>WAAF01018637.1:13638-28949 GCA_013400475.1 Tricholaema leucomelas
GTGATATTAGCCCATAAGGTCGACCCATAACCGTGAATGAACAATATTTAATACAGTGGTTGGGGGGTGTTGAGAGTTAAGAATATTGAGTTTAATAAACATATATTTTTATATAACTATCTCGCACCCATTGATTTCTTCCCTTTGCCACAAACGGGCGATAAGGGCAGAATTCTCCCCTCCGTAACAAGGACAACCATTTAACCACCCTCTCCTATGATATGCACATCCCCTTTAGCTCTCTGTAAATCCTCGTATTTAAAGAAAAAATATTCCTCAGGATTAGCTGTCCAATATCACAGAGTCAGTCAACTCCAACTTCTCTGTTAACCAGTTAAATTGAGAGGGGCTGCAGTACAGGCAAGTCTTGACTGCAGCGTAAGTATTCTTCACAAAAATCCTCCTCTGAGAAGAGCTTGGGTCTGGATACTGAGATCACAGATTTGGCCAGCATTCTTCAGAGTCTTCTCTCCGCAACCTTAAGGAAAATAGTTTCCAAGCTTTACCCCAAATCAGGGATGATGCCCTGCAATTTCAGGACCTGGCTTTGTTCAGGCTAAAATTAATTGAAGCAGATGCAGCCATTCACTTTGTATAGTTGCTACAAGTAAACGTTAACTACATAAATTTAAACAAATTCCATGGCAAAAACACCCCCATTATTCATGGAGAGATGTATTCAAGAACTTTCCTAACTGCCAATGAACGCTTCAGTGTCTACATCTGAAAAGTTGGTTGTGCATTTACAGTATTTGACCCGCTGTAAGTGTTGTTATCAAACACCTCGAACTGCAGAGTTATTTAAAGAATGTTAATTGAATCTCTGAATAGCCTCTGAACTTTGTTACACTAATATTTAAAGATAATCCCACATAACATGCCTGCTGTTGCTTCCTTCATTAACGAGTTGCATTCTAACTTACTGAGAATGCTCTTATTTTTATTCTGTGTACTGTCAGCTCATGAGTCAACTGTTTCAATGCAAAATACTGCCAATGCAAGAAAAAAAGGCAAGCGAACAAAAAAAACACCAAACAAAACAATACAAAAACCCTCAAACGAACAAACGAACAACTAAAAAAAAACCATCAACAAACAAACCTCCCACAAAAAAAAAAAAAAAACAGGGAATATTCTAATTGGAATTTGTTTTTCTTACACATTTCTTTAATATCAAATACCCACGTGCTTGACTGAGAAGCAAGTGCAGAGTGCAAGCCATGGGCTACTGTAGCATTTACTGTAAAAATAACAGAACTGACACCTTAGGAAGGAAATACATAACCGTGCATTGGTCTGCTGAAACAAACGCTTCACACATATCATACCTGAATGTATTTCTGAAATGTTATTACTTGGTAGCTTCAGCCTCTGTGATATAACGACCACTGAGTAAAATCCTGGCCCAGTGCAGTCAGTGAGGTTTTAACAACAGAAAGTTACAAAATTGTGTCTAGAAATCACAGGAAAAATTCAGACTGGTGTGCTTGTGATCTGCACTAAGGTGACTAACAGACACTGTAATAGTGAAATACAGGGAACTTAAAGCCATACAGCTCTGTAGATATCTGTGTCTCAAAAATATGGTAGAGTTCTGTGACAGATTAGGAAAGACAAGTCAGCAAGACAAGGTGGTGGAGCTGCTCTTTATGTGAGGGAGCAACTAGAATGTCTTGAGTTCTGTCCAGTGGTGGGTGTGAGAGTCTAAATCCTCTCTGTGCTAGTTTGAAGCTAGCTAGAATGTTTTGGTGAGAAGGACTAGATCATAGGCTGTGAAATGAGAACAATGGTGATGTCTACTTCGCTCACAGTCTCGCTGAGATGTATTAGAATTAAAAGCAAAACAGAGATAAGGTCACTTCTCTTGGGCACTTCTCTCTGGGCTCTTTGCCTGCTGGAGAGCTCGGGGCTGCTGGCTGAACTCCATCTTGCTTTCTAACCTCACCCTCCATTTGCTTTGGCTGATTCACCTTGCTTCTTAATCCCCCTGGCCAAACTTCCATTCTTCCTTGGGATTGGGGTAAAGTTGAGAGGGGTAGAGGGAAGGTGAGGGGGTGTTNGGGACTCAGGCTAGGTGCTTGGCAGAAAGCTCAGGGATGCAAATCAACAGACAGTGCCTTGGAAACTCCTGGACCTCAGCCTGGCTGGAATGCCCAGGATGCCTACATCTTATCTCAGCTACCCTGATGAGAAAAGGTTTATGTGTATTCAGGGTATGTACAGGTACAGCCAGGGAGGCGGCGGAGGCCCTCCATCCCCCGGTGCTGCTGCCAGACCCCTGCAAATGCATGGGAATACAAAGGAAGATTTCCTGGGGAGCTGCACCTGGACACCGAGCTAAAAAACTGTATAAAAGGCAAGAGGAATGCCTGCCAAAGGGGTGTACGTCCACCAGACCACCAAGTGCACTTCTTCCAGACTATCAGAGCCGCACCACCACCAGAAGAACCCCTGACAAACTCCACAGAAGATCATCCCTGGGCTATGCACCTGTCTCTCTCTCTCCCCCCAATCTGTGACTGAGGGTAATATGATCACAGCTCTTTTCCTTCCCCGCTTCTTCTCTTCTTCTCCGTCATTCTCTTTATCTCTCACTCTCTCCCTTCTCTCTCTCTCCCTCTGTTTTGTCCAACTTTAACCTTCAATAAACAGTTTTGTGGTGATATATGGTCTCATTTGCACCTTAGTTTCACAACACAGAAACCCATAAGGACAGATCTTGCTCCTCTGGACAGAGATGTTGTTAATCTCTGTTCTCTGGACCTTGACAGTGGGTGAAGGGTGAGTTGAGGGTTTGTGGGTGCCAATTAAGGGACAGGCTAGCATGGGTGATACAGTTATGGCTGTCTATTACAGACCACCTGATCAGGATGAGGAAGTTGATAAGACCTTCTACATGCAGCTGACAGCAGCCTCAGAATCACTGGCCCTGGTTCCCATGAGGCATTTTAGCTATCCAGGTATTTGCTGGAAGGGCTACTCGGCTAGCCAGCCACAGTTCAGGAGGCTTCTCCAGTGCACTGATGACAACTTCTTGATACAAATGGCGCAGAAGCCAACTAGGAGGGGAGCACTGCTGAATCTTATCCTCACCAGCAAGGAAGGTCTGGCTGAAGTAGTGAAGGTTGAGGGCAGCTTTGGTCTTAGTGATCATGACATGGTGGAATTTAAGGTCTTGTCTGGCCCATGACAGTTGGTTAACACTTAAGGACCTCTTCTTCAAGCTCAAGATCAGAGCGTCCCAGTAAGTAGGAAATTGAGAAAGGGAGCCAGTAGACCTGCATGGTTAAGTAAGGAGCTGCTAAGCAAACTTCAGTGGAAAAAGGGAGTCTACAGATCATGGAAGGAGGAGCTGGCCACCTGGGAGGAGTACTGGGCTTTTGTCAGAGGATACAGGGAAACAATGAGGAAGGGTAAGGCCTCGTTGGAACTCAACCTTGCACAGGAGGTCAAGGACAACAATAAGGGCTTCTTCAAATACATTGCAAGAAAAGCTAATGTTAGAGGCAATACAGGTACTTCACTGAGTGCGGTGGGTGCCTTGGTGACTTGAGGATGCAAAGAAGGCAGAGTTACTAAATGCATTCTTTGTCTCTGTTTATATTGCTGGAGACTGTCCTCAGGAGCCCCTGACACCTGAAGAAACAGTGGAAAGCATGACAAAGGAGTCTTCTCTCGTTGATGAGGACTAGGTTAAGGAACAGTTAAGTAACCTGGACATACATAAGCCCATGGGTCCTGATGGCATGCACCTACAGGTGCTGAAGGAGCTGGCACATGTCATTGCCAGGCCACTCTCTACTATCTTCAGTAAGTCGTGGTGGACAGAAGAGGTGTCTGGGGACTAGAGGAGGGCAAGCATCACTCCAACCTTCAAAAAGGGTACAAAGGAGGAGGACCCAGGCAATTATAGACCAGGCAGCCTCACCTCCATCCCTGGAAAAGTAATGGAGAAACTTATCCTCAGTGCTGTCCCTAGGTCAATCAAGGACAGTGGGGTCATTAGGAGCAGTCAACATGGTTTTACCAGAAGGAAGTCATGTTTGACCAACCTGATCGTCTTTCAGGAGGACATAACCAGGTAGGCATTTGGTGCTGTCTCCCACAGCATCCCCACTAAAATGAAGCAGTGTGGTCTGGGTGATCAGGTAGCGAGGTGGATTTGGAACTGGTTGAAGGAAAGAAGTCAGAGAGTTGTGGTCAATGGGGTGGAGTCTAGTTGGAAGTCTGTAACTAGTGGTGTCCCACAAGGGTCAGTACTGGGACCAGTTCTGTTCAATATATTCACCAATGACCTGGACCGGGGCACAGAGCGCACTGTCAACAAGTTTGATGATGACACCAAACTGGATGGAGTGGCTGACACACAAGAAGGCTGTGCTGTC
Organism: Tricholaema leucomelas; assembly: GCA_013400475.1. NCBI lineage: Eukaryota > Metazoa > Chordata > Aves > Piciformes > Lybiidae > Tricholaema lacrymosa > Tricholaema leucomelas. Next base: position 18,024 of record WAAF01018637.1, read on the forward strand.
ATTCAACAACACTTGATCAGGCTGGAGGGCTGGGTAAGAAGAAATTTAATGAAATTCAACAAGGGAGAGTGGAGAGTCTTGCACCTGGGAAAGAACAACCCCAGCTATCAGTACAAGTTGGGGACTGACCTGTTGGAAGACAACGCAGGGGAAAAGGATTTGAGGGTCCTAGTTGATGGGAGGTTGACCATGAGCTAGCAATGCGCACTTGTGGCCAGGAGGGGCAATGCCATTCTGGAGTGTATTAGAAGTGGTGTGGCTCATAGGTCGAGAGAGGTTCTCCTGTCTCTCTACTCTGCCCTGGTGAGGCCACATCTGGAGAAATGTGTCCAGTTCTGGGCCCCTCAGCTCAAGAAGGACATAAAACTGCTTGAGAGAGTCCAGCACAGAGCCACAAGATTAATGGAACATATCTCTTGTGAGGAGAGACTGAGGGAGTTGGGACTCTAGCTTGGAGGAGACTGTGAGGTGACCTCATCAATGTTTACAAATATGTAAAGGGTGAGTGCCAGGAGGATGGAGCCAGGCTCTGCTCCGTGATGCTCAATGACAGGACAAGTGGTAATGGGTGGAAGCTGAGGCATAGGAAGTTTCATTTAAACATGAGGAGGATTTTTTTCCCTGTGAGGGTGACAGAACACTGGAACAGGCTGCCCAGGGGGTTGTTGTGGAGCCTTCCTCTCTGTAGATATTCAAAACCCACCTGGATGCGTTCCTGTGTGATCTGGCATAGGAGATCCTGCTCTGGCAGAGAGGTTGGACTAGATGATTTTTCAAGGTCCCTTCAAGCCCCTAGCATTCTGCAATTCTGTGATGGTTCTGTGATGGTTCTGTGATGGTGAGCTGATAGTGTCTAGAAATACTGTGGGAAGCTTTAACAAGTCTGTCACAAAGCTTCCTAAAGAAACAGAACCATCATGCAATGGGAGGGAGTCTCCACATTCATCAAAACTGAAGTATGAAGCAGACATCATGACATAGGAAGGGTTACAGGAACAGTTTAGTACACTGGAAAACAACCTGAAAAGGAGATGCTATAAAACACAGAATTATTCAGAACCCATGGCTCCTAAAGGTAATTAGGAGATACAAACTTCTCATAACACTAAGTAAATTAACAGTAAAATGTCTTCTGACTCAGCCATTCCCTTTTGGAAAAGATCTTGAAATTGTTATGGATGATTCTGGAAAACAACTTCAGCATCAAGTCAGAAAGTCAAACAGAACTTTGAAATTTATTGGGAACAAAACACTGGGATTTGAAAACACAACATAAAAATTTACATAGCTCTAGTTAGTTGATTTTAAGAAAGCTGAAGGATAATTATGAAAAAATACAGAATGATGATAAAGATGATTACAGTTTTGAAATAATAAGCAACACTACATAGTGTAAGAGATAAGGCATTCCACCCGAGACAAAAGAATAGGGGAAAGAGAGAAAAGAAGATAAAAACCTTGAAGTATTATGATTACTACTGGAAGGGGTCAGGGAAGTTAATTCTCTGTATTCATAAAAGCAGTTAAGAACCTAGAATTTTGCTGCAAGTGTAAAAACATAAAACCCTCTCTCAGCTACAGTATTATATAAACTGCAAAACATATTGATAGAGTACGCTAAAGGAATTAATTAAAAATGGATGAGTAAAAAATTAATTAAAGGATAATTAACTGGAAAAGAACATCAGTGCCTCTGAGCAAAGTATCTGTGTGCTAGTTTGAGCCTAGCTAGCATGTTTTGGTGAGAACAACTAGATGATAGGCTGAGAAATGAAAACAATGGTGAGGTCTACTTCGCTCACAGTCTTGCTGAGATGTGTAAGGAAGAAAATCAAAACAAAAGATAAGGTCACTTCTGCTCTGCACTTCGTGCTGGGCTGTCCTCTTCTCTTGGCCTGCTGGGGAGAGCTGTGGCTGCTGGCTGGACTCCATCTTGCTTTCTAACCTCACCCTCCCTTTGCTTTTGTGGCTGCTTCACCTTGCTTTTAAATCCCTCTGGCCGAACCTCCATTCTTCCTTGGGACTGGGGTAAGGTTGAGAGGGGTAGGGGAAGGTGAGGGGTGGTTGAGAGCCCCTCCTGGGGACTCAGGTTTCTGGGAGGGGAATTGTGTTTGTATTACCTTTTTTTTACCTTGTATATTTCTGTCTATAACTGTATATACTGTGAATATCTGCTTGTAAATTGTGCTAGCTGTAAATATAAGCTTCATTCAAATTTCCAGAGCTGGCTGAGTCTAGTCTGGGTGATTTCTAAAGTGTGGGGGGCGGGGCACACCCAAACCATCACAATCTGTAACACATTGTTCTAGACAATGCTCCTGAATGACTCTTAAAACTGTTGTCTACCATAAACCTAAGGCGTATATCAAGGAAAATAATTTCCGTTATCCCACTTCTAGGGCTTTTGCATCTATTACTGGTTATCATTCTCACACAGAACATTCTTCTTGCAGACATTCAAAGGGTTTATAGCTCTTATAGCAATTATCACACTGAAGTAGAGGTCAAGAGATCTTATTTGCAGTGGTGTCTCTGCATGTGAACTCTCTGCACAATGGCCTCATTTTCTTCTTCAGCTTATTGGGATTCATGGACTGTGATGTGCAAGCAGGGTTTTTTAGCTGTAACTCAGGTTTGCACACCATCTTATTGCTTATAACTTTTTTGTCTGTTTCATCTCGAGAAGTTGATTCAGTGCACTGTAAACTGTGGGACGGTGACCAGTGCTTGAAGTGTCATTTTTCAGATCAAAATATCTACTGAAGTCCAAGACAAGCTTGGACTTGAGGTAATCTTGAAAGCCTGGTGATAGTTCTGAGGTCCAAACCTGTTAAGTTCACCACCTCATTGGTGGTGAAGTTCGTGAAAGGATGCATACTCTCATTTTTATTTGCTTCTGCAAATGCAACTCTCTGTCTAACACTGTACCTTTTCAAGTAGCCTCATTTGCCAAAATGGTATGTGCCAAATAGACTGTAATAGATGAAGATATCTCCACACTGCATCACAAAACTTTTTTTCCAGGAAGGATGTTTTCTTCACATCTCACAAATTCATTAAAAAGTTAATACAGTTTTCTAAAGATCCATCAACACACACACACGCTCAAAATGCTTCTGTAACCCAGAAATATTCTGTAAAGAAAGTTAGAAAAACTGCCACAGAGAAGAGAACTTTTCAGTTGTGATGTCTCCTGTTCATTTGGACAGAGGCACTTTAGCAACTATTTTTCTCACTCCAGAGTAACAAACTGTTCCTTTATGGGCTACAGACATTTCAGGTAATGCATCCTGTCTCATTACTTTTCTGAAATCAACCATCATCTTTGTTCTTGGTTCAAAACTTCCTACCAGTTCAAGCTTTCTCACTTGTGCCATTCAACTCATCAGTAAGCTAAGTAAGGACATCTAGGACTCTTAAAATCATAAAACACAAATCTATTACTTCTGTAAGAAGTAACTTCAGAGCTTCTAGTAACATAAAAAATACGTAAGAAATTCAAGGCAAGCAATCCTACTACAAGAAATTTATACATAAAATAGCCTGAAAAACTCTAAAAGCTCTGCAAATTAAAATGTTTCATATTTGAGATGAAACAGATTCAATAGCCATCACTGCTTTGAGGTGAATTCTGCTTCAATGCTACCAGAAGGTGTGATTGTACCTTGTGTTAGCCCTGAATCAGTGCTTGGATTTGGTGTTAATTAGTTCCTTATTCAAATTATTACCAGCTTTGACTGTTGGTCACCCAAGGTTTCAGAGGCATAAAGCCAGGACTGGCTCATTTTGTTCCTCGGTTTGAAAGCCAGGCTAATCCTCACTGCAGCTGCTGACAGCTAGTGCTGGTGGTCACTCATGGGCAGGGAGAACATCCTCTTCCAACTCTGGCTGATCCTACAGCTTACTTTAAGGAGATCAGAGTAAGAACTGAGTATCTCATCAATCTCATCTTCAAAAGCCCCAGAATGAGCTGGCCCACAGTTATGTATTAGCACAAAAATACCTTTTATGTGAAAACTTAAACAGACCGAAACCAAAAAGCATTTTTTCCCCAATAACTCTCACTAAAACAATACATCTGCATAAACTGAGCAGCAGTACTTTATGCATTACTAAAATGTCATATTTCCTTGAAATTGTTTAATCAACTGATCAGGTGAATGAAACGGTGAGATCAGAGAACACAATTTTTATTTAAACTTCATTTCATTTTGAATGTTAGGACCAATTAATCTTTATGACGAGACAAGTGAGATTCATGTTAATTAATTATCAAATTACAAATGTTGAGGCAGCAGAGGTGACAAGCCATACAAACATGTGCTGACCTTTTCCTGAATTTGTATACATGTATATTTCTGTGAACAGGGGTGTATGTATTGTGTGACACGTGGAAAAGAGTAATAAGCCAGTCTGTACTAGAATGAAATTTTCACAAAGTATCACACACATACCCCGATTCATATATAGACAAAAGTTAACATTTTTCTTGCACACCCTATTTTAGGATGCATTTATTACTCTTATTTTTATATTCAATGGAAGAAATTTTATTCAGAAGTGTTTTGAACTAAATTTAAAGGAACTTGGACAAAGGAATTAGTTTCCCCATTAAAACATGATCCCTTTATCTGGAAGCTCGAGTGAAAATGTTTTAAATTAGAAACATAAATATTTCTAAGCTTATTTTACTTTAAATTGCCACACAGATATGTTAATAATTATTTTTAAGAAAGAAAGCAAAAAGTTGGCTTTGTCATAGAAGATGTGCTTCTCTGCAGCTTACCGATTTAACTTAACTGTGCTATTCTCTACTACTGTCTTTAGTATTGCGTTTCTGGGTCTGCTTTAAAAAGCCTAACCAGCTTCAGTGGTTGCACATTTGTGCACTGATGGGTTACAAGTATGTAGGAGAAATCAAAGAGGCCTTGTGCTTGCATGAAAAGATGAAATAAGCCTGACCACAATGAAGAGAAGGGTAAACCAGCAATCAGCAGTGGTATAATCATTGCATGGTGTGTTCTTGCTTTGATATTGCAGTATCAAAGAGTCCCCCCGGCCAGAGCATGTTGGCAGACTGTCTACTGCTTTCAACACTGATGTAACACTGCCCGTGTATAACCAGTTCTGAAGAGAGTAAATTAAGATCAGATCAACTTCAAGAGCCCACACTGATTTATACTAGTCAATGAGCCACCTATGTTCAGAGAAACCACCTTCTATGCTAATATCCAGTACCTTCTCCAGCGCTAAAATGAAACTAGCAAATAATAGGAGTCATAATGAGGTTTTTGTAATATTGGCAGTATAAATAACATGCTGTTATTTCAAATGGAACTAAAATCAATATAACAGGAGCAAGAGTGGACATTTATTTATCTCTATATGAAATGTAACAGCTGAAACATCTGCGATGTCATCAGACTAATCTTCTTATCAGTACAAATTATATCTCTTAATTTTCAATTTGACTAAGCATTGCTTCCCCTCTTGGTGCTACTCAGAGATTTACAGTAGAAATACTATTTATGAAAGGAAATAATTTTATAACAGAAATGTTGGAAATCTTTTGACAACTGTGATAATGCTTTCCTTGAAAACCAATCATTTATTTGAAAGTTGGCTACATGCTCAGCACACTGAATATCTCATTTTACATGGAAAAAGCTATTGCAGAGAATTTTCTGTAATTTGTTGTAACTGATTACATCAAATTAACGTGCAGGAAAAAAAACTATGATATCTCTTTCTCATCAGTTCTCTAGGTTACAATGACTATAATCTTTGATTATGCCTCTTCTCTGCCTTAAGGCTTAATCTGTCTATATCAAATAACAAGAAGAAAATTGGCGGCATATGTGTAATTGAGGGATAAGGCAACTAAGAGGCCTCAAGACAATACCTGTGGTTTTCTGAAAGCTAATATTAACACTTACTAACTATTTAAGAATGAAATTGAGGGTATTTATTGGTGATGGTTGTTTGTTTTTTTTTTTTTGGGGGGGGTTGTTTGTTTGTTTTGGGGGGTTTGGTTGATTGTTTTTTGTTTTGTTTTGTTTTTTAACAGCTCATTAAATGCTTAATAATTGATTCTCCTTTATTTGTATGGAGGAACTAATTAGCAAACATAATGATTTGTTTTCTTTTCTCCAGTTAATGTAACATAAGATCAGACTTTAAAAATGAACTTCTGCTTGGGAGAACCATTTATTCAAGGCCCTCATCAACTTATACCAGGAATATGACAGGAACAGGTACACCAGTTTTCATTTTAGCTAGTGTGTTGGGCTGACCCTGGCTGGATGCAAGGGGTCCACCAAGCCACACTCTCACTCACCCTCCTTAGCTAGTGTGTTGGGCTGACCCTGGCTGGATGCAATGGGTCCACACTCTCACTCACCCTCCTTAACTAAAGAAAGGAGAAAAAAATACAATGAAATGGTCATGAATCAAGGCAAGGACAGTGATAAACCACTCACCAGTTACCATCATGGACAAACCAGGGAAATTGATTTAATGTATCACCAATCAAATCAGAGTAGGATAATGAGAAGTTAACCCAAATCCTAAAACACCTTCCTCCAACACCTCTCCTCCCTGGGCTCGACTCACTTCCATGTGGACTCTTCCTTTCACAGGGTCATAGATCATGCCTGGAGGCTGCTCCAGCATTGGCTCTTCATGGGGCAACAGCCTCCTTCAGGCACAATCATCTGCTCCTGCATGAGGGTCTCAATGCAGTGCAGGTGTATATGTGCTCCACTGTTAACCTTCATGAGCTGCACAGGGACAGCCTGCTTCACTACAGTCTTCATCATGGGCTGTAGGAGAACCACTGCTCCCGTACCTGCAGCACCTCCTTCCTTTCCCTGTTCACTGACCTTGATAACTACCAAGTTGTTTCTCTCACATATTCTCACTCTTCATTTTTTTTTCACCCTCTTCTTAAATATGTTATCTCAGAGGTACTGACAGTCTTGGCCTTGGCCATCAGCAGGTCTGTCATTGGCTTTCTTGGACATGGGGGAAGATTCTGGAATCTTTTCACAAACCTCTTCGATGGAAACCCAATACAGCTAGATTTTAATACTTCATTATGCTCCTAATTACTGGGTGACTATCCTTTCTAAATCCCTATTGTATTGTATGCATATGTATGTAGAGTCCCCGTTCCCTCAGAGTCCCTTCAAGGATCTCACCCTGACAGTTGCTATGCATTATAAGGGAGGCAGCTAGCTGCACAGTGTAAGGTGACCCAGCATCCCTTTCCTCTCCTCCATTTTCATACAAGCTCATGACCTAACTGATTTGATCATCTCTAACTGTTCTTCCCACAAACACAACCCAACCCACTTTCAGGCATGTAGTGAAGAAAAGGAAATGGATTATCACAGCTATCCCCACTCCTGTTAAGCTACTGGAGTAAAGATGGACCTAGTAGGGGAGCAAATAAGCTAATAGGAAGAGGGATGTTTTATCCTGTTGAGTATTAAAGAAAAAAGGGAAGCACTGAACCTACACAAGGACTTTGAGGATCAGGAAGAAAAACTTACCACACAGTTACACTTTGCCTTCTGTCCTTGTTTTTACACATATCAAGTGTGGGGAATGTTAAAATTTAAGCTTTATCTGGACTGCTGTCTGTGGCACTGAAAATGTGAACAACTTGGTCACTGCAGATGTGAGTGCAACTATTGATCTGTGTTTCAGTTTAAATTTTTAAGTTTCTTCAATCAACAGTGAAAGATAATGTCACCTCTGGAAAGGAAGGCTTTGAACCACACATGTGATTTTCAACGCATGGTATTCAGTCAGTGGCATGCAGAGTTTGACCTGCACATAGTTAATTGCTTTACTTTCATTAATCATTGCAAGCTTTGAGGTATCAGAAGAAAAACAAAATTCCTATGTCTATTCATCCAAAAATTAAAAATTCCTATTATATTTTTACAAAAAAGCAGAATTTACTTAGCCTTCCTAAGACAAATACCACCACATTCTTTCTTTGAAACTGCACAGCAACATGTCACTCCAGGTAAACTTCTGCCATCAACCCTGGTGATAAAGGCTACATGTTTTGCCTACCTGTGCTAAGCTGGCTTCTGATACGTGCCAGTAATGACAGACAATATTTATTTTCCTCTTTCAGTGATTAATGTAGCCTTAGAATATATCTAGTTTGTGAAATGCACTGATATTTTTGGAGATAAGAGGTTCTCAATGAACTTGCATGCATCACTACATTTCTGTCACTGCAATTACTACATTTATATCATTACAAATGTAAATGAGAAGTTGGACTCAATGATCTTAAAGGTCCTTTCCAACCGAAATGATTCTCTGACTTTATGATTTTATGAAACATGACTATTCTGACACAAAATGCAATGAACAAAAAATTTCAGCCTTGAAGGCCATATTAGGCTTGCAGCCAGAATAACCAATGCATCAACATACCTCATGGTATTTTTAAACTATCTTCATGACATAAACAGCACTGTTTTTTGTACTTTCCTGAGGGTGTTAGTCCATTCCCAAAATGAAGCCACTTACTTTTCTTGGCATGTGCGTTAAAGGAAGTAATTGCTAAAGCATGTCAAGAAAAGTGGATCAATATTTTAATTCTCCCATGCACAAGGCAGTAATTTCTGTTATGACCACTGTGACCCAGCAGAAGCTGGTCAAAAAAATTAATAAGCCAGTAAATATCATAGAATCATAGAATCATAGAATGGTTTAGGTTGGAAGGGACCTCAAGGATCATCCAGCTCCAACCCCCTGCCACAGGCAGGGACACCTCCCACTAGAGCAGCTCGCCCAAGGCCTCATCCAGCCTGACCTTAAACACCTCCAGGGAGGAAGCATCCACAACCTCCCTGGGCAACCCGTTCCAGTGCCTTACCACCCTCACTGTAAAGAACTTCCTCCTAACATCCAGTCTAAATCTCCCCTCTTCCAGCTTAAACCCATTCCCCCTCGTCCTAACATTACTAGACCGTGTAAATAGTCCCTCCCCAGCTTTCCTGTAGGCTCCCTTCAAATACTGGAAGGCCACTATAAGGTCTCCTCGAAGCCTTCTCCTCTCCAGGCTGAAGAGCCCCAACTCTCTCAGCCTGTCCTCATAGCAGAGGTGCTCCAGCCCTCTGATCATCTTCGTGGCTCTCCTTTGGACCCGCTCCAGCAGTTCCATGTCCTTCTTGTATTGGGGGCTCCAGAACTGCACACAGTACTCCAGGTGGGGTCTGACGAGAGCAGAGTAAAGGGGGAGAATCACCTCCCTTGCCCTGCTGGCCACACTTCTCTTGATGCAGCCCAGCACTCGGTTGGCTGTCTGGGCTGCATGTGCACACTGCCGGCTCATGTTGAGCTTCTCGTCGACCCAGACCCCCAGGTCCTTCTCCTCAGGGCTGCTCTCCAGCCATTCATCACCCAGCCTGTATCTGTGCCTGGGATTGCACCGACCCAGGTGCAGGACCTTACACTTGGCCTTGTTAAACGTCATGAGGTTGGCCTGGGCCCACCTCTCCAGCCTGTCCAGGTCCCTCTGGATGGCATCCCTGCCCTCCAGCAAGTCAGCTGTGCCACACAGCTTGGTGTCATCTGCAAACTTGCTGAGGGTGCACTCAATTCCTCTGTCCATATCACTGACAAAGATGTTAAAGAGCACTGGTCCCAGCACTGACCCCTGAGGAACACCACTTGTCACCGGTCGCCAGGTGGACATTGTGCCATTGATCACCACTCTCTGCATGCGACCATCCAGCCAATTCCTTATCCAGTGAGTGCTCCACCCATCCAGTTTGTGCTTTTCCAGTTTGGTGACCAGGATGGCATGTGGGACAGAGTCGAATGCCTTACTTTATCTTACCCAGTGCTCACCTGTCTAAGAACACAACTCACCCAAGGCATGAAAAGTAAATTGCCTCTCCAGCTGTTCCGAAAATCAACCAAAATAAATTACTTTGAACTAAGTTGAAACAAATTCTTAAGATGTGAGATATCTACCCCTCACCTCCAACTACAAAAAACACAACTGCACCCTCTGAATATGAAGTTAGGTATGTTAGTAACCTGCATATCCATGCTTATGCCTGTGTTCTTATGAAGAGATTTACTTCACCACTACCGTAAAAAATGAAATTTACCTGCTAGTCTTACCATGTTAAATGCCCATCTAGATAGAAAATTAAAACAACATTTTTCTAATAAAGTAGTGCCTTAAAAAGAAGTATCTTTATCGGTGGGAATTGATATAGATGAAGTTTCACTGTCCTTTTTCTTTAGAGACAGTACTGAAAGGGATCATTGATAAGGAGGACAGGGAGTAGTTTATGAGCAATGGTTCAAGACAATAGAAAGGTTTTGATGCCCGACTGAAGAGGACTTACTTCGCATTCCCCTAGCATTTGCTTGGACACCTGGCCCTTTTTATGCCTTGTGGATAGGAAGGCTAGCTACCTCTTAGATTGAGGGAGAATGCTTTCTGTTTATGTCAATTATTATTATAAAGCTGTCTGTTGTTTCCTTATCTATGTGCTATACCTGCCATGATAAAGATGTATAAACCCTCAGATTGTTAGAATAAAGGTTCTCATTTTAGTTCTCACTGGATCTAAAGTGTGGATGTGCTAGTCTGAAGCTAGCTGGGATATTTTAGTGAGAGGAATTAGATTGTAGGCTGTGCAAAGGAAACCATGGTGATGTCTACTTCACTCATAGGCTTGCTGAGATGTATAAAAACAAGAACATAAACGTAGATAACACAGTTACTCTCTGGCTTTGGCTGTCTCCCTTCTCTCTCTTAACCTGCTGTCTAACTAATCCTTCTGCTTCTTAACCCCCCTGGCCAGTTCTCCAAACTAACCTTGAATGTAAGGCAAAGTCTGGAACAATGTAGGGGGTGGAAAGGAGGTGGAAGTGTGGTTG
>WAAF01018644.1:673-13202 GCA_013400475.1 Tricholaema leucomelas
CCTCCCTTGCCCTGCTGCCCACACTGCTCTTGATGCAGCCCAGCAGGCAGCCAGATCTCTGGGGCAGAGAGCAGGAAAATGCTTTCAGAGCCTGGTGCTGTCCAGTGACAGTCCAGTGTCTTTTCATGTAGACTACTGAGCAACCCAGTGATCATTTCCTCTATCGACAGCAACTCTGAAGCAAATAGAGAGTGAAATTGTCATGTACAGTTCAGTTCTTCTTGATCTCTTGCTTGTTGAATCGTTCACCTGTGTTTGCTTGCCTTCAGCCCTTCGCATCGCAGCATAGTAGAGTGATATCTGTTTTAAGAACCCTTTTTTATGGAAATCTGCAGTGGGATTTGAGAACTCAGAAACTTGCCATGCTCTCTTTGCTTTTCATTGAGGCTGATGTTTTACCAGAGTTATGGGCCAGCAGGTCATAAAAAGAGAATCATGTTGAAGCCAGGATTTGTTAAACTTAAAGATCAAATATGAATAAAATAAAGAAACACTTTGCATAACATGCCCCATCTGGATATGTTGGGAATATGTTTCAAAGCTGCTTTGCTTTTCTTTGTTAGAGAAAGAAGGTAAAACCAGCTCTCTTTCAAAAGTCATGTGTTGTCTCTGGGCCCTGTATACCTCCTTCATCCTTTCTATATACGACATTTTTCTTCTTCAGTTTATCAGGTCCTTTCTTTTCAAGCATCAGTTCTTTAAGCATACCTCATTTCAAATCAGCTCTTGCAATTTAGTCAGAGCTCCCAGGGTTTTTGCAGTCTGCTGACCAGACTACTGTCAGTCTAAGGTTTGAAGTAAGCCTGAATGACAGTGAAAGAAGAAGTTGCCCTGCTTTTGACAGCTAAGAATTTCATTATAAATTAGGGAGAAACTCAATTCCAAAAGGTCAACTTCAACAACAAAACTGAACTCTTACCTTCTGATGTGACTCCTTTATACAAAAGCCATCTGGAGGGCTGTGATTCTCCTTGTTAATTGTGTGATTTCTCTTGTATCCCTTTTGTGGCAGTAGATAATGATTTTGTTACATCACTGAAATCATTCCATTCGTATTTCATACCCAACATTTGCAGCAAGACACCAAAGAGTAAACTGGAGCATGTCCAGAGTAGGGCCACAAGGATGCTCAGAGGGCTAGAGCAGCTCTGCTATGAGGACAGACTGAAAGAGCTGGGGCTGTTCAGTCTGGAGAAGAGGAGGCTCCCAGGTGACCTTCTTGTGGCCTTTCAGTATCTGAAGGGGGCTACAAAAAAGCAGGGGAGGGATTTTTCAGGCTATCAGGGAGTGACAGGGCTAGAGGGAATGGAGCGAAACTGGAAGTGGGTAGGTTCAGGCTGGATGTGAGGAGGAAGTTGTTCAGCATGAGAGTGGTGAGAGGCTGGAATGGGTTGCCCAGGGAGGTGATTGAGGCCCTGACCCTGGAGGTGTTTAAGGCCAGGCTGGATGAGGCTGTGGGCAGCCTGATCTAGGGTAGGGTGTCCCTGGGTGTGTCAGGGGGGTTGGAACTGGCTGATCCTTGTGGTCTCTTCCAACTCTGACTGATTCTATGATTCTATGAAACTGTCATAGCCACAATGCAGCATGTCTGTCTCACTCCTCTGTGATACTGCAGGAGACCAAGATCAGGTTCATAGTATGCTGGCTTTCTGCATTTGAGCAGACAGACAGACACTACTGTGCCTTTCAAAGGCAGACTAATTTTGTTTTCCTTTTCTGTGCTTTGACTTCAATTTGTATTTCAAGCAAACCGTGAGAAAGAAATTGGTTCAGGGCAAGATATTAAGATCAGCATTCCATCCTTTTTAAATTACTTTGTCACTCACTTCAAACTTAAGCTCAAAGCATTATGTTTCTGTCACACTTCCCTTGTTTCTCAGAAAGCAGGAATGTACATAGGCAGGCAGAAAGGGGAGACAGACTTTCGTCATGCATGGTGTCACCCTTGCACAGTTGGAAGATCCTATGCAAAATACAACATTTCTAAAGCTCCTTAAGAGTTTACCAATTCAAGAGACATGTTGAGGTACTGGAAGGTGTCCAGAAAAGGGCAACAAAGCTGATGAGGGGTCTGGAGCACAGCCCTGTGAAGAGAGGCTGAGGGAGCTGGGGTTGTGCAGCCTGGAGAAGAGGAGGCTCAGGGCAGAGCTCATTGCTGTCTACAACTACCTGAAGGGAGGCTGTAGCCAGGTGGGGTTGGTCTCTTCTGCCAGGCACCCAGCAACAGAACAAGGGGACACAGTCTCAAGTTGTGCTGGAGGAGGTCTGGGCTGGATGTTAGGGGGAATTTGTTGGCAGAGAGAGTGATTGGCATTGGAATGGGCTGCCCAGGGAGGTGGTGGAGTTGCTGTCCCTGGAGGTGTTCAAGAAAAGCCTGGATGAGGCACTTAGTGCCGTAGTCTAGTTGATTGGCCAGGGCTGGGTGCTAGGTTGAACTGGATGATCTTGGAGGTCTCTTCCAACCTGGTTGATTCTATAATTCTAAGTTATTCTATCTACAGCTGAGAAGTAAAATTCATGTATACAGAAGCAAATCAAATATGAAGTGTGCAGGATGCAGTCTCTGCATCTTTCATGAATGACAAGTGTAAGATAAGTCTTATCCAAGGCTTTTCCAAACACTTGTATAAGGGGCAAATTATTTCCAGGCTATGGAAATACAACTGCTATGAAAAGACAAACATCAATAGTTGCACTTCTGTAGAAAGATATGTGTATAATACTGTTTAAAATTTGAGGCTATTGTATATTTTTTTTCTACTTCATTCTTCTTCTGCAAATTAACTTTAAATGCATAAACCCAGCATGGTGTAACAGGTTGCACAGGCAGAGGCTTTATACATTTTTATCTTTAATGGCTAGCTTGAAAATCTTCATTTGCACCACTGAGAGGCAGTTTTAAAAGAGAAAAATGCAGCTCTTGACAAAATTCATCAAAAATAAGATTCCTGTTATGTTTCTGTTAGGAAAATAAGGTTTATGTGGTTATGCTTTCTCTGCCTGTGTTGCTGTATAAAAGCAAGTGGTGTGCTTCTGAGTACTTCATTCTGTCAATTCCATTCTGATAATACTTGGTTCAATTGTCCAATCTCAAGCAACTTGTACAGAGTGCAGCCTGAACTATGCTAAATTCCCAGGAGTTCCATGAAAAAAAAATGTGACCAGGTAGATGAAAGAGACTTTTTTAAACCTCCCCTGGGGGCAGAAAAATTTAGTGCAGCTGCAATCCTTAGGAGAGATCAGATAACCTCGTAGGAGAGATAAAGTAGGTACAGCTTAAGCCAGGCAATGTGCTTTATTTGCTGTGTGATACCAAAAGATCCATTCCTCAGTTTAATTCCTTCCCCTTCTACGAAATCTTAGGTGCAAATCTGACATTGTTGTGCAGTCAGGATATTAATAATGTCTCTTTCACTCTTTTGCCTTCTCTCATGTTGTGGTTTGGATCTGCCACCCAAGAAGTTGGAAATTTACCCTCCAGACTATTTTACCACCCTTACTCAGAATTTGGGAAGTTAAATGAAATTATATTCACAAAAGTGGACTAAATCTAAAAGTATAAAAGGCATTAAACTTGGAAGGTAAATTTGCATACATTCACAGTTCAACAACAGCACAATACCACCCCCCTGTACCTCAGAGAGCTCCAGAAAGGCTATTTGCAGCCAGCACACTCTCTCTGCCTCCCCCCTGTACCTCACAAAGCCATAACAGAAAGCAGAAAGCCTGTATGCAAGGTCAGGAGCAGAGAGAAAGCAGCCAGAACCCAAGCAGGAGGCAGCTAGAGAACATGAAAACAAGTTTGTGCTGCAAAATATAATGTATTCTGGCCCACTCAATTCAAGAGAGATGTGGAGATACTGGAAGGTGTCCAGAGATGGGCAACGAAGCTGATGAGAGGCCTGGAACACAGCCCTGTGAGGAGAGGCTGAGGGAGCTGAGGGTGTGCAGCCTGGAGAAGAGGAAGCTCTGGGGACACCTCATTGCTATCTACAACTACCTGAAGGGAGGCTGTAGCCAGGTGGGGTTGGGCTCTTCTGCCAGGCAACCAGCAACAGAACAAGGGAACACAGCCTGAAGCTGTGCCAAGGGTGGTCTAGTCTGGATGTCAGGAGGAAGTTGTTGGCAGAGAGAGTGATTGGCATTGGAATGGGCTGCCCAGGGAGGTGGTGGAGTCGCCGTCCCTGGAGGTGTTCAGGGAAAGCCTGGATGAGGAACTTAGTGCCATGGTCTGGTTGATTGGCTAGGGCTGGGTGCTAGGTTGGCCTGGATGATCTTGGAGGTCTCTTCCAATCTGGTTGATTCTATGATTCTATGATCAATTCATATTCAGCAGGTCAGTGGAACTAGATCAACTTGTCTTGCATGATTCCTTATCCAATCCCTAAAAATGTGTGTACCCTGATGGAATTTTCTCTGGAAAAATCAGGCATAGCCTTAAAACTGTAACACTTTACTTGTGGATTCTCTGATGTCTAGCAAGAACTCAACTCCAGCTGCAGTCATAGTATAATCTGGTTTAAAAGGCAAGTGGCCATACGGAAAAGATCCATTGAAAATTGCTTTTCGTTAGAGCTTTTGCCCATCATTGTGTGTGTGTTGTTGCAATCACTTACAAAGCCATGAGCAGAGAATAAGATAACTCTGCCCCAAAGCAAAGATCACAGCTAACTGCTGTTCTGATAGATGTTTAACGAGTTTCCTCAGTAATTCTTTCTTCTCCTTCTTTCTTCAGATGAAGCAGATCGGTCACGACGGCTACAACCCCACCTCTGTAGCTGAATGGCTGGATTCCATTGAACTGGGTGACTATACCAAGTCCTTTCTAATTAATGGCTATACATCGATGGACCTTGTGAAAAAAATCTGGGAGATTGAATTAATTAACGTAAGTTAACCAATCCATAGCAGCAGTTCCTCCTAAATACACTTTAGTACTTGTCCTTACATACAAAGGAGAACACAAAAGCAAATTGCACTACAAATACCTGCCATTGAGTGCTGCTAATGTTTACAACTTCCATGCCTATCCTTGAGCTGACTACATTTTGCTTCCATTTGCTTCACCATTGTCTTTAACGTGGTATTCAATCAGCCTGATTGTGTCTGCCTTCTGGGTGCTGAATGACATTTGAAAATATATTTTGGTGGTTTATAGCTACAAAGCATAAATCTTGGCTTTTAAAATGCCTAGCAACAGTCCTTCTTGTAAAGAGACTTTTGCATATGCTTTGGCTAAATTAAACATCGAGGAAACCTCAAATGTAGTTAATAGGTTGTGCTAAAGGAACCAAATATTACCAGTTTTGCTTGAAGCTTTATCTATATGAGTCAGATGAGATGCCCACATATGGGCAACCATAAACTAACGTGGACTGCACTGCAGAGTAATTTGCGGTAAGATGGAGTTTGTACTGATACAGTGAAGGCACTGACAACTCAACTTTGCCAATGGAATTTTCATGCAAGTTATGTGCCTGAAGCTGAGTTGTTTCCTTTTTTAAAAGAGAGGTGATTATAGCTTTGGATCTGCTGTAGCTTTTGAAATCAACTGTGCTGTTAGCTTATATGAACTTTAGGGCAACCCCTACATGGTGAAAAGCCCAGTATCATATTTTATTGACTCCTCACAACAAAAGGTTGTGCTCTTCCTTCCGTTATAGGACATACTGCACCTCTGCCTCTAATTAGAGACTACTAACAGAATAGTCAAAGGGCTACCAGTAGCCAGAATAAAGCAGAAGATAAAGCAGCTGACACAGATCTTTACTAGGAAATGGTTCCCCGTGTGTCCCATACTTCAGAAACGTAGCATATAATGAAGGTGTGAAACCATGTTCCAACACAGGGATTGGTGCATGATGCACAAGCAGGTATAGCATCTAAAGCAAATACATTAAGGAAAAAGGAACTGAAAGAGGAAACTGTTCCATGTTGGAAGTTCTTTTAGGCGTTCATTTCTTATTGTCACATTACAGTTAATCTTAACTAGCACAAAAATGTAGAGTAAGACGAAACTCTGCCTACCTGTGGTGTTTGTTAATTCTATTGTGTGTCGTAGGCATCATTGAAGTCAGGATACTGGTAGATAGTAGCTGAAGATGAGCCAGCTGTATGCCCATGTGGCCAGGAGAGCCAATGGCATCCTGGTCTGGATCAGAAACAGAGTGGCCAGTAGGACAAGGGAGGTTATTCTGCCCCTGTACTCAACACTGGTCAGGCCACACCTTGAGTACTGTGTCCAGTTCTGGGCTCCACAATTCAAGAGAGATGTTGATATATTTGAACATGTCCAGAGAAGGGCAATGAAGCTGGCGAGGGGTCTGGAGCACAGCCCTGTGAGGAGAGGTTGTGAGTGCTGGCGGTGTGCAGCCTGGAGAAGAGGAGGCTCAGGGCAGNGAAGTGAGCATATGGATTATGCTTTTATAAGTGTCTACTGCTAAGCTGTTTATAACTCTGATTCTGTCTTCTGTAAATGGCTGAGATTTTAGTCAGAACTGAGGACCCTTTGCTCTAGTAGCTAACAGGGATTAACAGCCAGCACTGAGTTGAAGAAGAAGGAAAGAAAGAAAGAGAGAGAGAGAGGAAGGAAGGAAGGAAATAAGGAAGGAAATAAGTGGAAAATTCTGTTCACGTTGCCTTCTGCAACTTCGTTTTGCATCTCAAACCTTCAGCTATAATCGATTGGGGAAGAAATTACCCTTTAGCTCCCCCAAGTGGATCATTAAAACTTCATTAAAGGCTTGCGGTTTGATTCCAAGCTTGCTTAAAATGATGAGCAGGGAAGTACCTGCACTGAAGTTGACAAGAATATGCTTCTGTAAAATTCTTATCAACCAACCCAGGGTATATCCCTCTACTTTCAAAGCTTAAAATCATTTTCTTTTTGAAGGGCTGTACTCCTTGGGATAAAGCTCCCAATTTGACAGGGCTAGCAAGAAGCTGTTAAAAGGTTTGTTTAAGTCTTTGTGTGGATGTAGATACCTACAGAGATAATTATTTCTCCCACCAGATATAATATTGGATTCTGTTGTTCAAGAGCATGGTGAATAAAACAGTTCTACACCTCAGAATTTTTTATAGTCTGGGCACTATATATTTGATTGCCACCAATCAGTAGGAGCTATCTGTAATGGTATAATGCTCACTGAGAAAATCTCTAGCTTAGAAAATTATTTACTCTTATTTTTCTGTTTCAATTGAGGGGAATCTTTTAGAAATAGACCAGAAATTGGTTTGAAGCATTGTGCAGTCTGGCAGAACGAGATACTTATCTCTGACCAACAGGCCTGCTGTCTGAAATCAATTTCAGAGGTCTCACTTCTCATTCAGACAATGGTAAACAGGAGCTTGTTACAGAAAGTTTTTCATAAAGGAACGTAGAAAGGTCAAAGCCACCAGCTCTGGAACAGGACAGCTGACTTGGACAGGTCAGAATCCAGGCACCTGGAAAATAAGAGAAAAAACAGCCTCAGCTTCCTGAAAAGAATTCAGAGTACCCTTGGTTTGGTGGCTGTTGGTGTTTAAGTTGTAGAGAGAGCGAGTTTCATATGCACTTAGAGCAAGTATGAAATAAATATATACCAAGGGCTAGCAATATGCTAATTTTTTTTCACTTTAGCCACCAGCTTAAGCAGTTGCAGACAGCGAATTTGACATAAAAGCCATTCCTGCTTTGGTGCACAGAGACTCTTAGTTCATATTTGGTGCTGTGGTGGTTTGGGTGTTCTCCGCCCCCCCACACTTTTAGAAATCACCCAGACTAGACTCAATCAGCTCTGGAAATTTGAATGAAGCTTATATTTACAGCTGGCACAATTTACAAGCAGATATTTACAGCATATACAGTTATAGACAGAAATAGACAAGGGAAAAAAAAAAGTCATACAGACACAACTCCCCTCCCAGAAACCTGAGTCCCCAGGAGGGGCTCTCAGCCACCCCCTCACCTTCCCCCTACCCCTCTCAACCTTATCCCAATCCCAAGGAAGAATGGAGGTGCGGCCAGAGGGATTAAAAAGCAAGGTGAAGCAGCCAAGCAAAGGAGGGTGAGGTTAGAAAGCAAGATGGAGTCCAGCCAGCAGCCTCAGCTTCTCCCCAGCAGGCAAAGCTCCCCAGCGAAGAGAAGAAGCAAGTGACCTAATCTTTGTTTTGCCTTTCTTCTTTACACATCCCAGCAAGACTGTGAGGGAAGCAGACCTCACCATTGTTTTCATTTTACAGCCTATCATCTAGTTCTTCTCACCAAAACATGCTAGCTAGGCTCAAACTAGCACAGGTGCTTTTAACCAGTAAGGCATTGGGAAATCATCCGTGGCTTCTAGAGGAGTGGAAACAGATTTGAAGCTGGAGATATCTTCTGTTAGGTAAATTGGTATAGCTGAAAGGGGGCATTTCATTTTCCACAAAGCCTTCTTTACATCTGAAAACTCTTTATCTTCTTTCTACACTTTTTTTTTTGTGATCATCAACATGTCTGTGGATGAAGTTCATGAAGTTTTGGGGTTGTTTTCCAAGATCTGAAGTAGTAAAAAGGCCATACTTTATCATAATGCATCTCAGCATACTGGTGTGACATTTTACTTTGCGTACACCTCTGACCAAGACACTTTTCTTCCACTTCACAGCACAAATTTATTCAATGAAGTGATTGAAAACAGTTCATTTTTTGAAAGACAGAAAGGAGAAAGCATATTCTGAAAGTCTTAGCTGAATAAAGCTAACCTCTACATTCCCTCTGTAAACTAGAAATGATCCCAAAGGAAAGAATTGTCCAGAGGGTGGTTGGGGGTGGTTAAGTTATTAGTTATCTGGATTGTTCCCTAGGGAGGTTTATCTGTCCTTACTCCACACAGAGATTCTAAGATTAGCTTTAGTGCAAGTGTTGATCTGCTTAAGGGTAGAGAAGCTCTGCAGAGGGATCTGGGCAGGGTAGATCAATGTGCCAAAGCCAATAGCATGACGTTCAGCAAGGCCAAGTGCTGGATTGCCACTGCATGCAGTCCTAGGCATTGCTACAGGCTTGGAGAAGACTGGCTGAAGTGTACCCAGTAGGAAGGGATCTGGGCATACTTATTGACAACCAGCTGAAAATGAGCCAGCAGTGTGCCCAGGTGACCAAGACAGCCAACTATATCCTGGCTTGTATCAGCAGCAGTGTGGCCAGGAGGACTATAGACATGATCACACCCCTGTACTCAGCACTGATGAGGCCAAACCTTGAATACTGCATTCAGGTTTGAGCCCCTCAATGCAAGAAATACACTGAGGTGCTGGAATGTATCCAAAGAGCAATGAAGCTGATGAGAGGTCTCAAGCACAAGTTTTATGAAGAGCAGGTGAGGGAGCTGGAATTGTTTAGCCTGGAGAAAAGGAAGCTGAGCAGAAATCTTCTCTCTCTCTGTAACTACCTGTGATAGCAGTGGGTTGTAGGTTGTATAGGTTGCAGCGAGGGGACTCTCAGTCCCTTTTGCCAGATAGCAAGTGATAAGAGAAAACAGCCTCAAGTTGTGCCAGAGGAGATTTAGGTTGGATATTAGGAAATGTTTCTTCACTGAAAGGGTTAACAAGCTTCCCAGGGTCATGGTAGAGTCACCATCCCTGGAGATACTTTAAAAACATACAGATGTGGCACTTAGGGAGGTAGATTTGGAGTGGTCATGGCAGTCTTAGATGCTAAATGAGTCTGTGAATCTATGTTTAAAGCTAACCTTTGTGAGTTACACCTGACTCCTGTAGGATACTGAAATGATCAAAGCCTTTAATCTTTGAATACTGACATGATCAAAGCCCTTAATCTTCTTATCTTCCTAAAAAGAACAGCTTGTTCATTGTTTCCAGCACTGTTTTACCATCCTTGGAAGCCACTGTCTAGGCAAACATGTTTAAAGATGTGAGAAGAAAGCCAAATGCCCAAGCCCCTAGTGGAAAAGGCCATCTTCCCTCAGCTTCTCTGCTCCCCCAGCTAGCTCACTGGCATTAAGAAACGAATCTAATATGCAGTTTCCTGCAGTTTATTGGAAACTTTTGCAGCAAGGTAATGTCTGCTCTAACTTAACCTGCCAATTGCTTTCAGACTTCCGACTGTACACGTATAGAGTGTGCCTGTTTTTCGTCAAGGGAAGTCAAGCACCAACTGCTTAAAGCATTTGAATCAAAGAGTCATTTTAGAAGTTGTTTGTCTTCTTGCAAGCTCCCATTCTGAGTCTGTTTTCAACAAGGCAGACTTTGAAATGCAGGTTTTGTTTCACTCTTTGTTTTGTCATTTCAATCATGGATTTTCCCAGATCCCTTTGCTTCGTTACTCTCTGTGGCCATTTCAACTACATTTCTAGCTCAGACACAGGGGAGAGGTGAACATTCTAGGGACAAGGCTGGTGAGAGGCCTCGAGCACAGCCCTACAAGGAGAGGTTGAGGGAGCTGGGATTGTTTAGCCTGCAGAAGAGGAGGCTCAGGGCAGACCTTATTGCTGTATACAACTATCCGAGGGGCGGTTGTAGCCAGGAGGAGGTTGCTCTCTTTTCTCAGGCAGCCAGCACCAGAACAAGAGGACACAGCCTCAGGATACTCCAGGGGAAATTTAGGCTTGAGGTGAGGAGAAAGTTCTTCACTGAGAGAGTCATTGGCTACTGGAATGGGCTGCCCAGGGAGGTGGTGGAGTCGCCGTCCCTGGAGCTGTTCAAGGCAGGATTGGACGTGGCACTTGGTGCCATGGTCTAGCCTTGAGCTCTGTGGTAACGGCTTGGACTTGATGATCTATGAGGTCTCTTCCAACCTTGGTAATACTGTGAGACTGTGATACTGTGATAATGGCAACAATGGATAAGTTAATATCATTTCCCTGGAGCATCAAGAGCTTTATGTCTAGAAGCACAGTTTGTACCTTCCCCATGCTGGCTTCAGCTGTGCCCACTGCTGTCTTTCCCCGCTGCTGCTGCATTGCTGCTTCGCTGATGCTCGACCCCTTCCCCATCTTCGTTAAGGTTATTATTTTCTCTAGTAGTTTATTTCTCCTTACATTGTTATAGTTAAACTGTAAGAAAAACAATTTCATCTTTTCCCTGATTTCAAAAAAAAAGAATCTGTGTTGTGGTGAGTTTATGCTACCAGGGAAGGGATCCAGCCTAACCCAGGACACTTAGAATCATAGAATCAGTCAGAGTCAGAAGGGACCACAAGGATCATCCAGTTCCAACCCCTGTGACATGGGCAGGGACACCCTACCCTAGATCAGGCTGCCCACAGCCTCATCCAGCCTGGCCTTAAACACCTCCAGGGAAGGGCCTCAGCTACCTCCCTGGGCAACCCATTCCAGGCTCTCACCACTCTCATGGTGAAGAACTTCCTCCTTCTTGGATAATATGCTTCCTGGGAAGCATTGTTCTAATTTCCTTATCTTGGGATAGTAAGGATCCAGAATGCCTTCTGCCAGTCTTAGTTTTCTCAGCACTTCTGGGTTTATCTCCCAGGTTTCTTTGCTCATTAGCAAGGTCAGATTGCGTACCCAGATTCAGATATCATTTATTCAATACCATAGCTACAAGGAGCTGTTCTGAATACATATAGTCTGATTGGGGTGGGGGGGAAGGCCTTTATGTTCTGAAACCCTCTAACCCATCTAAATTGTGCACCTGTGCTTTAAAGTCTAAATGCTCCCCTCCATGACTAATGGTATTATTCGTGTCTGTTATTCTGGATTACTTACGTAACCCTCCCCCTCGGGGAGTCACTCTCTTCAGGGAACTTTTACCAGAAAGATTCTTCAGGCAGGGTATAAACAGCTTAAAAGAACAAAGCAAGTTATTTATCCTCTAAGACACACAATACGTTGTAGGGCTAATGAACTAGGCATTAGATCAACCCCCACCAAATGAGTCACTCAGCCTAATGGCCACGTAGTCATCACTCAAGTAGGAGAGGGCTGGCTTCTGCTGCTCCCTGGAGCAGGCTGTGATGTTGTTGAGGTGCTGCCTTCTGGTTTCCCTTTTTTTCCTTGGGATTTTGTACCTGTTCTTGTGAGTGCTGCTACCCTTCACTCCTTGAGGTGCCACTTTGCTGTCTCCACAATCTTATGTCTACAACTCTATGTTTCTTTTCTCACATGCTTCCAGCCTGTGCACTCTCTTGCAGCTCTTTCTCCCACCCTAACAATGTTCTCAGAAGGAGGCTGAGAAGAGTTGCACAGCTGTGCTGTACTGAAAGTAGGCCTTGATTCACAGATAGCTGAACTCCTGGGAGGAAGGTTGCATGTAAGTGACCTGGTTTACATTGCTTCTCAATTAGTTCATCCTGTATTATGAGCTTCTATTTTATTTTTTTTAACACCCATCTTTCACATGGATAATTCAGTCTTTGTCTTTTGTAAAATTAATCTTTACTAAATGGTTTCTTAAACTCAATTACTGTCCAGATTTTCAGCTTCTGGGGAATTGTTCTTTGTACTCTCTCACAAATTGCATTCCTGGTTTGTATTAGGTTATAATGGTTGCTGTTCAGGATCAAGGATCATAGAATCATAGAATGAATCAT
>WAAF01018646.1:0-183418 GCA_013400475.1 Tricholaema leucomelas
AGAAAGAGAGAGAGGGGGGGAGAAAGAAAGAAAGACAGAGACTAAAAAAAAAAATTGAGATTCACAAAATAGCAAACATCTTTGTAAAGTAAATCCATCCATCTTCTTTATCCCAAACCAAGATTTTAAAGGAGACCATATATGGCAAATTCCACCTATTTTGACCAGCAAAGTGGTAATTTCTACACCAGAAGTGACCCAGCTATTGATAAAGTAGAGGAGAGTTATGTATTAATCTAACACCAAAGCACATAAATCACCATTTATTAAAAGAAAAAAAAGCAAAAGGAAAGAAGTTGCATTAATAGCTCCTGAAAGAGCTACCAGGGCTGTGGTAGTTTGAAGGTAGCTAGAATGTTTTGGTGAGAAGAATTAGATTACAAGCTGTGAAAAGAAAACAATGGTGATGTCTACTTCACTTAATAGGCTTGCTGGGATGCATAAGAACAAGAACATAAACAGATAAAGGGAGCCTCTCTCTCTGGGCTTTTTGGGCTGCACTTCTCTCTCTAACCTGCCTGACTAATCCATCTGCTTCCCCTGGCCAACCCTCCAAACTCACCTTGAACGTAAGGCAAAGTCTGGGGTAAGGTAGAGGGGTGGGGAGAAGGTGAAAGGGTGGTTGAGATCCCCTCCTGGGGACTCTGGTTTCTGGGAGGGCTGTTGTGTTTCTGTATTACTTTTTAAGTTGTATATTTCTGTATATGGCTGTATATATTGTAAATATCTGCTTGCATATTGTGCTAAGCTGTAAATATAACTTCGTTCACCAATTTCCAGATAAACTGAGTCTAGTCTGGGTGATTTTTCTTAAGTGTGGGGGGCAGGTAACACCCCAACCATCACACAGGGCCCACTTCCTCAAAGCATGATATCCTGGGAAGTTCTCCCTCCTGCTCACAACTAAGTAGCAGGACTGTAGTACCCAGCACTTGCTTACTTGGGAGGGGAGGAAAAAAAAATTAAAAATAAATAAATAAATGAAAAGGGCAAGCGTTCAGTATGGTTTTAGCTGCTTTTCGCATGATCTGATCTCTGGCAAGAAGCCTAACAGCAGCTGCCATAGTGTGTCAGCTCCCCACAGACCTGAAGTGATCTATGGGATCGTGGTTTGGGAATCTTTAGGCCAGGTCATTAGCAAAAGCCATTAATAACAGAGTTAAGAACCCCAGTCAGCAAGGGCACACAGCGTTAAACAAGGATGTCCTTTCTAATTAAAGCGATGTTTGCACTCCAGTTAAACACATTTCTAAGTCTCACACAAGAGGGTCCTCAAGAAAAACCATGCACTAAATATTGATTTTAAATTTAAATACAGTGTGACTCAGATTTGGGTAGATCTCGCAGGCTCTGACAGCAATTCCCCACTGGCAGCAAGGTCAGGGTTCAGCGAGGAGAACGGCCAAGCTCGGCGGATGGTCCCACCGCAGAGGCAGCCAGCGCCTCTCCTTCCCACATTGACTCCCTCGGCCCGTGAGAACAGCTTGGGCTGGCCTGGCTTTGCGCTAGCTCATGCTCAAATCAGCATGAAATCACCACTGAAAAGGCTGCTCCGTACTGGCGGAAGAATGCTGCCTCTTCCCCCATCCCCCAGGCAGACTGCTCTGCCCTTTCTATATTCCTCACAGCACAGTGACATGCTGCAAGTATGAAGCCTTCTAGATTAATAATGAGAACAGGGCAACGATCTCCTTGGACTGAATCCATTTTATGTGAACTATGAGAACTTGGATTTCTTTCAGTAATGGAAAGAAATTAAATGCAAAGAGTAAGAGGAGGTTTTCCACACAGGCTTTTACATCTCCAAGGAAAGAAAGGGGAGCAAACCCACACAAGACATTTCTGATGCATATTGTGGGAAAATTTTCCAAACTCCCTTCAACCTTTTTATGTTTCTAATATAGTGAACTTAATAGCACCACTTTTACAGATTTTACACACTGCATTTATTGTGCTCTTTTATTATGCTTAGATAACTTTACATGCCTGGCACAGGACAAACACCTTCAGGTTTGAACACATATAAAGCCATAATGAACAGGAACTCTGGGAAAAAGTTTACAGCCATGGATTTATCAACAAGCCACTATGACCCAAAGGCAAGCCACACGTAGTGGTATCAGTGTATTAAGCTTAGCCCTAGAATTACTGGGTTAAAATAAATAGGGGATATTGACTTTCCTGAAAAATAACACATTTATTTGAGGCATGGGTAATCTCTGTCCACATGAGAAAGAGGGAGGAACTCACTAAGCAAGCACAAAAATCATTCCATGGCACATGTGTCTTCTATGATACCGTTTCCCTCTTTTCTCTCTGTTTCATCCTAGAAACTGGCAAGAGTACTCCCTAGCTCTCAAGCAGGCTACCAACTCTGAATGCAAAAGCCTCATGGAAACAGGTGTGATGCCTATTACAATCCATACCAACCCACTCCAACAGGCACACAGTCAGTTCAATCCTGCAGCAATTAGTAAGGTACATGGAAATGAAAAGAATTTAACTGAGTAATTATATCTATATTAGAATACATATTGGGCAAATTCTCTTTCCCTTTCTGACACTACAGTAAGGTGTATCTTTCACCTTGTTTGATAAATGTTGACAAAAATTAGATGAAAGCTTTTTTCCCCTTTATTCTTATTATTTTCATACACAACAACAAAAGATATGACATCAACTTAGTCCAGCCATTGTCTTAGTGAGAAGAATTCTCAGGAACTATTGCATGAGTCACAATTTAGTGAGAAGACTCGGACAAAAGTAAATGCAGTGGAGGCTTTAGGATCTCAGAATAGTAAATACTTAAAAACCAAGGAAATTAACGAGGTTGTGTTCAAATATGTGCTCAAACACAGAAATCTCATTTGAAAGATACACATGTTATTCACACTCCCATTCCAAGCAGGAAGGGGAGAAAAAGAAAATTAAAAGAAAAAAAGAAAATAAAAGATTGGAGAGTTACTCAGATGAATAAACGTTTTAAACAGGATATTGAGAGGAAGTCCAGGCTCTACAGAGAATGAAAAGATTAATTAGGAAAGAGGACAATGTCTCAGGGGTAAGAAGTGTTGAAACTGTGAAAAAGAGGACAGAAGCTCAGCCAAAGGGAACCCAGCCCAGGCAACCAAAAATGAGTTTGCCACACGTACAACTTCTGGAATTTCACTTGGCTGTCGCCTGGCTGGGGACAGGAAATTGGGACCACCAGCAGCTGAGCACAAGGGTATCACGACCCAGGGACAGAGACCCTCTCCACAGCCACTCCCCACCCAAAATAATTTTGATTTGTATCTAAGCAGCCTACTAATTCATCTGAAGCAATTACTTTAGATGCATTTTGCTCCCATTAGGTAAAGGGGGAGGGAAGCCCAGTTGCACTGGACTGAAGCATGTCACTCAGTGCCTAAGCAGTCAAGCAGAGTAAAGCGCTGTAAATGACACAGACTAATTTAGAGGTGGAGAGGAAAGGTGAAAGACAGCCACTGCCTAACCATTTCTATCATCACACAACGATGCAAGCCAAGGCAGTCAAGCTGAAAACCTCATCAGGTCACAGGCTCAGTGTGCTGACTACTAGGGTATTTCTGATACTTGCAGTGGGCTCTGACTACTCCTCTGAACAAAACAATTTGCTGCATCTTCTCCCACGCATTTCCTGCTGAGCGCAAGGCCACAGGGCCCAGAGAAAGTTACTCTAGATAGGTTTTTCCATAAACATTAAGTCATAACTTCCTCACTAATACTATGAAACAAGTAAAACAAAAGTGATCTAGTAGCCTCTTTGGAGCAAGAGCTTCTTCTGCTATTTTCACTCTTTTATTATAGTTGCCGTACCCATAATATACATCTCTATGCTTCACTCTCTTCATAAGCAAAACTCACCCTCCACTATCTGTGTACAGAAACACATTTCCTAGAAGCGTTTTGCTTTTCCAGGCTTTGTCCACATATACAGGGAAAGAAGTCCTATATATGGACTAAACTGGCAGTTTATATATATATATGCCAAACCCTAGCAGTTAGATGACAAGCTTGCAAGTAGGAGAGCCTTTTTTTTCCAAGAGTTCCTAATGATGCTAAGAAAGCACACAAATAAGAGAAATTAGCATTACTCGAGCAATTTTAAACACTTTTGATTCAGTTTTTGAGAATTAAGGTTATGAACAGTCCCTTGTTACTACTAACTAAACCATTCCAGTAATTCTTATCCAGTAATACCTGACAGAGCACAATAAAGTCCCACTGCTAGCTGGCAGGAGTTAACATGGAACATCGTTTTTGCCAAGAAGAGCAGTTTTGCAAGTGCTAGTTTGGTCAGGTCAACAGGCTCCCAAATAAAGAAGTATCTGCATATTGTTATGTATGGCTACTCAAAACTTTTCAAGGATTAAAATGAAAGCTGTATACTCAAAAACCTACTTCATTTCTTTAGTGTATTTGAACCATCTTACGTGAATACAAAACTGAAATTCAAGTCCCATGTTGCTATGGGTGTAAGTCAACTTCCCAGGTCTGTGACCTCTGATCAAATTGCATCTCACTTTACTGATTTCAGGTTGGATTTGATACTCTCATTTTTCTTGAATAACAACTTGGTAATTTGTTTACAGAAAACATCTTTTTAAAGACAATCATTTACAGAACTTCCTTCTTTTGGGGTCTAAGCGCATGCCTGTCTCAACCAAAGTGTACACATAAAAGCTACTGCAAACACACATCCATGCATCAACTGCACCCAAGTGACCAGTGCTCAGAGTAATTCAAACATTCAGACACTTTCCACACCCTCCAGGAAGCAGGCTTTGTAACAGACCATGAAACTCAATAAATTTCTTTACTGGAAGTGTGGTCAGGTATTGGAATGGGCTGCCCAGGTAGGTGGAGGGGTCACCAACCTTGGAAATGTTAAAATATATGCAGACATGGCACTTCAGGGACATGGTTTAGTGGGCATGGCAGTGTTGGGCTGGTCAGTGGGACTTGATGATCTTTGGTCTTTTTCCAACCTTAATGATTACATGATTCTATAAATTTACACTCTTCACAAGCCTAAGAAAAAAAGTAGAAGTCAAAAACAGGACACACACAAAAACTATGTTGAAATGGGCTCTTGGACACTGAAACCAAACATAAGCAGTCAGAGAGTAGTGAGAGTAGCAGAGAAAAGGAATGATTTTTAAAATGCCACTCATAAGTAGGCAGTCAAAAACAAAACCAAAACTTGTAAATAAACATCACATTTTACAGTAGCATCAGCTGCTTTGGAAATCATGGTAACTAACTGCAGTCGGAGTGCATTAATGCAATTATCAGATGGCAGGAACTGACAATTGCATCAAGACCTGTAAAGATGCAAAATCAGCTCATTCTCCTCACCAAGAAAGGACCAGAAAAAACACAGTAAGAGGCCCTGTGGTATGTTGTATAATGATCCAAGCAGTGCACCTGTAGATGTAAGAAACTTT
The DNA here is from genome assembly GCA_013400475.1 of Tricholaema leucomelas. Lineage (NCBI taxonomy): Eukaryota > Metazoa > Chordata > Aves > Piciformes > Lybiidae > Tricholaema lacrymosa > Tricholaema leucomelas. The sequence goes on from WAAF01018646.1 coordinate 5,469, forward strand.
GTGGGATGAGAACACAAGATCCACAAGCAAGTTCAGGAAGAACGTTGCCATTTCTCTGCCTCATTTCCTATGACTCATGCAGCATCCTCCTCATCTTAATCAAACAAAGTTGAGCTACTCGATTCTGACAAATTCTAGCTCTCCCCAGGCTGCAAGAAAGACCAAATAGCTGCAAAATCATCTGTTCTGCTAAGAAACACAGGAGAGGGGACAGAGTCCCAAACTGCCTTGGCTCTCCACTGAGTACCACTGACAAATTGCAAACATTATTTTACTATCTGGAATTCCATATCTCAGAAACTGTCTGCTTCCTTAAACAGTTAAAGTTAGGGTCAGAAACAGTGATAAAGGCAGAAGAGCTTGCCAACAGATGAGCACAACTGCGGAGGTGGCAGTGGAACAGACTTTTCCATATTGAGCACCAGTTCTGCACTGCTCTTGCAGGCTTGGTGCATTGGAGCATGTATTTACTCTAAAATAACTGCAAAGCTGGCATTGATTTCTATGTATTTGACTGGAAACCTGAGGGAAGGTTAGTCATTTATTCTTGTTTCATTCTACAAATATTGATCTGGACATCCATAATGAGTTATCCAAGTGCTTTCTTTTTGTTTTCTCATCTTCTTGTACTTCCTCAAAAAGATAGTGATGTACAATTTGTCTACAAAAGAAATTTGAAGGAAAAAGAAGGGGAAAAAAATCTGCAAAAAGGAGTCCTGCAGAAATATGGACAGAAGAACCAAAAATTCTTCTTTGGGAGTTTTGTCAGGATTATTTTTGAGTCATCTGAACACAACCCATGTCTTTTCACTGTTATAAGCAACATCCATCTGTAGTCTAACTTTATGTCACCATATCTAAAAACTAGGAAAAAGTTACTCTTAAGTCAACGTGTCAGACTTGTACTAGGCCACTGGTAGTAGGATTTAGTCATGAAACCTGTACAAAATGCAACAGAGTAGATTAAAAATTTCCAGACCCAAGGCTATGCATTTAAATTATTGAACTAAGATGATGATAAACAGTCACATCTAAATAATCCTCAGATATTTCAGCCACTCTAGCAAATATTTGCTGTCTCTATAAATCTCCTCTCAGCACCTGTCAAGAGTACAGCCAGCATCATGGGGAAATAAATACATTCACCAGGCACAGATTTCCAATAAATCCAGTGAATCTGGGAACTCATTAATTCCCCTCTCCAACTAAGAGAAAAATTTACTAAAAGCCTTAATCTCCCATGTGCTGATACAGTACTTCACAGCTCCAAATCACAACAAACTTCCCCTAGCTGCTGGTCCTCAGCTCAGCTGGCAGCACAAGGGCAGGAACAAGATTCAAGGAGAGGTAACACAGAAGTCTGAGACTGAAGGCTGATGTTTAAAGACAATGGGCATGCCTTAGCAGGAGAAAAAGGAAGAGACACCAAATCAGAGCAGCACCTTTTTTGCCTTCTCCACTACTTACTCTGTTGGTATTTTAGGCTTTAAAAAATGCATGCTGTTGACAGGCAATATATTTTTTCAGCTGAGCCCAGCAGTGTCAAAATCCATACAGGAGACCCAAACTGCTATTTTAGAACAAGTCATATTCAACAAAAATCATTAAAAGGAGACATAGATAAGGCCCTATTGGTGTTTACAACCCTGTTACATTAATGCAACTCTGTGTCTCCTACACTTCCAAAGCCTGATTCCATTTGTACCTACAAGCTGCTGTATTGACACAGAGGCAGAAAGCCTGACAGGTCTGCTAAACCCAGTGAAAAAAAAAACAAACAAATAAATAAATAGTTCAAGTAAGCAAGTCTTCATGTAACAGAAACCTGAAGGCTGTAAATTTGTCTGCTTTTCCTTAACAGCATGAAGGAAAAGCAGTATTTTCTTGGTTGAATTGACCATGCTGTGTTCTTCCCTTAATCTGAATTCCAGATCTCTATGGCACAGAGCACAGGCACCGACCACATTCCACTGCAAAAAAATTATCTCAGAATGGTGTCAGCCTCCAATAATGTCAGAAGTTGTCTATTCTTGCTATCCCAAAAGTTGCAAATTGCCAGAGGGGTAGGGGGCGGGGAAAGAAGAAGCTATCCCAAAAGTTGCAAATTGCCAGAGGGGTAGGGGGCGGGGAAAGAAGAAGGAGGAGGAGGAACAACAGGAAAAAGCTGGGGGGAAAGAAACGCAGGGGAGAAAGCAAAGAAGAAAAGAGAAGAGGAAAAAAGAAAAAGGAGGAAAAAAACAAAAGGGAGGGAGAGGGGGGAAAAAAATGAGAAAATTAAAAAAAAAAAAAATACCCAAACAACAGTCTAATTGGTTTGGCTTCAGAATGGCCAGTCACTGCTACAGGTTATAACCATAAATCAAAGGCAGTACAGTATGTGTCAGTGTCCTCATCACTTGTGTATTTGCATCGTTTCCAGTCATATTTCCTCTTTTTGTGACCATCCCCCTACAAACGGCCTTTCTGTCTGTTAGGCAGGCAAGCTAAGCTTGTGGCCTCATCAAAGAAAAACCTTGAGAGGAAGGAGAGTTTAATCATCAGTTATTTGCCTCCAGGACTCAGGAAAGCCTATAGCCACACTGTCTTCCCTACCCACAGGTTTTCTTGTATGCTTTTGCAAGCATTCTTAAGCCAAGGCACTGGAAAAATACTTTAGAAATGCCCAAAGGACGGAGCCACACACTTCAGTGGAGCTTAGGCAGAATTCAAAGGCCTGATGCATGTCCCACGTACCTCCCATCCTGCACACACTGTGCCTGGAAGCTCACATGTGCTCATGCTTCCACCATTAACTTTGGTTCAGCACACATCGAGGAGTCAGGAGAACTGACCACAGATTCATCGCTGCATGCTGCTGGAAGAAGAAAGGCCTCTTCCTTTTTCCTCCGTCCTCCAAAAATTGGAGGTCCTAGACCTTTCTCTGCCCTGTCAACTCCTGCAGGGTCTCCCTGTCCTCCCATCTCCCAGTTGCTGCTCCACAGGACAAAATTCAATGAAGCAGTAGACAAGACACTGAGCTGGGTTGCTGCTCTGCACATTTTGCACTGCAAGAAAGGTAAAGAGGGCCTAAGGAGCCAAAACTGCAGGAACCCAGGAGCAAGGAGCATGGAAGAGCGAAAATGGAAAAAGAGTCAGCAGCAAGCTGCAAAACCATTCAGCAACTGCTGAGCCATTCCTGGAGCTTCAGGGATAATATGGCAACAACTTGGATCATTTTCACTAAAAACAACCCACAAAAAGCAAGCAAGCAAACAAAAAACCCCAAAGAGTCCAACTGACAAGGAATAAGGCTGGGTGTGCACTGAGGACTACCTGTGGTTGACAGCTGCCACATAAGCCCCTCAGTCCCACAGTCCTCCCCTCTCTGAGAGACATCAAACACACAAGAAAAAAAGCTACCAGACCAGCACTTTTTGATATTCTGCCACTTTACAGAATAGCACCCAGGATTACCTCAGCAAAACCAAACCAAACCAAAAAATCACAATGGAAAAAAAAAAAACCAAAACAATGTTTTATTAGGTCATGACATTCCCTAGGAGGAAGACAACATGGTTTCTACTACCACGTGACTATATGACTTAAGGATTTTAATCTAGTGATGGCTAAATGTAAAAAATACAGAAATTAGCTTGAGAGGAAGGAACAAAGCCCCTGGGAGAAGTGCTTTTTTGCTGTATGTCTGGGCTAAACATTAAACTGGCACCCTATCAGCATTATATTTACTTCACAATCAACCACCATGATGGCCAGCCCATGTTCAGTAGGAAGCAAGTCTCACATGAAGTCCTCACATTGTGTTGGGCCACAGAAAGTTAAAAGACTTAAAGATAAAGCCATGCATTACTGTGATATTACTCAGTGTGCTACTTGTTCCATCTGGTTACCAGTAAGACAGCAAAGCTGAGCAGCCAATGAACAGTAACATCCTGCTCTCAAATGTTTAGAAATAGACATATAAGCACTTTTACCTTGTGCATACAATATATGCATATATAAAACACACCTCTTTTAACAGTGGGAGTTTTTACTAGTAAGTCTTGTTGTGTCAAGCAGGAATAAGGCTATCATTTTGACTGTATAATTTTACTATAGTAAAACACCACCAATCCCCCCCTTCCCCCCCCCAAAAAAAAAGGGGGGGAGGAAAAAAATTATCACAAAACAAAGACCAAAAGCCTATAATTCTGGTTTAGATGATCTTGTACATTAATGACAAGCTCCCAGACCGAAAGCATTCAAATGTCAATTTGGCAACCACTCTTCCAGCACATCTCGTTTATAAGCTTAGACAGGCCAAGTTCTGTAGGTGAGAGATTTGTGGAAGTTTTACTCTTCTAATGTTCCTTCCAGCTGGCAATATGGCTACACAAATTAATTCTCTCTCACGCATATTGGGCGTACTTCACTTCTAAAAGAGGAAGATACCGGGAAATAAATCAACAGGAGCATCAACTCAGAGCACTCCTAGATACTCTTCAGAATTTCCCATGCCAATGCCAGAAGTGAGCCATGTACACTTGATATATGGCAGAGAAGGAAAACAAACTCAGAAAGCTGACTGCTTATTACTTGTGTATGATAAATGCAGGGCAAACAAACAATACTTCAAACAGAAATACTACAGCTAACAATATTTTCACTCAGCCTAAATAAGACCTCCACAAAGTCTTTTATTCTACCTGTATCCTTCCATGGACCCCATCTCACTAGTCATATGGCCTTATTACTAATATTACTAAGAGGACATTAAAAAAATTTAGTAAACCATATACATATTATGATTTCTTTACCATTATTAGAATTGCTGTAAAGAATTGCTGGACTTTCCCCCACACACACACACAACTGGAATTCGCAGAAATACAAATCATAACCTGGGGGGTCAAGACAGGGTTTTCAATACAAAAATAGGTAACACTGCAAAAATACAGATACCAGAGAAAGAATAAGAAATATTAATACAATTTTACAAGTGAATAATTAAGGCACAAATGGTTGCAAGAGGAGACAAATGCCTCAAAAACAGATAAAAAAACCCAAGCAAAAAAATCAAATGACTTCCCTAAATGAAATCTGAATAAAAAGCAGGAGAAGGTAAAATGAAAAAGGCATCACCAAATGGACAGAAGTAATTTTTAAAATACAAAGCTCCTGCTTTCATCCTAACCTGGGTCATCAATCAAAATACATGGGAAAATGTCAAGCTAAGCCAATTATCTCTACCTGTAGCATACAGACTATAATTTTTATTTAAAAAAAAAAAGTCACTGCAACAGCAAGCATTACAACATTGAAATGCTACACTAAATTCAACACCACACTAAACTTAAAGGGGCTTCAAAATTGGGGTGAGGAATGCCTCCCAATGAGGAGCTCTCACTCATAACCTACCGCATTCTCATATAAAAATAACAGCTGAAACAGCTGTCATCTATACAGATTTCAATGCATTCCCTATAGACATTCAGCATCACAGAGTCAGGAAATCATAGAAACAGTCAGGGTTAGAAGGGATCACAAGGGTCATCTAGTTCCAACACCCCTGCCATGCCCAGGGACACCCTACCCTAGAGCAGGCTGACCAGAGCCTCATCCAGCCTGGCCTTAAACACCTCCAGGGATGGGGCCTCAACCACTTCCCTGGGCAACCCATTCCAGTCTCTCATCTCTCTTGTGGTGAAGAACTTCCTCCTCACATCCAGTCTCCAGCTTCACTCCATTCCCCCTAGTCCTGTCATTATCTGATATCCTAAAAAGTCCTTCCCCAGATTTTTTGTAGGACTCCTTCAGATACTGGAAGGCCACTGGAAAATGATGGCAGACAAGTGTTGAAACCAGAGTTTACATAAGAAGTGTACTTATTTTTTTCCAAAACACTAGGCTATTCTAGAACTTTTCCTACTTCGCAGTCAGTTAATTTCCTTCTCCTGGAGAAAGCCTGGTTTTATGCCTGCATGCCACACATCCTGCTTCAGGCTATCACAGAGATGGGAAAACTGTGGTTCTTTTCTTCCTATCACAGAGTATAAAACCAGGAAATACATCCGCTATGATTTTTTTCTTAAGAGTAAAACAAATGTTAAAGACATTGGCAGAACAGTGGGCAAAAAGTCTCCAGACTATAATCACACACATATATAAGGAAAGAAACATTTAAAAAGATATGAACAGATACAATGCCTTCAAATTTATCAGGTAACACCACACGCAGCTCAGCAGTGTTTAAGGGGAAAAGAAAAATCAAATTCAGCATATGGAGCAAGAGGGCTCCAGGAAAACACACTTCCAATTTTTGCTGCATGCTGCAGATAGGCAGAAATGCTGTAGTCCTGAGGGAGATCTGACCTCATTCTCCCTATTCCACCCTTCTCTTGGGGAGAGCTCTNATGACCAAAAAGCTGACAAGACATATTCGGGTAAGTTACGCACACTCTCACCCCCACCCCACTTAGAAACACTGCAGTATCTGGCCTTAGAAAATACTCATCCATACTTTGCTTCCAAGCATCAAAACATCATTCCTTAAATAAAGGCAGAAAAGGAGAAGAAACAGCTCAACGGTGACATTTGATATAGCAGGCTGCAAAACCTCGCCAGTCTCAGTCAACGCAAGTATCTAAAGACTGCATATTAACATACACAGAGAGTCAAATCCTCACACAATTTGTTCTTCTGCTTAGAGGGTCAGAGCTTAATTTTAAAAAAAGACATAACTGAAGAGCAATGACTTCTGGTGAACTTTTCCTACTTCGCAGCCAGTTAATTTCCTTCTCCTGGAGAAAGCCTGGTTTTATGCCTGCATGCCACACATCCTGCTTCAGGCTATCACAGAGATGGAAAAACTGTGGTTCTTTTCTTCCTATCACAGAGTATAAAACCAGGAAATACATCCGCTATGATTTTTTTCTTAAGAGTAAAACAAATGTTAAAGACATTGGCAGAACAGTGGGCAAAAAGTCTCCAGACTATAATCACACACATATATAAGGAAAGAAACATTTAAAAAGATATGAACAGATACAATGCCTTCAAATTTATCAGGTAACACCACACGCAGCTCAGCAGTGTTTAAGGGGAAAAGAAAAATCAAATTCAGCATATGGAGCAAGAGGGCTCCAGGAAAACACACTTCCAATTTTTGCTGCATGCTGCAGATAGGCAGAAATGCTGTAGTCCTGAGGGAGATCTGACCTCATTCTCCCTATTCCACCCTTCTCTTGGGGAGAGCTCTTCATTAGCGTGCATTACTACAAAAGGTCTTTAAAGGCTATGCCATTTAAAAATAGTCTTTAAAACTATCCTAACATCAAAAGAGAATCATAGCTGTGGCCTGATATGTGCAACTTCTCCAACACTACTCATGCAAAAAATAGCAGCAGCTATTCACAAGTCCATTGAGAAAAACCCAGTGCAATTTGGAAGTTTAAGCCCTGCAGCCTCAATGCGGTAAAAAAAGCAGCAGAGCGGTGATTCACACTTCAGCTTCCCACTTCCTGATACACAGCCTCTCACTGGGAAAGCTCCTGAAGCGTTTCACAATCAAACTATTAGTACCAATCCCATTCATCACTGAAACCTAGCCTTTTGCAGCAAGAGAAGCTTCTCACCTATACAGGTGAACATTTTGGAAAAGTTCAGGATGAGAAGCAAGGTGACTACAGCATCACACAGGCAGGACTCAGAGGAGAAATCAAATAAGCAGCACGGATTACTCCAGCTATGCTTATCTTCACACACTAAGACAGGTGCTGTAAGGGAAGGACAAACATATCACAACACACAATTAGCTTCCTCCTACAAAAATAGACAAAAGTAACTTCTTCACTACATACAGTTAGACCACACACTTCTAAATTAAAACATGAGCTCAAGAGTTGCAGACAATCCTCCTAACTACATACGTTACACAGGCCATAGACCTCTTGAGGCTGGAAGAGACCTTCAGGATTCAGGTGCAGCTTCCTGATCAAGTAGGGCCAGCTGCAGGATTAGCTTGCTCAGGTCTTTAGCCACGTTGGTTTTGAAAACTTCAAACAATATATACTGCTCATTCTCCCTCAGATTGCATAGGCTGAGCTCTGCAGTACTATGTGACTCTGGTGAGGCTTCTTGTCTTCCTTGAACTCGTTCAAGTGCAGAGGCCTGTGAGACCTCATTGACAAAAACTGAGGCACAGATGGAACAAGTACTTCAACTTCACTTGTGTCCACTTAGCAGCAGGCCCACACTTACCTCATTCAGACTCTTCCTACTGGTGTAAGTAGTAGAAACTCTTTTTGTGGCACATAATTTGCACTCATCAATACCAGCTGAGCTTTTGCTACACCAGTCTGAACACTGGACAGTATTTCTAAATTCCTCTTTTACTGTTTCTTCCTCCCTTTCTATATGGCCTTTGGCACTGGACCTCCATCATGTGCTTCCTGCCTAGCCAATCTGGTCTCCTGACACGCCTACAATGAGCTGAATGCTGCTTGTCAGAAGTCCAGCATCTGATCATAGAATCAATGAAGTTGGAAGAGATCTCCAAGATCATCCAGTCCAACCTAGCACCCAGCCCTAGCCAGTCAACTAGACCATGGCACCAAGCGCCTCATCCAGGTCTGTTATCCTGCTACTTAAATTTCTCACTTCCCTAAATATCTTGAACTCCTCAACTTCATGGCAACTACAGCTGAGGTTGCCATTATCACTCTCTCCATCACTTCTACCTTCTTTGTAACTATCAGATACACTCACGTGTCACACTTGTTTGACTCCCTCGAGACCTGAAGGAAGTATCTTGAAGAAAACATGCTAGCTAATTTGTACCCAACCAAATCACTCTTCCAACAGATGTCAAACAGCTTCAAGTCATCCACAGGAACAAGCTGTGAGCCAATTTCTTATCCAGCAGTGCTCCACCCATCAGGTCTGTGTTTTTCCAGTTTGGTGACCAGGATGTCATGTGGGACAGAGTCAAATGACTTACTCAAGATCAGGTAGACGATGTCAGTTGTCCTTCCCTTGTCCACTGTTGCTGTGACTTCATCATAAAAAAAAAAAAAAAAAAAAAAAAATCACTAAATTTGTCAGGCATGATTTGCCCTTGGTGAAGCCATTGCTGGTTACCACCAATCACCTCTGCTTTGTCTTCCATTTGTCTTAGCAGAGCCTTCAGGAGGATCTGCTCCATGATCTTGCCAGGCACAGAGGTGAGACTGATTCCCTTCTTGAAGATGATCCTTATGTTTGCCCTTTTCCAGTCAGCAAGAACTTCACCAATCTGCCATGACCTTTCAAATATGATGGGGAGTGGTTTAGCAGCTTCATTCACCAGTTCCCTCAGGACCTGTGGGTGGATCTTGTCAGGCCCCGTGGACTTGTGTACATTCAGATTCCTTAGGTGTTTGCAAACATGATCTTCAAGTAGAGTGGGCAGATCTTTCTTCTCCCAGTCCTTACTTTTGCCCTATGGGACTTGGACATTGTGGCTGGAGCCTCGCCATTGAAGACTGAGGCAAAGAAGTCACTGAGCACCTCAGCTTTATCCATATCCTTTGTCACCAGCTCTCCATTTCCCTTCTGGAAGGGTCTCACATTCTCCCTAGTCTTCCTTTTTTTCACTAATATACCTGAAGGACTTCTTCTTGTTCCTCTTAATGTCCCTAGCCAGATTTAATTCTAGCTGTCGTTCACATTCCTAACCTGAGCTCTGGTTGCACAAACAATTTCATTGTATTCATCCCAAGTTCCCTGTCCTTGCTTCCACTTTCTGTAAGCTTTCTTCTTGCATCCAAGTGTGTCCAGGAGCTCTCTATTCATCCATACAGGCCTCCTGCCTTCCTCTTTTTCAGGATGCATTGCTCCTGGGCCTGGAGGAGGTGATCCTTGAACACTGACCATCTTTCCTGGCCCCCCCTTCCTTCCAGAGTTTTTTTCCCATGGCACCCTGCCAAGGAGGTCCCTGAAGAAGTTGAAGTCTGCTATTCTGAAATCCAGAGCACTGAGTTTGCTATGCATGATCACAATCACCTCTGCTCCATAAGGAAACACACAAGCACAGTAGATAGAGAAAAAACAGGAAGTTTGTAGCAGTGAAACCACATCTCCCAACAACAGCCTAGTGCCTTAACCACAGCATTGTTATTTCTCCCTCTGACTTAACTGTCTACCAGTTTGTGACCACACACCGTAGTTTTGAGAGGACTGAGGAGCATTTACCATTTCTAAATAGCTTTGCTCTGCCTGCTGCAGACCCTTCTGGCCACCCCATTTAACATTTCAGCACACATCTGGCTGTGGTGACACTTTGGTGACAAAAAGTGTCAGAATAGCCACACTTCACACACTTTAAGTCTTTGGAACTTCGGTCCTGTGAAACACTCAATGTAAGGGACACTCCTAGCAGTCACTGTAGAGTGAGAGGTGTTTCAGTGTGGGAAGCCCACAGCACTTGAAGAGGATGAGCTACAAACTCACAGGCACAGTACCCACTGCAGCAACCTGTATTTTAAGAACTTTTGTCATGCACTCAATTTAACAGACGCAGGTTTAAGTACCTTTCCTGCTCTCCTGTTCCATTCTTTCCTGTTACTATTTGCCAGACCACCAAGCCAAGTCCTGGAAACAGCTGTATGTGCACATCATCACTGCCAGCTGCTGTCAAGTGCCTGCACAAGCCCTGGTCTCTTAGGTGACCATAGGAGAGGGGTGCAGTAACCACCAGCACCTAGCAGGTTCTAAGGTAAGCTGGTTGACATTCCCAGGTGTGATACCATCACCAAAGCCACTGCCTCAAGTTGGAGCAGGAGGAACGTGGTGACAACTTCGCTAAAAAGCAACACAGTAAAATGTGAGGCTCTGCTGTTGGCTCTTCACACATCTCTTACTGCATACAATTAATAACCACTTAGGAAGTCTCTTCTCCCAGTAAATTTTAAAAATATAAAAACAAAGAGAAAAATCAGTCAACACACACACACAACCCTGTGTTACATTTCCCATTTACAGAGTGTGTGTTGACATTGCCACCTTATTAAGAACTTAAAAACAAATTCTTTCAATCTGGTTTTAACACAGCTGGCAGCTGAGCTCTCACAGTCTGCCCACAACTCCCAAATCAGGAATCAAACCTGGGCCTCCCACATGGCAGGCATTGATTCTACCATTGCACCACCAATGCAAAGCTACACATGCACACACACCCTGTGGGTGGGCAAGTAGAAAAAAGGACCCAGGAGACAGAGTTGAAATAAGAGAGATTTAATACAAAGAAAAACAGCAGTGTATGTAGCTGCAGGGAAATGGACAAAACGTGAACCGCACCCATGAGCAAACATGAGCCAAAAGGGAAGCACCCCTGCATAGAAGCCAGGAAAAAGCAAGAAAAACCCAGATTAGGAAACTTTACAAGCCACAGGATAGACTCCAAACCCCATAAAACCCTTTCACCTCTGGCCAGCCCTTTCCATTTCCAGTGAGCATGACGTCAGTTTGGTATTGAATACTAAAACAGCAGATTCGACTGGCTAAACCCATGACATACAGTACACCCAAAAAAAATCACTTCTATCTGATTTTAAACACAGGAGTGCACCAAAAAAAAAAGCATTTAGCTCCTTAGCACAAATACTGGAGGGCAGTCATCCCTTATTGATGACTATGATGTCACTACAGAGTTAAATTCTTGCAAGTTCCTGTGGCACAACAGCTTTTCAGTTAAAAAAGAAATCAAAACTTTCAACATCCTGAAAATGTAAACTTGTCTACATTTCCTTAGATATACAGATTTGTCCAAATGTTCTACTTAATGCACAGAAATTCTAACATGACAAAGGAATTTTTGTATAGCTATGTTTAACAATTAGTATTTATCTTTAAACACTCTTAAGTATAAATTCCAAACCAAAATGCTACATTAATACACAGAAACCCAAGCTGGATAAAGCAGCTGTGAATATGTATCACTCAATAGAGACTGACATTCCTATGGAGAGCAGAACAGTGACCATCATTTCTTTTTCCATTGCAGTGGCCCAACTCTTACTGTAAGACTCTTGCTTTGATGCCACATTGCACATGCAAACTTGTAATATTCTTTCCATCTTATTATACAAGGCTCTTCAGTAATTACACTAATTATTCAACACTATTCAAACCAGACAGAAGATTAATTTTTTCCTTACCTAAGAGCAGAGTTTTCAGATTAAAAGCAGCTATTCCTCTGCTAATGCTGAAACATGATTTTTAATTTAAACTCAGATCATCAACAGAAAATTGATTTGCTATTAAATGAAATGGACCAACCATTAACTTCTGTCTAAAAGCCTCAGGCTAACAAAACAGCGTGGCTTATCTGTTCCTTGTTTAAATCATAAACAATATTAACACATGTAAGCTGATTCCAGGGTTGTGATTAAATTTGACCTGCAAGGCCATATCCATGCCCTTTTTATTTATCTGGATCTTTGCTACTGTAAGAATGAGATAGATTTTATCAGGTTTTAGGAGTCCCTAAGAAAGCGTCACTCCCATAGCTTGCCATGGGTGACACTTATGAATCTCCATCATTCAGAAATAAGGATTTCTGCTGCTGAAATTTACATGACAGCTTACAGCTACAGGTAGATCAACCATTCCATGTTTTTTGTTCCATGAAATTTTAATTCCTGTCATCTTGAGCATTCACCCATTCCCACCTCTACACCTTGGCTATCTCAAATGGAGAAAACAAAACACCACCCACAACTTACCCACACATCACAGCCTCCAACAAGCTAGTCTGAGAAAAAATAGGGACCACAGAATAGCTGCCAGCTATCCCACATATCACAATAAACAGGATTAAAAAAAAGACAAGTTGATATGGAAGGGCTAAATTAATAACTAGCTAGATGATCTGGAAGGTAGGACTCAGCATCCCAGAAGAGAAAAGAAAAACAATAAAATCCCAAACCAGCACTCATACATACACACATAATCCACAAAACACCATTCAATGCCACTTTGCAAAAGAAGGATAAAGAGAGGGAGGAATGTTTGATACTCTGCTCCACCCTATTTTTGGATGCTGTTGTGCAGCTGCTGGATGTCACATCTGGTAGTAATATACTAACACACTCCATCCAGCTTTATCTCTCCTTGTCAGTGAGCACACCCAACCCATCATGAAAGTGTCAATGTAACAGCAAGAGGTCTGTGTCCACATGGAAAGAAGCTGGCTCAAGAGAAGTCACTCTGATAAGAGTAGAGAAAACATTTGGAGAATCAAGCCCAAAAGTCAACCTTCTACCTCAACCTAAACCACATGTACTGTATTCATCACATCAGTATGAAACCTTGAACCTTATTTGATATGGGATCCTGGCAACAATGATAAGTTTCTCCTGTCTCCAGCTTGCCAGGAAACAAGGTGCCACTGGGGTTTCTATTGTGTGCGACAGAGCAAAAGCAGCAGGAGCTCCAGATTACATGTCAATGCTCATTGAGCAGGAAGCCCCATAAGAGCATATTCAGTAGGTGCAGCACACAACTCACTGGCTTTCAGACCAGCTCAAGGATTCTAGTCTCAGTCTTCAGGGATTTCTGGAAGTTTGACTCTACATCAAAATCTCCCTTCATTCACAGGACACATCGATACTCCTGAGAAAATGCAGCTATCTGATAGCCAACAGGCAAGTACTTCATGCTCCCTACAACACTGTAAAAAAAAAGAAACAAAATCAGGACTGGAAAACACAAGCTTCACAATGGACTGCCCTCACAGTCTCTTATCTACTCTATTTAATATTCAGGATGCAGGAAGTCATTGCTATTTTGCATAAAAAGACACAAATGCAGTTGCCTTGACTGAGCATAGACTATGTCTTAAAACCCACTATAGTCTCAAAGTGAAGGAGAGAAGTGCTTACAGAATTTATCGCTTATATTTCTATCTTCTCCAGAAAGATAGAAAAATTTCTCCAGAAATACAAGGACAAGTGTGCATTTTTCATTATTTTAGTATCTCTACAGGATTTTTTGTCGAAACAACTGACAGCAAAACGAGGAAGTTTTCTGCCTATCTCCATCACAAGTTACCAGAGCTTTCTAAGTAGCCACAAATAAAATTGCTTAAAACAAGAACATACCTTTATCAAGTGTCATATGCTTCATTTCTTCCTATTAAGAAATTAATTGATCTCAAGAAGATAGAATATTAACTTTATGTCCATAAAGCATGTTTTCCATCCCTGTAATACTCTACCAGGAAAGACTTAGGCTGGCAGAGGAAATACCAACAGATTCTACAGGTAATTTTCTATTTAACCATCATAAACACCACACATACCCTTATTTGGTTTCTGTTGCTGCTTCTTAATAAAGAAAAGCAATGCTATTCACATGCAGGCTGTGTAACCAATGAATACTATGACCTCGATCCATTAACTGAAGTTGTCTAAAGTTGTCATTATAGCTTCAGATAAAATTGATTTTGATGGACACTGACTTTCCGGTGAATCTAAGTGTTACCCAGTACATCATTAGGCTATTAGCAGCAACTTTCTCAATAATTGTCTACACAGATCATTTACCAGAAACCATGAAACCATTAAAATGCATATTTTTGCCTTTCAGAAGGCCTACATGAATACCAGAGGACCCTTAGACATCTTAAATTTTTTAAGAGAAAGATGATCTGCTTAAATTGCTGTGAAGATGTAACGACTGTGAATATCTATTAGAAGAACAAACAGCTTGGACTAAGCACAATGTTGCTTAAATATCTTCACAGAATGTTGAATACCCAAAGTTTTTGAATACCTAAAGTCTACTCAGAAGCTTATCTACCATGTAGGTAGTGTTTAAATAAATAAATTCAATGCAACATCCTCTCAAATTCAGAATATTAATGCTTTCAACTGACATTTAACTAAGCACTACTCTTTACAGTTTTAGAGAGCACGTGGAAAGTCATTCAGAAAACAAGTTCAGACAGTTTATTTACAGCCTGTAAAAATCAAGTGTTCATAGTGTTCATTCATTAGCTATTGAAACTGATAATTTAGTTGTTTCCTGTCGACAAAGTGTCATTGTATTTCAGAGTGTCAAAGATGCAATCTTTGCAATCTTCCAGACAACTCATGTCATTAATTTCTTCTGAGTGTGATGCAGTGATTTAGTGCAGTTTCTCTTTAACTCCTACCAAAGACATCTTCCACTACAAGCCAGGTCAATATGTATCCAAGTACCGATAAGACTTCCACCAGAAGGAAGCTTTCTGCCTCTTCAGCAGGTCCATCTCAGAATAGTCTTTGAATACAGAAAGTTACTTGCCTCCAAGCACAGAAATCTAAAGCTGTAACACTTGTCAAGGTAAAATATTTGACTCATTTTATGCTTGATAAAAGAAGATTAGTAAGAATCATGCTTCTGAGAGTAATGTTTTGTCACGAAGCCAAGGCAAAGCCAGCAAGGCTGATGCTTCATCTCAGCAGGCTTGTTCCTTCTTTTGAAACAGTGGTTAGCTGCATTCATCAGCTAAAGTACTTCAGTTTCAGGTCTGCATCATGAGCTAGGTAGTATTAACATGCTTTTTCACACAGCTATAACTGTATTCTAATTGTAACAGGTAACACTGAGAATTATTAAAGGTTTGATAAAGCAAAATTAAAAAAAATAATTAAAAAAATTAAAATTAACCTAAAAATCAGACAGTGACTGAGCAAGTAAGCACCATAGTGTTCAGTAAGCCTGAAAACCTTCAGGAAACAGTACCCCACACCTCACACCTTCTGCCGCAGACACTACGTTGTAGTACTGGAGTCTGCAAGCCCTTAAGCGCTAACATTTATCCTAGGAGACATTTTTAACTACTCCAGAGTCCTATAAACCTGATGTATTTGGAGCTGTTAAAGGGAAATCCCCCAATTCTGAACTCAAATGCCAGCCACTTACCACACAGAACGTTCAGCTCCCAAGTGACACAAGTTTGGGTACTGTTTTTGGTGTGCTCGTACACTAACCACCTTCCCCTCATGATGTTTCACAAGGGTTTACATAAAGCAAAGGTTTGTGTCTCTCCCCCCACTTGCAATTCACACCTTAAAGATTAAGGAATTCAAAAACAAAACCAAAAAGCAGATTGTAAATCTGTGTGCAATCAGAGCAATCTCAGCTGCCCCTTTAAAAGCCCCTTCTGCATTCATGGGCTAGTTTCATAGGTCATGTTGCTCTATTCAACTGTTGATGGCAGTCAATCAACCTGCACCTAACCTATCAGTTGTGAGGACCAAGGATGTGAGTATATCCTATGCTCTTAGTCCTAAAATACTTTGTCAGCCCAGGGGAACAGTGAGGGTGCAGGTGACTGAACAGAGGCTCCTGCACTTCTGGAAAAGGAAGCAAAGGCCTTCATCCACATCTGTAAGACCTAAAGCAAAGCCTGCCCATCAGTATCACTACCCCATATATAATCCAGGGGTTTCAAGACACGTTCATGGAATTATGAATCTCCATCCTACATTTTTTGCCATCCAGAAGCCCCAGAAGCTGTATCTGCAGAGGACAACACACTGCTGCTGAGTAGAATTCAGTCATGTTTCCTATGAACCAAGTTAAGGTATGAATTCTGCTTGCCCACAGATCACAAAAACTCCTATTAGTAAAAACAGAAAGGACACCATCCTAAGCTACTGGTAAATATTACATGGTCAGGTATAATCATAGAATCAGTCAGGGTTGGAAGGGACCACAAGGATCATCTAGTTCAAACCCCCCTGCCATGGGCAGAGACACTCTACCCTAGATCAGGCTGGCCAGAGCCTCATCCAGCCTGGCTTTAAACACCTCCAGCCATGGGGCCTCAAACACCATCTCCCTGGACAACCCATTCCAGTGTCTCACCATTCTCATGGTGAAGAACTTCCTCCTCACATCCAGTCTGAATCTACCCACCTCCAGCTTTGCTCCATTCTCCATAGTCCTGTCACTACCTGAGGTAGATGCAAGCTCTTTACCTTCTTAAAAGTGCTGCCATCACAGTAGTGCATTTAGAGCCATGAAACACTAAGAAATCCATTTGTATTTTCAGTAGTACAGTTTGTGATTCTAAGTTTCATTAGTTAGAAGCCTCAAACCACTTTTAAGACTGAAGAGATAACATGAGCAGGAAGTAACAAAGCTTCATTAATTTAAAAAATATTGAGCACAAGGCACACAATCCAGATCAGTACTAAACTACACCCACAGACCAAGAAATATGGATTTACTGAGTACTTAACTTGTGATGGGAAGGCAATTAGATGTCAGAATAATATACTCAAAGTTTCTTCCTTCAAAAAACCCCAGAAGATTACACTTGTGACATTAAAGTATCATTGCTATCTTCAATACAAACCACTGAACTACAAACCATTTTTTTTCCAAGCTGAACTCTGACACAAGTTCTCAATCTTTGGAAGGCTTGGGATAGTAAGAGGGAATGTTATGTCACATGACATTCACTTTAAAACTTTTATTTTACTTTCAGAAGAAAATACAAGCATTTGCATTTGTCTGGGGTTCTAATTAAGATTCCCAGAGACAATAATAATTTTGATAGAACCGCTGACAATTTATATTAATTGCCCTTCCCTCTCCCCTCCCTCCTTCCCAAAAGAAAGGAATTGGAAGTGAGAGGAAAAGGTAAGCCCACCCACATAAATCAGTCACTCGATTTAGGAAGTTAAAAAGGAAAACAAGTTTAACAATAACTTAAAAAGGGTATCAAAGGTAGGGAGGTTACAAAAGGTGTAGGGAAGGAAGAATAACAAATACAAAAAGGTATGAATACAACCCGAGTTTGTGATGGTGATGATGGTGATGGCCACGTGTGTGTGGAGAGATGCAGTGTGGGTTCTGAGTGCTCGAGAGAGTGTCCAAGAGCGTGTCCAAAGAGCGCGAGAACAGGAGGTCCCCCTACTTTTAAGGGACAGGAAGGGGGAGTGGGCTAACCCTCACCTGGGGGTGTCCAGACTCACCCCTGAGGAGGGGTCAGGACCACCTGAGGTCAGGTTTCGAGTTCAGGGACACTCCTCCTGGAGTGTTAACCATATACAGCATTAAATTAATGTTGTGGGGTTTATGTATTTTCATAAATATGTTTAAGGTGTGGGGGTTCTTTGTATTTTGCTTTTAAATGAATGCAGAATCACAGAAATGCTTCAGCTGGAAAAACCCTCTCAGATCAAGTTCAGTCTTCAACCTAAGATGACCTTAGCCATTAAATCATGTCCTGAAGTGCCATGTCCACTCGTTTCTTGAATACCTCCTGGGAGAAAGGTAACTCCACCTCCCTGAACAACTTATTCCAACTTCTGACCACTCTAAGTAAATATTTTTTTCCTAATACCCAATTAAGCGCAATTGCATATTAGGAATATTGGATATTAGAATCTAGCGCAATTTCAGACCAGAAGAGAGAGTTCAGACATTTAAAACACTGCAACACCAGCAGTCTGCTACGCATCAATATGGTGTGGAACAGAAGTTATTCATAAGACACTGAACATACAGGAGCTCTTTTATTCAAACTTCAGAAGACAACATCCCTCTGCATGATTAATCTGTTTCACTGCTTTGTTCACAGTCAGTTGCATTTGCCTCCTAACATTAGCATAAGACATCTCCTTGGCAGGGAAGCTGGACTCAATGATCTCTGGAGGTCCCTTCCAACCTCTAAAGTTCTGTGGTTCTGTGATTCTGTGAACTCTTTCATAGTGTTCCAATGCAGCAAGTCCTAAACAAGGGATCATGACCCCTAAGTGGGGCCACAGCAGTTATGACTGGAGTCATGAGCCAAACAGAAGTACATTTATCTGTAATGGTATCTGGAGTCACAAGACTAAAAAGCAAAAGCTCATAACTGAAAGGCTTTGAAAGAGCTAATATAAGAAAGTAGTCAAAGGAGGGTCTGCATGACAGTCTTACCTGATACCAAAGCAAGAGAAATACTAACTATGTTTAAGTGCTTATTAATAATATTTGGTTCTTCACTGCATTACTGTGGCCGCTGTGGTGTTAAATTTTAAACTTCATTCTAAATTTAGTAATGAACTTTTAAAAAGTCAGGAGTAAAGTATTATCCACCATCAGAAGACAAGCCAGCTGGCAACTGCCAAAATTCACTGAGAGGACCTCCAGAAACATCACAATCTAGTGATTTCAAATTAAAAAAACATGTTGTTTAACTTAAATATTTTTATGCAAACCCAAGGGACTATTCAAAGCGAAGCATTGATCCAACTTAACAAAAATCTCCTCAAAGTCTATACATGAAAAATCTTCTCCAGGAAGTTCATCCAAACTAAAGAAGAAACCCCTGTCTGTTCCACTCCTCTTACTGTATCTCTAGGCCACTCAGAAGGCACCCTGGCTCCACCTACACCATCAAGTCAGGCTGCCCACTAGAAACAGATGAGTAGAGCAACATAGCTGGTATTAAAGTACCCAACGTTTGCACATGTTTCAATTTCTATATCTAAGATCAACTACAATGTTCCCATGATGGAAACAGGACTGGGATATGAAGTGCTGAGTATAAGTCTTCTGGATTCACTTCAGGTAACACCAAGCAATTTGTGTTCTCAGTATTGTCCCACGACACGGACCAATGTGGGCACAATCAACGCTGACTCACCCTGACTCATTCTAAAACCAAGTTTCTGAGCAAAAATAAAATGTTAAGATGGCAATGAAAGAGCATACCTTGTACCCTTGACTGCAAAGCACTGAATCCAATACAGATCATTATGGGATAAATTGAAGATACTTTATCCCAAAAAATTATGCTCATTTTAATCAAACACAAAAAGGAAAATTAAATACTCAGTACCTCAACTAAAACAGAATACATAAATCTCAAACCTTTCTTCTCTGCTCCCCTCAAACACTGCTGGGAATCATTTTCCTGCAATGCAAACTACACTTCATACTAATATACGCTAGCATTTGAAAAGTGTGGGTTGCAAAAAAAACCCCACATAAAGAAGAGCCTATGCCTTCTGTCACATGTTATTAAATAAAATATGTTCACACTTACAATTTAAAGATGCTAAAAAAAAAAAGGGAGTTAGCATGAGCAAATCATTGGGATCTGGTCTAATTTTCACTCTGCCTTCATTTTCCACATTTAGAGCAGCCTATGCAATACTTTTTGCTTTAAGGCTTAGAAGACTATATGATTATTTTTTCCCCCTTTTTAACTAGGAAACACAGATAATGACCTTACATATTTTGTCAGAAATCATAAGCCTTTCTCATTGTGCAATACAGCTACAGAAAAGTTTATCAAAGTCCAGCAGCTTCTTTTGGGACCTCCACAGATTATTGTCTATGATCGAATGCAACTGACTCATCATCCTCTACTCTCATAGTTACCTACCCTGATTTCTGGATCAAGCACAGTATTCTAACCTGATATTAGGACATGAGAGAGATTCAGTAATTATTTCGGTGGGAAGGAATGTGAGTTTTTTCATTAATTAGATCACAAAAGAAAATCAAAATGCTCTTCTATGGTACTGAAAAGTATTAAACTGGTGCCTTTCAAGCTGCAAGATAAGGAAAGCATAAAAGTAGCAGATTATGTTAACAGCATAATGGCCACACTAGGATCTCACCCAGATCTATCACCTCCATGAGTCAACCACCTTACCCCAAATACACAAATTCTCAGGATACCTATTTCAAAACTGGTAATATAAAACTTGCCACAGCACTAGTGCATCTGAAGAGAAACAAGACTGTAACTCTGATGCT
The DNA here is from genome assembly GCA_013400475.1 of Tricholaema leucomelas. Taxonomy (NCBI): domain Eukaryota; kingdom Metazoa; phylum Chordata; class Aves; order Piciformes; family Lybiidae; genus Tricholaema lacrymosa; species Tricholaema leucomelas. The sequence goes on from WAAF01018646.1 coordinate 26,232, forward strand.
TCTAATCACACATACGGTAGGAATGCAGACTCACAATAAAGACAGACCACAAAATCACACAAAATATAAATCTTCCTGATTTAACTTTAGTGTGATAAGCAACTTTCACATCCCTCACTATCCACTTCTCCAGTCAGAGTAACCTCCATTTCTACACTGCACTCAGAGTTGCAGAGACATGAGGTGCCTTAGCCATTTCAGTCATTAAAATTCACCACTCTCCAAAGTATCTTTCAAAGTCTTTACAACTGTCAAAACACAATTTAGCATTTTCCAAGTTGCCAAAGTATGTAGGTTTCCCCCATTAATTTCTATGAAACAGTGAGCTGTCAATATGATTGTACACCACAGTTAAGATATGGAAACACCATTGAATATTTGTAAATTAAAGATCTGTCTCACACTACAGTGAAACTACACTACCAATTGGTTATCAAAACAAAATAAGAAAACAAAAGCACATTGGGCAAAAAAAAAGTATTTGTCATCTGTGAATGTCTTTATATCACCTGTCAAGCCTACCAGAGGAGTGTAAGTCCATATTATACATTAAGCATCATTATTATTTTTCAATTAAAATAGCTTTGCACAGGAAGCAAGGGGATTTGAAAGGCAGAAGTGATAATAGGGAATGGAGTATGTAAGGATTCAGACTTGTTAACACAGGTTCTGTGCTTGGCCCAGAAATCAAAATTGAAAGGTAGGAAACAAGCTAAATAAAGAACATCCAGGTGTCAAAGTAAAACCAAATTCCAAACATGTAATTTCTGCTCTCCCAGTAAATAAAGCTCAGATCCGACCCTGCAGCAAAGGATGCAAAGCCTCTGTGGGATTATTGCATCCACAGGCAGGCTCGTCTCAGCAAACTCCCTCCGCTTTTGCCTTCACACTTAGTGTACATAAACCACCTAGGAGCCAAAATGAAAAATAAAGATTTCAATGGTTTCACTGAAATCTTAGCAAACTCATCCTCAGAGAAAAAGAGATTAAATAAAACTGAAGATCTAGTCTCCACTTACAGCCCATATTAGACACAGGTAGTGGCTACCCTCCATGCCCTCACACCAGACTGAAAGGTTTTTTAGTTCATAAACTTATCACCTTCAGTTCACACCTCATCTCATCCCCCTCCTTTCCCTCACATCCTCTTCTCCTTCTGACCTTGACATTTTAGAACATATTCTGTGAAAAAACACTGTATGAAAATTTTGTTACCATGCTTCTAGAGGAAAAAGGTAAAGTTCTCATTTTTATAACAACCATTCTAGCAAGCTGAGTCTTTAAAAATGGATCACAAACAAGGAGGATTTCAGCAAGAAAGTAATAGCATAATGAAACTAATCTTACTCAGTATGCTGTTTGTTCTTCTCTATGTGCTACTTGCACACATGGCTTTACCTACTAAGGCTGATGATCAGTTTGAGGATGCAGTTGTATCTCATAAAGAGAAATACATTATTTACTATTGTGAGAGAAATTTCAGTTGAACAGCCAAGGCTTAAAACATTTCCATTATGTGGCTCCTCAGTCTGCAGGCCTTTCTTGACGGGTAACCAAAATACACACTAAGTAACAGCAAGTGCCCTAAAACAAATACTGATTCTTAGGATAACATAGCCTACCTCATCTGTTTTATATAAAGCTCTTTTTCTCCCACTGCTTAAATCATCTTTGTTTTTAAAGATAAAAACAAACCAAAAGGCATTGTTTCCACAGAATGCCGTTATCCTCTAAAACTATGAAGAACAATGCTGCTAGTGATGAACTGAACTATTGGTGAGTTCCTACACCATGGATGTAAAAGAAACTTCTTCACTCAAAGAGTTATTAAACACTGGAATAGATTTCCCAGGGAGGTGGCTGAATTCCCATCCCTGGAAGTATTTCAAAGACACAGATGTACTGCTGAGGGACACACTTTGCACCAGCCTTAGCAGAGCTAAGGTAATGGTTGGGCTTAATCTTAAAGGCTTTTTTCCAATAAGGTCAATTCTATGAATACTTCTCCCACCACCTTGAGAACAGTTCTCTCCAAAATAATACAAAATGCATTTCTATAGAATATATATCTTTATATATAATATTTACATTGGTAATATAAAAATCATCCAGATTCATTTTCAAATGGAAGTTGTCTCTATGTCTCTGTGTCATCCATTCAGACGCCCAGAAGCAGAACAGGTAAGTTGCATGTACCTTCAGATAGAAAACCAGTAATTTGGACTGTTTCCAGATTAGGACAGAAGTTTAACAGCATCACAAATACCCACCACACACGTGCCTCACAGCTGCAACTCTGTCAGACATAAAACCCGTGCTGCTGCCACCCTGCAAACTTCTGCCAGCCTTCCCCCGAGACTGAGACTGAGACACTCTCCTCCTGAAGCTGCAGAAAGAGAGCAGCACTTGTAACTCTAGAGGACAAGGGACTGCAAAAACCACAGCTCTTCTAAGTCAGAGAAATCACAGTGAATAGCTAAGAAACAAGCCATGCCAGTCAGTCTCCTGCCTTGGTGGAGGTACAGACTAGACTCCCTGCTGCAAACTGGGAACCTGGCATCTTGCAACTTAAGATGCAGCAAGGTTTTTGTGCTTGGTTGCAGATTTGAGTGCACTGCTTCACTTGTTTCCTGAACTTTTTAACATGGTCACAAACAAACAAACAACCCAAACAAATAAACCACACACTAAAAAGAAAAGACACCAAAGAAACACCCACACAGCAGAATGTTTAAAATAAGCACTAATTTTTATCAGTTCTTTGCATTATTCACTGAGTACTGGTTACTTGAGGGGTGGAGGAAGAGGGGCTAGCCCCTCCAAGAAGCCCCTTTGCATAAGCACAAGATAAGCCCTTCCTGGGATTGCAAGCAGTTGCAAACACTGCAGCAATATTTACACTGTAGGGCGAGACTTACCTTTCACATTTGCTAAGCTCTAGCGAAACCACCTCTCTAACAATGACAGACTACCAATGCCTATAACTAACAAGACTCGAGATCACAAACAACTTTGTGTTTAACATTTTAAATGTTTCATAGACACAGAGAATTGTTTTGGCTGGAAGACAGCTTTAAGGTCAAGTTCAGTCAAGTTCAGCCGTTAACCCAGCACTGCCAGATCGCTCCTAAAACATGTTCCTCAGCACCACATCTACACAGCTTTGAAACCCCTCCTGGGATGAGGACTCCAACGCTATCCTGTGCAGCCTGTTCCAGAGTCTGACAACCCTTTTGGTGAAGGAATTATTCCTCATGTCCAACCTAAACCTCCACTGGTACAACTCGAGGCTGTTTCCTCTTGTCCTGTCACTTCTTACCCGGGAGAACAGACCAACTCTCACCTTGCTCCCTCCTCCTTTCAGGTAGTTGTGGAGAAAGAGGTCTCTTTTCAGCATCTAGAATGCTTTCTGTTTTTTTCCACCTTTATTGATGACCCTAATGACCCTAAATGGGCCATTTCTTTCAGTGAGAATTAGTCCTTGCTCCCTGCCAGGCTGGATCCTACGTATCCAAATGGAAGCCAGCTATAAGAAGGGATGGATTTGATTATCATGTGTAGGATGAGAATACCATGTAGAGAGCAGAGATTTAAGTTGACTAGCAGCACATTTCTGAATTTTAAAACAAAACCAAATGAACCATCCCACATATATGCTAGATTTAAGCACACAAGAGAAGAACAGGGTCCTACTCACCTGGCCTAAGCAGAATTCCTGAGAGGTTCCATTATCACATGAGCCTGGCATTATGCATAGGAACAAAGCTGGCATTCACATCAATCTCTGCCACTGTTATGGATTTCCACCTTTTGACACTTACAGTGGAAACTGTACCTTGCAATTAATCCAAGCTCAAAAGGAGGGCGCAATGCAACCACTGCAGTCTCTGTACATGCATACACCATGCATAAACTTGAGATGTAAAAACTTAGAAAATGCCTTACTGCTAAATGTGGCATGGACCACAGAGTCTTATTTAGGTTGGAAAATGCTAACAGAGTATCAGTTTTACTCAGTTTAACCCCTAATGGACAATATAAGCAAGGCGTATCCAAAGTATAAGCACTAATATATCATGAAGTGCTGGCTTTTGTGATGCTGTCTTAGAAATCAAGATAAACAGAAGTGGTTAGTATCATCCTAATATACACTTGTGGTAAGAGTATTACCTAGATACTAAGTTAGTTATCTACTGTGTTTCACACACTTCTAAAGACACCTTCATTTTTCTGGCCATTACATCTTTTCTGCAATTGCCTATTCAGTTTCATGTTTTTAAGCTATTTTGCAAGCATATCTCAATTTTCTTCAATTTTCTATAGACTGAGGGCACCTTCATAATCTTCAAAATATTTTTGCTTTTTCTGACAGAGAAAATTAATAGAGTATTCTCTGAATAGCCAACATGATGGAGCCTGGCTTAACAAATTAATAGTGTGGATTTTAGAGAAAACAAGTTCTCTTACACCCACATTAAGTCAACGCTAATTGGTTACATTCACCATGTTGACAATGGATTATTTTTCTGTTCATATTCTAGGACCGTGCTTGTGACACCGATTCATTTATGGCATGAAACATAGTAACCATCTTCAAAGTAGTCTGAAGAAAAAACAAAAACTCCTTGGAAAAATGAAGAAAGGAAACTCCCTATCAAACAGCAAATCACACTGTCAAATCTATCACCAGTCCCCCTACTGACTGCAAGAAGGAAAAGTTTCAGCTTTAGAAATGAAGAATCGTAGCATCAGGTTAAAGTATCTTTTGAAAGCTTCTCTTGAGCGTGTCCAGAGAAGGGCGACAAGGCTGGTGAGAGGCCTCGAGCACAAGCCCTACGAGGAAAGGCTGAGGGAGCTGGGATTGTTTAGCCTGGAGAAGAGGAGGCTCAGGGCAGACCTTATTGCTGTCTACAACTACCTGAGGGGTGGTTGTGGCCATGGGGAGGTTGCTCTCTTCTCTCAGGTGGCCAGTGCCAGAACGAGAGGACACAGCCTCAGGCTGCGCCGGGGGAGGTTTAGGCTTGAGATGACGAGAAAGTTCTTCACTGAGAGAGTCATTGGACACTGGAATGGGCTGCTCAGGGAGGTGGTGGAGTCGCCGTCCCTGGGGCTGTTCAAGGCAAGGTTGGACGTGGCACTTGGTGCCATGGTCTAGCCTTGAGCTCTGTGGTAAAGGGTTGGACTTGATGATCTGTGAGGTCTCTTCCAACCTTGGTGATACTGTGATACTGTAATATACCAGCTTTTTTTAAATAAACTTCTATAAAGCAAACTCATTTTTGGTTTTTCTGATTCAAAAAAAAAAAAGTTGCACATTACAGATTTGAGGTAAATAAAGATAGGTCAGAATTTCTAGACATATACTATGCTAAAATAATAGGGAGTGGCGGAAATGATGTAGTATGACCAACTATAATCAACTAGAAGAAAAAAAAAAGAAGAACAACAGAACCATAAAGTCATGTTTAAAGTTCCCTGAAAAAAATTACTGAAAAGACTAAGATCGATCACTTATCAGTCACAAGCAGGATGCCCATGTGAGACTCTGCACCTTTTCAAGTAGCTGCACCATCAGGAAAATGCATGACTGTTTCCTACTCCCCACACATCCAGACACAAAACCACTGTTGTGGGCTTCCTCTTTCAGAGGACTAACATATAAAACTAAAGTACGTATCTTCAGGAAATAACACACAGATAATGCAATTTCACAGGCAATTTCTAAAGTAAGGCAAGTTTCCATCTCCAGCTACTGTCTCAAAATCTTGAAATACTCCTTAGTGGCTTTTATACTGACTCTTTGAAGGAATTAGCGATGGGAAGTTGCACCATTCCTTTTTAGACTCTAGCAAAACGGTGAGAAGTTAACACAGAAAGACATCACACAGATGCACACACACCCCTACAAACACTCACACAACATAGAGGCTACTGAAGAAAACTAATAAATCATTACTATCAAATAGACAAAAGGCAGAGTTTGCCGGGGCAAGCTCAAGCCCCATGACAACTATTCAGCCTGTAACACCTTCCCTGCTCCCTTCTGAGGGGCTGACGGATGTACAGGGAACCCCACAGGAGACAAGAGTGGGCACATTTGTTGGTCTGTCATGGATCTCCTCTTAGAGCTGTCATGGCCTAAGTACAGACTGTGAGCCCTCTTTAAAAGGCCAGAATGGTAACTTTTTAGAACACGTACACCAATACCTTCAGGCATTAAAAGGAGGCAACACTTTTGGAAAACACATTCTGGGAACATCTTTCCCAAAGACAGGCTGCTCCATTACGTTCTTCCCATTCCTGCTGTCCCAGGAGCAAAATATCATCTCAGCTCAACCCTCTCTGGCTCTGGCACATCCCCCAGTCAGGCCTTGCCTCTCCTCTGCAGATACTCACAAGCTGTTCCCAAGCTCAGGGATGAGAAAGGAGTGCAAGAACAGCTCGCAACATCATCTTCTGTCCTGCTGCTCACAATTCAGCCACATAGCACATCTCATGAGGCATTTCACACATGCACAACCAGAAAAGCCCAGAAACTCACACTTTTGCAGTGGCACAAGAACACCACAGAAACCAAGTGATGGCATTTCAAATCCGTGTCACGATTTTATTTGTTGGGTTGGTTGGTTTTTTGGAGGTTTTTTTGTTGGGTGGGTGTTCGGGTTTTTTTTAAGTAACAAAAAGCTTACAGTTTAGGCCCCACTTCTGGAGGCTAATGACCCTTAATGTCATTCAGTATGTATAAAAATCGATATGTGATACAGAAAGATATTTCAGATGCCCTTTACAGCATCTTCACTTCTTCTGAAAACCTATCACAACTTTCATGGACTCCAAGTCTGATGATGTAGGCAAAAGAATTCATGCAAAGGGTTAATACAGCATTTCAATCACAGCTGATTTCATGAGAAAAAAAAAAAAAATAATGTAACATCACTATTCAGCACATCACCATACATGGAATCTTAATGAAACAAGAAAAACTCCCAAGTTTTGTTTTGGAGAAAGCACAATGACCAAAGCCATGTCTGGGTAACAGATTCTTATGCTTATGTTCTTCTTCTGTGTTTTCTCAGTGTCCTATGGATTTAAAATTCAGTACATTCTGCTACAGTGGTAGAATATGCCAGAAATGCCTACCGGAGGCAGGGAAGTATCTCCAAGTAGTCATTTTCAAGGCCTGTAAAGAAGGGCCACATTAAAGACTTTAATTTCTGTTCCTTGTAAATCGTTTTTTCTTCCTGTAGTTAAATTCACAGGTGAGGGTCATCACTGCCATCAAGAGAAGAGTGGAATTTCTCATCTAAAAAGCAGAGCATGTTTGTGAGCAACCAAGGGGGAAGGGGGAAAAAAAAGTGTGCAGACCAAGATGAATACTGGCAGAGAAACCAACCAAGCTGCAATAAACACTTGAGGGGGTGGGGGAGTACTTGCCACAGCATCACCATCTTGCTTCTGCTGCAACAGCATCATCTAGCTGATCTCACTACAGAGCTGAATTGAATAAACTGAACAGGAAGTATAAAGGAAGAGACAAGATATGATTTATGTAGTATACAAAAACCACTGGTTTAACTGTCTGCATTTCAGTACATCCTGACAAAGGGAGGAAAAAAAAAACCAACAGTATTTATCATAAAGCAACAGTTCTTAAAAAAAAAAAAGAGAACCAAAACTCAAGCTGTACTTGCTGCTCAATTATAAACCACATGAAAGCACAATTTGAAGCAAGTAATACAAAGGCAGCAGCAGATCTTAGCCAGTTACAAGTTTGTTTCTAAACTATCCAGATCATCCTTAAAAACGCTATGAGAATAGCACGTGTGTCCCCCTCTAATGGGTGGCAAGACTAATAAATCATGCACAGTGAAATCATGAGCTCTGAGGGGGGCCTACCTCTTCATCTGTGACAATTACTGTGTCACCCTCACAGCAGCCCAGAGGCAAATTCCTTATGCTATTTTTTATGCATGTATTGTTTTAAAACATATCTCTTCCAAAATTACACTTGACATTTCTTTAATGGACTGACTTGCACTTCAGCCAGCATCATAGATTTAAAGACATCAGATATGAGAAAGATCCTATAAAATTCATCTAATGCTCTGTTTTCCTCCTAAAAGAGAGTGCTAACTTCTCCCTATAGAAAATGTATTGACTTTTTTTTCTTTTTTCTTTTTTTTTTTTTGCTTATTACCAATAACACAGAGATACATTTTTCTCAAGGTTTGTCATGAATTTTTCATTATTAAAAGCTGTGTAAAATAGTGTATGGTTGTGACCTATATTCACAAAACAAGAGAATGTAAATGTAAACAGAGGAATAGCAAGGGAATGGTGAAATGTAAATATCCATTCCACAGTATGCACAGAAATCAAAATACTTACCTTAGGGTAAGCTTATACATATTATGCCCAATTTTTAGGTTAGCCTCTGATAAAAATTGCAGCATGCATTGTAATCTTTAAAGCTGCTTTGGTGCAATTCTCCTTAACACTTTTGCACGTTGCTTGTGTGCAAATATACTTCAGCTCCTGCCATTTCCCTGGTTTTTTTTCCTTTCTTACTTTCATTGTATATTTTGCGACATCTGCAGACAAGCAGCACTACTCACAGCTGTTGTCTTAATAAAAATGTTTATAAAAATTTGTTGGATCATTCAGGAGAGGAAGCCTGAAAGCTTGTCTCTCTCTATAAAAGACAGGAGAAGAGGAGGTTTATAGCAGTGAGGACATTGACAAGGAAGCTGCAGCAGTTTTCTGCCAGGGGGTAGGACACCATCCTCTTCTATTCCACTCCTGCCCAAGGACTGCCATCTGTGTATCTGAGATGGCAGAATAGAATGCATGCATGTCCATGGTTCACCCTTGGCATATTAATTTAAACCTGTAATGAATGAGGGCACTATAATGCTAAGTCTAGGATGGATAATAATTGTCTCAGTTTTATATTGATTCAGCTTACAGGAAATAATGACTATCGATGGTATTTTTAATAGAAGAGAAAATAAAACCATCTTATTTTGTGTGTCTCACTTTAAAATCTGGCAATCTATAGATTTTGCTCTGCCAAGCTACACTCATAAACAAGCGCACGCCAGCAGGCACCGTTACAGAAGAACAGCCTTTCTTCTGAAGGTACTATCCAGGGTGGGAGGTGAGAAGTAGTCAAGGTATTTTCAACACCTGGGTTTCGCAACATTGATATCTCTACCGTTACACACAGAAGCCAAGAGATGCACAAAAGGCATGTCAGCCTCTTGTACGGAAGCACTGAATGGGTCTCAGTCCTGTGAGCTCTGGGAGCCAGCATGCCCCTCCTCCTTGGATGCCACTAGAGGTCAGGAACGAAGATTAAACAAGAATTCACAACCTGACTCTGATGTCCTACCCGAAGACTTCAAACTACAGCAGAAACACTATTGCTGCCTCAGTGACAGCAATTTCTACCGACATCGAGCGATGTGGTGGCGAAAAAAAATAAATCTTCAATAAGTGGCTACAAGATCTTCAGCTGTCAGGCAAATTATTTAAGACTTTAAATCAATACTTGAGATATACATCCTGGAGTTCCAAATCAAAACAAAAGGAACTTCTGAATATAGATAAAGATAGCCAGAGACACTCGGCCATTTCAAATCCTCACTACTATTTTCAGTACGTTAAGAAATTCAGAAGCACATTTCTTCTTGCATCAGGCTCTGCGGGTGCTTGTTTCACTGCAGTGACTCTAGAAGTCACTGGCACTCTAACCATGTGGATGCTACGCTACAGGGACCTGAAGGTCTTCGGGAGCCATTAGAAAAGGAGGTGGTGAGAATTGCATTTACATGTCAGAGGCTGTTATCAAGTCTTTGGGGGCTGTTCACACACTTTCCAAAGCTCTCTAAGTACTAGGAACTTATTGTTAGCTAATCCTTCAAAACATGGAATTCTGGCACTCACTGGAGAGGAGACAGCTGTCCTGCAGAGGCTGCAAGCCCAAGGAGGATAGATACTTGCCACAGAAAGCAATCACGCATCCCCTGCTACTCCAGCAGCAGCCCATTTGGCACCAGCTGGCCATGCACTCTCAAGATACATAGCAAGAATATAATTTCACTGCCTTCAGTTCGCCGCCTGACATCTAGGTGGTTGCTGTAGAGCCACAGTAACATTCATGTAATTCTTGAAGTTTTTATATTACAGCCAAAAAGAGGAAACCCCCAGCGAGCATCCTGTGGAAGACATGAAAGCTGAGGGAACAGAATCATTATGACAGCTATTTCTCCATACTTACGCTAGAGAATTCTAGTGGACTACACAAAATTAATGAGGACCCATAGTAGCCACATCCTCTAGATAATTGAGAGGCATTAAAGCCCCCTGCCGCTCTGCTCAAAGGAGATGGGGTAACGCTTAGCACCCCTGGTTCTTAATGTAGCAAAACGTCATCTTTCACAAACGTCCTTCTCAAGTCTCTAGACAGAGGCTGCTGGTGCAGCACCTCAAGCTACAAATTCCAAAATGCAAGCCTCCATGTAACAATCACAGGATGAAGTTCTAACATGCCTAAAACCTTAGCAGCAGTTAAAACATGGTTTCTCACACTACCTTGCAATAAGAAAACAAAATGCTTTCGATGAGAATTACGAAACTGATGAACAAACTTACTCAAAGAAATTCTATGATGTGAGCCACATACCTGCAAATACACTAGAGCTCAACAAAACCAAATAGGAGTCGTGAGTTCCACTTAAATGCCTCCTTCATCACTGGTGGAAAAATAATCACCAGCACACCACCCAAAGACAATTTTAAGCATGCTTAGCTTTGTAATGAATGCTCCTTGTGACTTAAGGCTTCCTTATGTTTAACGGTTTGAATAAAATAAACAAAATAAAATTCTTGTTTATTCCATAGAAACAACAGCAAAGAATTAAGCACAAGAAACCTTTATCAAAGCACCCGTGTTAATGAATACCTAGGGACTCTTCCTTACATACATTAGTGACAATAGAGTGGGGGTTCCTGCAAATGCACATGTAAAGGCCTTTTCACATGCACATGGCCACACTCTCAAAGGGGCAGCTGAGGCCAGCCGGGTCCCAGGCCTGCTACGGGGATCCTTTGTCCACCAGCTTGACCCTCATTAACCAAACGGTTGAAGTGGGGGCAGAGCAGTGGCTTCTTCAGAGACATAGTCTGTTGTATTAATGCACATCCAAAGGATTCAGGCAAAGCATCTGTACAAGACCCAAACCCACTAGATACATCTGCAAAGAAAGGCCAGAGATTTCTCATAAAACCAGGAGCAGGCTCTCCAAGAACCTTACATCAACTCAAGTGTATTGTATTTTGTACGTCCATGTGCCACGGCAGGACAGAAACGCGGCCACTGTGAGCTGAGAAACACTTAACGTGTCAAAACGGCGGTATCCTTGCTCATACAGTTTGACCCAGAAGACAGCGATAAGGCAAGTTTGCGCTAGGATCTAAACAAATAAACTAGGGGCATTTTTCACTAGGCTCCCAGCCGCCAGGAAAAGGTCTTTCAGACAAAACACAAATGACCGCTGCGAGAACACAGCAGGATCTAACGTGCGGGAAAGGCTGTCAAAGGCGCTTCTTAAACTAGCAACAATTTAAAGTATTTTGTTTCACATCTTGATTTGGGATAACAGCTATATTGCAAGTGAGAGGAAGTTAAAATGTTTTGTTATGGTAACAGGAGCAAATTTGTAATTTTAACTTGATTGTATCCTTTAAAACACCAATGTCAGGACACCTTCCGCGAACAAAATTCTGCAGATTAAATCTGAATCTGTACCACAAATGGTTCCCATGATCAATACAGTGTTTATCAAACACCTACAAATCCTTAAAAAGAATTTATGGATTTAAGGAATAAATGCACATACCCCTCCCCCCTCGACTCTTTACAAGTGTGTTGCCCTCCATTTACATTTGCATAACATTACTGACTCCAAAACCTTCAAAATACAATGCAACCCATTCATGGCCTGCTCCTTATAAACTCAATATGCAATATGTGCTTTTATTTCATGCTGCCTTGCATTGGCATGAAAAGAAATAAAAAACAGATCTTTGAAATACTGAATATTTAAAACACATGACTTCAGCCACTGAAGTTCCAGTAAGATGTTTGTATTAAATTCTGCAATTTTATCGCTTTATCAGCTGGTTATGATGGAGATTAAGCTTTCCAAAAGGTTTTTTTTAAAGGATTATATTATTCAGCAGTTTTCTGAAACTAAGTTATACTCACTTTTCCCACCTCCTTCACAAATCGCAAGTCTTTGTTAAACATTCTTTTGGCTTTTACCATGGCAAAGAAAAAATGCGATGAATTGTGGGATGCCTCTTACTCCAAGGGAGAGGTTTTGAATAGAACAGCTGTCCAGAGGCCAGGCAAAAAACACACTCCCCTCTGAGAATAAGAGGCTTTTTGTGGGGAAGAAATAGGAATTTAGAAAAAGAATTTATGGAATTGGGTAGATACAATAGGAGGTTAAAGAGAGGACTTTCATCAAGAGGAATGGGGAGGAAAAATAAAAACGGACTGCGAAAGAAAAGGGAGACATCCCTAGCCAGGCAAGCAGGGAGCAAAAAAGCTGAAACAGTTGTTAAATCATCTATCTATCTATCTATCTATCCATCCAGATATATAAAAAACAGTTGCTAGACTAAGGAGAGGATGAATTCACAATAGCCTTGGCCCTGCATGGGAAATGGGGGCTTAACTGTTTCTGTAGAGAGAGATCAGTGAACTCACCATTCACTTCGAAAATGGCTATTGTGGAGGAAAACTGAGGCTACGGCTCAATTTGTGTGATCCAGTACTGCAGACCTGTGCTGGGTGCTCTGGGTCCTACTGATTGCAAGATGTTAAAGCAAAGTCTTTGTCAAAACATATCACACTTCCCTTTTACATTACATATTTCTTGGCTCAAGAAGGTGGGGGGGGGGGGGGGNNNGGGGGGGAAGAAGGGTAGCTCTTTGTGAGCACTTACATTTCTGAGCCCTACAATAAGCAGGTCTCACACTTGCAGAAGGTGTTCCTAACAAGCAACACCAAAAAAAAAAAAAAAAAAAAAAAAAAAATCTGTGTTACAATGCTCTTGAGCAGGTTTCCTTGTTAAAGGGTTATTTAATGCTTCACAACATAAGACGCAGGATAGTGCCCAGGTGGAAGGTAACATTTCATTGCCTAGGAGCACAGCAGTTGCTTATGTGACTGGAAGCACAGCATCCTGTAGAGAAAGCTTGCAAGCCTCTCTAGCTATATGGAAGCTACCATAAATAGAGCCATTTTCATAAGTTTATTTCAATGTGATGTGCCCCATAATGTAGATACATGAACACTTTCATATATATGTTGTAATAGAAATGAATTGTTAATGCCGATGCAGTAGTTACACAAGTATAAGCTTGCACCTTTGTCTAACTTCATATGATGATTTAAAACCTAGCCTTCAGTTAGGCTTCTTCATATTTCTGTCAAAATAGAAATAAAAGGAAGTGACAGCTATTGGAGCTTATGAACTTCCTTAAACCTGAATTAAGCAGACAGTGCTCAAACACCTGGAATTTTTCTCTGTGGTGGTGGTAGGTTCCCAGTATTCACTCCTGGGTATTCTCCTCCCCACCTCAACTTCATTAACAGCAGAATTGTGGATGCCATACTATTTTTTTTTTTTTTTATTTAGGAGGGGAAAAAAAAAAAAAAGGTAAGAAATAAAACACAAACCCACAAGATAAGGCCTTGAGACATTAAAGTATTTCCACCCCACTGAACTTTGACATTATTGAAACCTGTATTTTCCATGTCTGTTTTTAACAAGGGATGCAGTCCATTCAGAATGCTGAGCAGCAGAAATTAAGCCGGTTACCCCATGTATAACTGGTCTCCAAAGACCTAACCCAGCAAGAGTGTTCTGTGATTAACCGCCAACTGTTCCTGCCAACCATCCCAGTGCCACTATCACCTATAAGTACACACTCCAGTCTTACAAAAAAGGCACTGAACTGCACAGCAGAGCATTACTTTCACTGCATAGACAGGAGACAATTTACAATAATTTGTCAGCATTAACCTTTTGATAAGGCATGCTTTATTCTAGATTTCAAGTACTTCTAAAAGGTGCAAAGGCACATTTATATTAAGCAAATGCTGCATCAGCAGTTTGATGGTAGCAAAAACTGTGATGTTGAGAAAAACGACCACTCTGCTGGCCTTAATCTCTATTGCAGTAAAATGAAACTTGGCATTTCAGCACAGCAACATATGATTCATAACTAACCATCATTCTTATTTAGCTTTGAAAATGTCAAACAGAGTAATTAGCAGGAGATACTCGTGGGTTCACACATTCCAGATGTAGAGATTTATGTGGACTCTGCCTCATCAAACACCGACAAGTTATTTGTAGCCACGTGCTTTAAAACTGCCTTTGTAGTTTCATCATATTCAGCACAGCCACGCAGGATGAGTCAGATCTGAATGTGCAGTTAGTGCTTCTGACCTTACCCAAGATAATAAAGAAAACACTGCTGCTTCATATCTTTTTACATTCCAACCCAGCTGTTTACAAACATAACAATTACCAAAAAAAATCAAATCTATGGCCTGTTGCTCACACATGACTTCTATTCGTTCCCAAAAACCAGCTCCTGGAAGCCTACAGCAAACATTACCCAGCCCTCAGCCATTCACACCACCTACGATTATGTTTACAGTGCTTTTCTTCACTCTGCTGAAGTAGGCAGGTATTTTTAGCCATGCCATGATGCGTGTTTAAAAATCAATTAAAATAAATACTCCTACAGCGTTTCCATTTGAAGACTTCACATCCCACGTGCTCTTCTGCTGGACCAAACCACACATAATATGCTGCCAAAATATTTTCTTGCGGAACAGACATATCCAAACGTCACCCCACCAGAAGCTACCCTGATATTTTGCCAAGAGCTCAGAGCAATAAACCAGTAACTATAAAATACAGACATCTTCCTTGCTAATGCAGAGGGAAAACCCTTCCACATAGAAAGGAGAGGCCCCGAGTATGATACTGCACTGCATTTTTAATCCATATTCATCAGGGGCCATTCCTGTGTAACAGAGGCACAAGCAGCGGGATTGCTTCATTAAACCTACTCTGGTTCCCAGTTTTTCTTTGTGATAGAGAAAAATCTACTGAGAATCAATTTAACACCTAAAAAGCAACTCACTATTTTCAGCTTAACTTGCAGAACAAATATTTTTATCATTTCAACAGCACTGAAACATTTTAACAGTATCCACACTCCCACAAAAGCAGGCTTTTAAGTTTACCAGCCTTCACCCTTAATTTTGTTTTGAATAGAAACATCAGCATTTTCAGTACTTTTGAGTGACAACCCTTCTCCCTTCTTTGGGTTGTGCAGAACACCTAAACATATGAAACTGTTAGAATCAACATTTGCAATGATCAGAGTATCAGAAGGACACATTCTGTGACTAATGCCAGATACTTTGCATCCCCTACTCCAATTCAGGACAGTGCTTTTTATTCAGAACAAAATCTAGACCTCAGTCTTGGCCATTCTGGGAGAGAACACAACCACACGTTTAAATGCTTTGCTAAAATTAAGGCCTGAGGACCTACCCAACTTTGTGGGAAGTTTACCAGCAGGCAACAAGGCAAGAGATTCAGAAATTAAGGCATATGGGTATGGGGGTAGAGTTTGATTTTGTTTGACCTTTTGGGTTATGAAGGGAAGGAAAATAGAATAAAGTAGGAAAAGAGACCATCTAAGGGTTTTGTTGAGAGAATCTATTTTTTAAGATCAAAGAGAAGTTTTCGTATAAACTCTCATCCTCTATTTTTTTCTGTTCCTGAGCTACAAAAAATTAAACAGCCATTCAAAAGAAATGAAAAGTTAAATTATTTTTAAATCATGGATAATGTTGCTATACAAAAAGAAGTATTTTATTGACAAAATGAAAGCAAAGATATTAAAAATAATTATAAAAACCCAACACACACATATCCCAAAAAAAACAATGACAGAACAAAATAATCCAAACACCAACAAATCACACAAAGGTTTCATTCCTCAGATGAAAACTTTGACACCAGATTCATCACTGCACAACAGAAAACTTTCTAAAGCAAGGAGAAAGAAGTTATGTTCATCTCCTTCCAATACTTGTACAAATCCTTAACTCCTACCCTATTATCAATGTCCCTAAGTTTATAAGCTTCTAAAAGCAACTAGAAAATACGTACTTTAAGATACACATTTTGTTCCTCTCTGAACACACTGAAATGGACCTCTAACAGCAAAGGGGAGAGGATTACAAGCAGCTAAAGGCAATGAGAGAATTAGTGCTTATATATAGCCTTATGTAATTTTTCCCCAATATTTATTAAAACAAAAGGAAACATCCATCATTGACCCTTACAGCTTGATGACATTAAGACTGTTTAAATCAAGGGATTTAAACCCATGTTTTAATCACTGCTTGCATCAATCTTCAAAAAATTCCAAACTTGCTTTGCATTTATGCTTAGTTCTGTTTTCCTGAAGGAAAAAAAAATATTCTCCTATTAGTGAGACTTTCAAGACATTTTCATTGAAAATTAATTACTCACAGTAAATCCAGAGCTTCACTAGAAATTCTATTTATATTTAGTGAATGTGATTAACTCTGTTGGTGACCATGCCCCACGGTGTTTAAAATTAGTAGATCTTCATCTACTACACCTGCTGCTGTCTTACACCAGATGATGAAAAACAAGCTCTCCTTTCTTCTCACTCAGTTTGCTCCTAATTTTGAATGGAATAGCTACTTTACTGGAGTAAATGGGGAGAAAATATTCCCTGCAAAATCAGATTGCCTTTGTCAAATGCTAGCACTACAGGCATAAATCCAGGAGCCTCCCACCACTCAGTGAGCTCATTTTTCTCTATAAATCCAACAGTAAATGTGAGGGGGGGGGACGGACACACTTTTGTTTTTTAACTTACTATGATTTTCTGAAGTCACAATAAGCTCATGTCTCACTCTCCAATCAGTTTTAAACTCAATTTCAGGAACATATTGAACTGTTACATGTATTTTCAAAATAAAAATATTTTCATCAACATGGACCTTTGTAAATAACTTACACTTCTATTTAGCAAGAACAATGAAAGTATATGTTTTACAGCTTTTATCTCCCTCTTCATACAATCAGCTTTTGTGATTTTATTAATGCATTTGGATATTGAAAAGAAACAGGAAGCCTGTCCAACAATTTTGTACAAAAATGCCCCAAACCTTCAAACCAAGCTACCAGCAATTCCTCGTCGTGTTTCTCTTAACATTTCTTCCAACCCTTATGCCACTTCTTTTTAATGCATAAACATTTTCCTGAAGTTACAGCAATTGAAACACAACTGTAATTTCACTGGTTTTGTACTAAAACCCAAAACCGGGCCAAGCACAAAGAGAAAGGTCTCTTCCAACTCTGATGATACTGTGATAGAAATGACAAAAAATAAAGGCAGCAAAGTAGCTTCATTTACATACTAGAGAAGGTGAACTCTGAATAGATAATGCCATCCCACCCATATCTCCATGACAGCACAAACATGCTTCTTTTCTTGACTTCACTCCTAATACCAACATCCTCCACTAGGACCATTTCCACTGCGGTCACTGGGTATTGTATATATATTCTTATTTGCCTGCAGATGTAGCAAACCCAGGCTTTCAGTTACTCCCCTACAAAAACGCTCACAGGCACACGGATAACAGCCTGGAAGGGAAGAAAGAAAAGCTTCATGTGCTGCTGCTGTGCAGGATTTTCATTTCGAAGTCTGTAGAAATACAAATCATCACCACAGTGAAAGAATGAGAAGTGCTTTGTTTTCTAGACCCCTCTTTAGCCTTCCCCAGACCAGCTTCTTAATGAGCTGGTAAGGCAGCAAAGCACAGCAGAGCGATGGGACACAAAAGGCAAGCCAGAGCAGCACGCTAAAGCTTTCAGGGACAGATTAGACCGCATACAAAATGCTGACAACTCCATGATAGGCCCCATTCCCACCACGGAATGGAAGGGTAAAGCCTGGCAAAGGCCGAGCTGTGTGGTAGTGGCAGCTCTAAAGGCTTCCATCTTCTTCGGTGGACAGTCCCCATGTGCATCATATAGCCTGCAGCACTCCTCTCCTCCACCTGCCCAGCCACCACAAACTCTTTCAGAGCAGATATAAACACTTAACTTGGTTAAAAACTATCTAGATCCTCCAATTGTTCTAAGACTGAAATGGTTATCCTGATTTAAATAAAAAAATAATTACCCTGACCAAAACCAACCAAACAAAAAAACCTCCACAAACTGAAAGAACAAACCATCCACCAAACCAAAACCCACACAATATGCATACACCAAAACCAACCTCCTCCTTTTATGGCAGAGCAGTAGGTGAGAGCAGGATTACTGAGGCACATGGGAACCACATTAAAGGACAACTATTTTAAGCAAAGAACTAACTCTTCCATCATACTCTGAGCTAAAACATTTCTTCACCTTCTACTGAGGAATTTTTTCCCATGATGCAGGAAAAACACAATGAAGACGACTAAATTCAGACCTTTCTCAGTTTGAGCTAGGTAGTTGTTAGACAACACTTGGAATGAGAAGCCTGATTCATCTAAATAGCTTAAACAAGTACATTATTTTTAGCTCAAGTAAATGTATTATTTTTTTAATTATCTAGAAGCAGTTGGGTGGTTTTTTTTTTGCCCACAAGTTCTTATATATCAGATGATCTATGTTATTCTTCACATAAGGCAAAGAAGAGAGATCTATGTTTTAAGTGTCAGATCTAGTTAGAGAGATGTAAACTTCAGACGACCATGTGATTTCTCATCTCAGATATGTCAATATGTAAAGACCCCACCTAGATAGAGACTAGTGATGGAAACAGACTTCATTTCAGTTTAAGTGGGCTTGCTTGTATACTATGTTGTTCTTCTCTGACAAGGGAAAGTAATGAAAAGTAGAAATACCCTATCAGATTATTTCAGCATTAACTGCAAAGTTGAGAGGTAAGGCATTGTATGAAAATAAAAAGAAAGGGCTAGTGATGAAGGTATGATCACTTTCTGAGATAGCACAGTGATGAATGTGTTAAAGCACTGGACCAGAACACACCCAGTCAGCCAGTATGCCACAATGACTAAAAATAAACTTCTGATCTGTAGTGCTGGATTGTTGGTTTTTTTTAAGACATACATAAATCTCCATTAAGTACTTTTACCTGGATAGAGAACTTAACTAGGACTCTTAAGAAATACCACTTTAAAAATGCTCAACTAATAGTTCTCTGTTTCTTCACTGAAGACAAATTAGAGGAAAAAACATTTTTCTCTCAAATAATTTGTTTCTTAGGAAACACTGCCTTGAAAAATGCAGTCCTGATATCTATGAATTCGAAGAGACTGTTATCAACAGATTAGCCTTTATTCAGCACAAGAGGAATAATTCTTTAATATTCACTGAACAAGAAAAGAGCTCTTAATAAATCTGATATTTATGCAATATTCAGCTCCCATCTGATACCACAGAGAAGAAGAGATTCATCACATGTTCGGTACTACCTGCATTTCAGCAAGTTCAGCAGGTACTGTTTGAATGGGTAGGGAGGTAGAATATTCTCATTCTCTCTTTTCAACATTGCTCCAGTGATCCAGCAGACAGAGGTTTCTGTACAGCTATCAAGTTCTGACAACTTCTCAGAAGCCATTTCCTTCCCAGTCTCACTCAGGAGGGGAAAGGGCAGCTTGCAGCAAAGCCATCCATCACTTTCCCTAACGAGAATTGTGAATGCTGCCACTTCTCACAGGTAGACCCCCACCACAGATAAGACAGAAGTACATCATTTACACTTGGAACCAAGCACTGCAGCAAAAGGACCACATGCTTGTGACTTACTCTTCCATTCTGACGCCAGAGAGGAAAAGAAAAAAAAGAAAAAAAAAAATGAAGGGAAAAACCCACAACAACAACACATCACCACAAACAACATTGGTAAGCTGTTCCTCCAAACTACAGCAACTTAAACCAGAGGCATTTTTCTAGCAAGCCAAACCCTAGTGCAACATAAGCAGAGAGATCTTGCTCCCCTTGCTGAGTTCCACCTTTTTTTTTTTATTTGAGGTTACTGACTCCAGAACAATAAATGCAAAATGTAGAAACTAAACACTCATGCAAATTCTTCCCAGTACTCAACACCATTCTTTACAAATAAGACAAAATTTGCAGCTCATGCTGATTAAAACCACACATGCAGAAGCAGGTGACAGAAGATGCTGCATTGCAACCTCACTCCTCAAACTAAAGAGTGCCCTACAAAGAACAAACAGATTGCCACTCAAGAACCTGCTTGATTGAAAAGAAATACTAGGAATAGTACTCTCTTAGCACTGCAAAACAACTAAATCTGAGAAGATTATGCCAAAGTCAGTATAGTTCCTTCCATCAGTCTTCTTGAGCCAAACACAAATACTCAACTATCATTGCCGATAGATTCCAGTACTTCTAATCAGTAATCAATGTTCACTGTTGAGGTGCCCTCTGCAGTAAGCAGACCCCCTGCATCTCCTGCATCAGCATTCCTTGGTACTACACAAGCCCACTAGTCCTCTCTTTCCCTTCCCAGTTTGTTACAGTTATTCCCCAAGGCCTTCCTGGACAAAAATATGTGCATTAAGTAAGTGCTCTTTATCTCCTACTGTTCTTGGACTTGGAGATGTGATGTCTGTTTTCCTAAATTGATAGACATTACCTAAGAAAATAGTCTTAAAAACCACCCATGTTGCATCTTGGAAATTAAGCGTCTATTTCTAGTCAGACAAAGCATCATTTCCATCATTCAGGGGAAACACATAAGAACTGGATTTTTTGTTTGCCTTACAAACGCCTGATAAGTGACATCAATTTCTAACTGTGCAGACAGAGCTTCTTCTACCACTTCCTTCTTGAAGAGTGTGTCAGCAGGTAACTACACAAGCACTGTTGATACTGTACAGTACTACTACAGATCAATCTGTCTCCACATCCTTTTCAAGAGGTACTTTCTAATTTTGACACAGATGTGGTAACCCATCAGACCTGGTTATTAAAGGCTAGTCATGAAATATGTGAATCCAGAGTGCCTGAAAATCAAGTACACTGAACTAGCGAGACTGTACACATTATCATCAGCTATATGATCTCTGCAGGAGAAAAACATTTTAGCAACACCAATCTAACTAACTCATGCCTACTTTGCTCAAAGGGCTCAAATTTTCGTTATACCACCAAGATAGGCTCTTTGGCATGATTTGTATGTTAGGTCTGGGCTACATGAGAAGAATTAATTTCTTCAGCCTCAAGAACTGGTTTAGAAGAGCTCTGATCTTCCTTATCAGCTGTTTGATTCTAAGTGACCATCATAGCATTTCTTCCAAAAGTTTAACATCTTAAGAACCACAGTTCAAATGCCTTTAATCAAAATTCTGCCTAGAACAGAGGTAGTTAAATTGGTAATACAAACCAGGAATACAGTCTCTGGCTGTCTTCTGTATACAGCTTCTGAAGCAATTCTGGCATTTAAAGTCCACATTTAACCAAATTGGAGGTGCAATTTTCAGCTTTCCTTTTAAACAGAGTAGACCACAAAACATGAGGTGTTGGGGGTTTTTTTGTTGTTGGTTTTTTTTTTAAATATGGTTATGAATCACAGAAAAAATATCTACAACTACCAAATTATCACCTGGGGCCTAACGTACTTTGCAAATCACACATTGAAAGCTGACAATAAAAATATTTCCAATACACAAGTGGATGCTCCCTGCTCTGAATGTCTCTCTTGTCAGCTGCTACATCACAGTTCCTGTTAATCCCTGAACCCTTCTTTGTCTGTCGAGTCTGTATCCAGGCATGGTGACAGCAGCCTCCATCTTACTGTGCTGTACCTATACATCTTGCTCAGCTAACAGAAGAAATAAGGCATTTTCCTTGATTGGCATAGTTCTAGGACAGCATCATTAACTCTTTCCAAATTCAGTTGCCACATCTATCTGCTTACTTGCTTTCTTGTCCTCAGGATATATTTGAATGTCTTAAGTTGATTGAATCACAAAGGTTATTTGCATTTTTTTTTTCTGTGAAACTATCAGGAGCCCAAAATAAATCTATGGCAGTCAGAGAAATTAATACATAAATAAAAGGTAGCTGCAAACATGCTAAAAGCCAAACACTAAGCTTCTGCTACAAATACTTGTCAAAATGCTAATGTTGCAATTTAATCAGATTCACTTAGAATCCTGTTTAATCAATACCTCCTAGGAAGCAGTACACAATATTCCTTTTTATTTCATTACATTAGATATGAAAATAATAATTAAGAAAAACTTTCTGTATTTTTATCTTACAAGAGGAACAGAGTATCTCTACTCCACTGATTCTTCTACTTGCTATCAGACTCCCAGAGGAATGAGCCACTACAGTTCTTTATCCTGCACTGTCAGCTGGGACAGCTCTGGATGGGCTGCAGCTTTCCAGCTTTATTATGAGTGTTTCTTGAACTTGTAGAAAAACGTTTTCATCACCTTCAGAGATTCCAGCATTTGCGTTATAAGTGAAATTAAACAAAAATCAGTAAAACATGTATGTGTGGGGTGGAAGTATGACAAGCACCTCACATTCCCTTTTCATGCACAAATGTGAATCCTACCAATAAGGACCAAAGTTTTGGGGCAACAAGAGATTATTGTAATATTCCTGTAGTGTAAAAGGAAAATAAAAAGGAAACAGAACACTCTGAGTATTGTTATGAATGCAGTTCATAACAGAAGAAGAGCTCTATCTCTACATAAACCTGTTTTTTTGTCTCAATAAGATGCAATAGAAGTAGAAAACAGAAGAAATGGTGAAATAATAAAAAGTAAGAGACATCTCCTATGTCTGGGCTCTTTGAACCTCTTCATCTCTTTAGAGAATGAGAACACTGAAGGGAGATGACAGAGACTTCTGCAAGGTCTTAGCAGGCTGAAAAAGGGAAGCAGGAAACTATTGCCTTCCCTGGTACAGCAGCAGAGAGGCATTAGAAGAACCCCACTGTGGAATTCTGTGCCACTGGCTCCAGTAAATACAACCAGTTCCCATAGGTTCAAAAAATGCTGGGAATTAACAAAACAAAACAAAAATCCTTAGACAATTAGTAACTACAAAGACAATTTCACTTGCATAAGTCCTAGGCTCACCAGCCATAAATCCCTGGAAACTGAAAGCATGAATACAACCTCACCCTGGTCTCACACTCTTCTTGAAAGACCCACAACAGTTCGGTTAGTATATGGAGTGTATCAGCCTCTACTGAAACAAATTATGAATTCCTGAACCACTAATTTCATTGTCAGTACTACTACACTCAGATGTGCCACAGGAAAAAAAATAGAAGTCTCTTTCCTTTTAGAGTTAGACAAAATATCATTTTACCAGGTCAGTCATAGATGCAAAATATCATGTAAAGATTATCATTGTCTATACGCAGATGTTCACTGAAACTTCCTCTCCCAGAAGGGAAGGAGAGCTAAGAAGAACTGATACCCAGGTACTAACTTTCTAGTTTTCATTCACAGCTAAACAGAGATATTTAAGGATTCCAGTTCCAACAAGGATATTACAAACAGGAGAAAGAACTAAAAACAAAAAAGGAGGAGAGGGGTTTTGGGGGGAGGGGGAAGGTGCCTGACACAAACACTACACCACACTTTCAAATCCTGACCACAGAGCACACAAGTTGAGATCTAGACCCTGTCAAAGTACACACCCTGACATTAAAAATCCTGGTATAATGATTATGCAATTCCCACAGAAAAGGTACACAAGAAAAACTATTACAGCTTAGAGCAAAATTATCAGAATTGAGGAAAGAAATCCAATTCCCCCTACAACGGCAGGAAAGAAAAAACTCACAGGGACATATCACTCTCTGTCAGATACTCTATAGATGCCCCAAATGACATTCCCATTCGAGTTAACACAACTGGTGCAAAGAGAGCAAGGGTTCTTCCTGGTATTTCATTGTCCTGCATTTCAGAACCATCTTAGTCCAGAGGAAAAAGGAACCAACTACAGATGCAACATACGAAAGTCTAGGCAGTGCTCAAAGCAAACCAAATATTCTTGCCACTCTCACCAAGTGCTTCAGGAAAAAGATAACTATTTGCTACAGCCAGGAAAAAAAAAAACAAAACACTCTTAACTCATTTAGGGACAGATGCCATTAATTGAGCTTGTTTTAAATAAATTGCACCTTTATCACACAGATCAAAGTTCCACAGGCACCATGGTGTGTCCAGTTCAACTGTTTTCTAACAGTGTCCCTCTGTTGTGGTAGAAATTCTCCCCTCCAGTGTGCAGCTGAAGTCCCCACTATGGGGTAATTTCACACCAAAGCTCCCCCCTCTACCATTCTATTTTTTCAAGTGAATAAATTTGCACCAATAATTATTAAAATCCATAGCGTTAGATTGATTGCATCCAGGCCTGGACCAGACAACTTCAAGCAATTAATCAAGTCACATGCAGTATCAGAGCACTCATCAGTGGTACTGCCAGATGCTGAAAAAGAGCTTATGAGGGAGCTACCTGGGATTATCCCACCAGAGTCTTTAGGAAAACAAGATACACTACCTGTCTCTCAATTGGATTAAACTGCTGTGGAGGGGTCTCACAAGCAAGAACAGAGCAAGACTGTCTGCTTGCCCTGTCCTCTTCAACATAATCAGAGATGTGGTCTGAGAGACACTAACAAATACTAAAATAGGTCCCACAGATGAATAGTGTTTTACACGGATGATATCCTGATTCCAGTCTCCAACCCTCAAAGGCCAGTAACCAAATTGTAAGAACTCACTGAAAACACTGGGCACTCAGCCAAACGCGTGAATTCACTGGAACAAGTTCCAGGCATTAGAATTAAGTGAACATAAATGAAGACCAGCTTATTCACTGCAGTTTCTAATGACAATCCCTGGTATTAAAACATCTAGGAATTCTAATCCACAGAGATCACAGGTACATAGTTAAACTTGGACCAAATAATCCACAAATCACTTGGGAAGTGCAAAGTGCATAGACACGCTCTAAACTTTTGGACAAAAATAAACCTGAGAAAAAGTGCACGATAAGCTGTTGTACCCCAGGGACTCCCAGGTCTAATAGCCAAATATTATTTTCAGAATGTCATGTATGGAGAGTTATTTGTTTCACTTTTAAATGAAAAGCAGTCACCATATTTGCTTTAGGAGTCTTTGAAAAGGTAAAAAAATAAGAAAAGGGAGAGAAAGAAAGGCTTAGTAAAGCAGCAACAGACTACTTCTGCAATAAGTTAAGACATATCATGTGATTTAACTATGAACAAATTCCAGTAAAAGAGATACTTCCACCATCTTCTACATACTGCTCTCTACACCAGACCCTTACTACCAATTCCTACCTCATGTACACAGTAGACATTTAGATGCCTAACTCCATATACTGAAACTATTCCATCTCTCACCCCAGAAGCCTTAGTATAGTAAAATATAGTTTTAACTTAATAGAAACAAACACAAAGAGAATACAATAACACAGGAAAAACTATCTGGAGGGCAACATGCCTAAGACATCCAGTAAAGAAACTAAAACACACAGCATCATGTTTTCTCCTCAGAGACAAAAACAACTTCTCTAATCTGACTACAATGCTGACACTTCTCTAACATATTCACTACACTTCACATAAACCAAAACATTTTTCTCTCCTGTGTGCCAAAATATCTCAAAAATCCAGAGAATACTAGAGTTTCCTGAGCTAAACAGTGACTTTATAATGCAAACTTCTCATGACCCCTCAGAGATGTAGTACAAGTTCAATGAATTAAGAATGGAACGAGACCTGGCAAAGTACCTAAAGCAAAAAGAGCAATAATCCAAATAAAGAGAACATTGCACTCAGTCTCTGGCAGCACTTCTACCAATGAAATTATCTTTAAGATGCTCAGAGGTGCCAGAGACTTGTTTTCGAACATGTAAGTGCTCTCCAGCAATAAGTCTTGGAGGCAAGAGAAAACAAGAACACATATTGCTACAAGTTTGGAGGATTACATGAAAATCATGTAGCTTCATTTCCTCTTTAAGCAAGTAAAAGTAACCTTACACTCTTGGATTTGTATTTAGTAAACAACCACTCTTAAAGGGATGGCTAATAGAAGAAGCTTTAGGACATTAAATTTTGCCACAATGGAAATAAATTTCTCATTCTTTTTTACATACATCCTGCTTGTCTTCACTCCCACCAAAGAAGGCAAGAAAAATTTTAAAGTTTTCTACAGTGTACAAGGGGGGAAAAAAAAAAAAAGATAACCAAAAAACAACTACTTGCAAATGGAAGAAAACTAAGTGATTGACACAAAACCACAGAAAAGTAAGTACTACTGAAACAAGTTCCCAAAGCTCATCAACTATGGATCCCTGCAGGAAACATGTATAAAAGGTATTCCATTAAGGTCTATCACCCTGCAATGCATACACCCACTCACATACATACACACACAAAAAGTGCTTTCTCATTTGCTTAGATTTGTGTTTTATTTTGTGCTTTGATATGTACCATAAAATCCTTATGCTAAAAAGTGTTTAATTTAATTTAAGCTTTGTCTGAAAATTCATCCTCTCTTAATTCTAGTCTATAGAATTTTTGTATGTATCTTACATATTGACACTTTGATTTTGTAATTTAAGGCATGCAATAAATATAGAAAAAACAATAAAGCACCCTCCAAACTGGTTCACATTCAGCCAAGCCAAGCCACATACCCTCACTCATTGCCAGGTGAGCAAAAAAAAAAACAAGGCACTACAAAAAAAAAAAAAAAAAAAAAAAAGCACATTTATCTTATTTTACATACTTGTTATTTAACGTCTGTAATCTGTCTAGGAACATAAGAATCAGAAGAGCTTCATTGTATCATAGGAGAACATCACTGATCTTTTCACTTCCAAGAAAACTCAAGTGTGACATTAAAGTAGTTAACAAAAGTTGCATTAACAGCAAGGATTGCTTTCACTCTGATACATTTTGTTTATAGGAGCATGACAAAGTGCAGTATTTTAAGGTAGTGTAGCTGTTTATTTGCAGATTTTTTTGTCTACTCTGTAGCTCATTATACCACTGAGATACTATTCTGACATCAGGCTGGTGAACCTGATACACAGCATTATTCAAAGTGATAGCAATAACCACCTCTAGCATAGTTTTTCCTACACCAGTTGCAAATCAGAGGCATACAGCATCACAGACTTCCACATAGCCACACTCAAGCCGTCTCCTGCTTCCATATAAATTGCCAAATCAAATAAAGTAAACCTTAATTTTATCAAGATCTGTTCCACTAATTAACAGATAAAAAGAAGTAGAAGAAAATATCAAGATTACTGTGTTCCCACCTAATGTACTTTACAGAGTATTTCAGGACTCAATTAAAAAAAAAAATCCCACATTAAGCAGAATCCATATTCACCAGAATTTGCATATGGATTTCTAGTTAAAGTTATTAATAATGAGCACAGTAAGATTACTAGCATGTGCATTACTACTCTACATGCATCAAAGATGCATCTTTGTCTGCCTATTTCTTCTGCTTATCTATCCTGTTTTGAATGCTAAACTTCTGTGCTATGTAAATGAAAATATTTAATTATGCAAAGCAAAGGGGGAAAGGTTTACATTATTATAATTGAGTTAAATTATTTCTGCTTTAAGCTCCAGTACTGAGAACATAGCTGAGCATCTGTTAAGAATTTCAAAGTCTTAAACTGCTGCTTTATAAATTTTAAGAGCTACACGTGAACATTTTGAAGGCTTTTGATGTTAATAAAATTACTGTAATATATTCCATTTTCATGGTTAAAATTAAAGGAAGTCTGAAAGCCTAATGCAAATCCAAGGTGAGAAGCAAATTCAGGAAGAAGTCGCTCATTTGCTACAATTTTTCAACTGTGGTGGTAACCAGATTTTATAATTGCAAATGAACGAATGAGCAAATCACTGAGGAAGCTAAAACACTCTCAGGAAATCAGCACCTTAAAAGCATAGACCTGTTCATAGAAATGAGCATCATTCCGTCAAAGAAAAACCTAATATTCACAGTTACATACGTAACAGCAAGTATCTCATTAAAAGATCAGTGTGGCACATTGAAGATTGTAGCCACTTCGAAAAGATAGCTCTCATGTCACACCTAACTACCCTGAGATGCTCAAACACACCGGTGCTATGAGCAGTGAAGCAAGATGTCAACGAATGGTGCACTTTTATGACCACACTTCACTAAACCGAAATCATCAGTTACACTTTCTACTGGTACAAAACACAAATACTCCAAGAAGCTTAAATACTCACACAGTTTGAAAGGAGGCAGAAGATAACTCCCCCTCTTCTGCCAGCTACACCTGCTGCAAAGCTGCCGTTTCTTGGATCTGAAACACTGAATTTATCAGGATACTTGAAAGACTGAAGGGGACACCTAGTTTCCTTCAATGTTCAACCTGAGATGACAGAAGATCTTGGCTTTTTACTTGCATTTTATTACGAGGTGGTAATAAAATGGTTCTTTTCTCAGATCAACCTTGTGTCTAGCTGACCACAAAGCTACAGTAACTTCCTTCACAGGGAAGCAAACCCACTATCTGCAAGCCAGTGCATCTCTTTGGATAGTTTATGATTTCTCAAATGCATGGCTAAGTGTCCTCCAAAGTTTTAGATGTTTCCTGCCACATACTGGAAGAGACTGCCTTGCTTCTGTGCCATCCAAGTGCTTATGGCCTTTAGCAACATAAGTCTAAACACTTTCATATTAACATTCCTGATGCAAAATCCTTGTCTTTTGACCATGCCTGCCTGTGCTGCTCGAATAAAACTCCACTGACTCTCAAGACCTCTTTTCACTCCACCCAGGGTTCATCAGGCAGAGAAGCAACAGCTCTCTTAAAGCTTAATCAGTTGCTCACTGCCAACTGCCATTCACCAATAGTTTAAACAAATAGGGCAGCATCTTTCAGTTAAGAGTTCTAATCAGACCAACTTGCCTTGCCTGTCCTGTACCCTGGAATACCTGTAACCAAGCAAGATGCAAGCAATCAGCACGTACTCAGAGACAGCAATGTGCCCATGCGGCCAAGAAGGCCAATGGTATCCTGGGTGCACTAGAAGAGGTATGAGAGAGGTTCTCGTCTCCTTCTAGTCTGCCCTGGTGAGGCCACTTGTGCAATGTGTCCAATTCTGGGCCACTCAGTTCAAGGACAGGGAACTGCTTTGAAGAGTCCAGTGCAGAGCCACAATTAAGGGAATGGAACATCTCCCTTCTAAAGAAAGGCTGAGGCAGCTGGGGCTCTTTAGCTTGGAGAAGAGACTGAGGGGTGACCTCTTTAATGTTTATAAATATGTGAAGGACAGTGTCAGGAGGACAGAGCCCAGCTCCTCTCAGCATGTCCAATAATAGGACAAGGGGCAGGCAATAGTGGTGTGCATAGAAGATTCCACATGAACATAAGGAAAAACTTTTCCATTGTGAGTGTGGCAAAACACTGGAACAGGCTGCTCAAAGATGTGGAGTTGCTTTCTCTGGAGACATTCCAAACCCACCTGGACATGTTTCTGTGCGGCCTACTCCAGGTGATCCTACTCTGGCAAGGTTGTTGGACTAGAGGATCTTTGGAGGATCCCTTCCAACCCCTTACCATTCCATGTTGGCAGCATCACAGCACCACCTCCTCCAACAGGCTGGTGAATCATTTCGAAGTCACAATAACCACCCCACAGTTAGAGCTGAAATTTGCCATAGACAGTAGGCCTAGTTCTAATTCTCTCAGGACAGAGATGGATAAAACTACTGAGCTAATTACTAGCATGCAGACCTGAGTCACGCTTTGACGTGGGTGCCTGTAAAAAAAGCCTACAGTTACAGGCCTCCAGGAGGTGCAGGCTGTCCAGGGGCGGGCAGGAAATTGTAATCTTTAAGTTATTTCATTCCTATGATGCCTGCATCTCTTCCAAACCGGCTGCACAGCTAGCTTCTGCCACCTTTCCCCTTCTCCCTCTCTCTCCTTCCTGATGCTGCCCCCTTATCTTGGTTCGGCATGGGAGCTGGGCCGAGAGCGGCCTTGGCAGGGGCCTGGAGCTGCCAGGTTGAATATTTGCTATGTCACACAGGTCCGGCAATGGTGGGTGCAGAGAGGCACAGCACGGGAGGGTGGGCATTTGGGCCTGGGATTTCGGCCTTGTTTTGGAGGGAGGTTTGTGGAAGCTTTGAAGAACCATGGCCTACGGCTTTCTTTGTACTCTATCTGCTTTGCACTGCAGTGTGTAGTTTAGCAAACAGCACTTTTCACTTGCATGTCCAACAATCTTCCGTATTCCTATCCAGTCCTACGTGAGGTTTCCTTCAACTGCCCTAAGACTTAAAGAGCCTGTCGTGCTCCCGACTAAACCATGGCAACTTGTAAATGTTTAGCTGTGATGTTGATATCAAATTACTCAGGTTCTGAAAGGGAGCCTACAGGAAGGCTGAGGAGGGACTATTGACAAGGTCTAGTAGTGTCAAGACAAGGGGTAATGGGTTTAAACTGGAAGAAGGGAGATTTAGACTGGATGTTAGGAGGAAGCTCTCTACAGTGAGGGTGGTGAAACACTGGAACAGGTTGCCCAGGGAGGTTGTGGATGCTTCCCTCCTGGAGGCGTTTAAGGCCAGGCTGGATGAGGCCTTGAGCAGCCTGCTCTAGTGGGAGGTGTCCCTGGCTATGGCAGGGGGTTGGAGCTGGATGATCCTTGAGGTCCCTTCCAACCTAAACCATTTTATGATTCTATAAGCAGATTTGAGCTTTTTTACCACTGTTTCCTTGAGTCTTTATGTACGCTTTCCTTGGGTAACCCATCACTGAACAGATGTTTTTAAGGTTGAATTGGTGTTAAGGGATCCAGTGCTAACTGCATCCCGAGCCATCATTTTTACCAGGTTTCTCACTCTGCACAGGTTACATTATATACACCATACTGCATAATCTGAAAGCTCTGCCTCACTGGCTTATTCCTCACACCTCCCTCCCCACCCTCAAGAAAAAAAAACCTCACACCACTGAAGGCATTAAAATGCATTAAGCTGGATGACTGCAAAATGTCACAAGTCCTTACCAACTCTACACTTTAAGTGTGGGTTTTAATAGAGGTAATATTTCTTCATTGCTAGCCACTGCAAGATTTGTTACCTACACAATGACTCAACTATGACATCTTTTATGAGTGATATGCTAAACTAATTAACATTAACCTAGCAGAGGAATCAAGCATAAATTAGAGACCATTTCAGTTAAAGACACATTGAGTTTCCTATACTGGCAATTTTCCCCAAATGAAAGATTTTGACCCTTGAAGTATGAGATTTAATTTCAAAGTTTGTATCAAACTGATGCAGAATTCTTATGCTGCAATTTTTCCAAGCAAAATTTCTACTTAATTTGATATCAACGTAAAATAATCAGGTATGTGGCAGCTAGGGTAACAATTCTAAACCCAGAATCAAAAAACCCAAACAGGACAAGAACCATACAAAAATTCTAAGAGAAATTAAATCTTCTATTATGCTTAATGAATTGTTGATTCCCCTTCCCACTAGGGAAAACAAAAATAAGACAGTCTATCATGCTTACAGATTTTACCAGCTACAGCAAGTGTGACCCTACACCCAAACAGAAGCATCAACTGTTCACAACAATATTTCTTAGTATGTATTTCTCATCAAGAAGCGGATAAAGACAAAATTCACTGAAAATACACACCACAATATTTGTGGTCCAACAGACATACCAATAGTCATCTAATCTGCCCACCCTCATTCTCTTTAGGGAGACAATCCAAGGGACTGCATCTCCTTCAATAACCCTAACTACCATCAAGTATCTTTTAGACAGGTGTTTATTGCACCAACACATTCGACTCCTGCCTCTCCACAGAGAGAGGTTGTTTTTGTTTTTTACAGAAGAAATTGATCTTGCCTAAGCAGAGGTTAAGATAACCTATTTTACTAACAGTGTTTTGCAGTGATGGCAGTGTATGATCCACAACAAATTTTTGCCAAGAAGTTATTCTAGCCACTGACCTGAAATAACAGTCTTCTTCATAGCTCTCCTCAGCCTGGAAGCATTCAGAATAAAAATAAGAATAAAGACACCTCTTACACAAATCATGGCCATAAAGTGCTGCCCACAGTAGAAAACTACAAGGGAAAATATTATATGCATAAACAGCTCCTGGCAATTCCTGGGCTGTTTGCACAGCACTACTCCCACTAAGCAACCAGAAGCCTAGAATATACACTGCTTTAACTCAGCAACCATCACTCAGATACACAATTTCTGATACAGCAGATCAACAAACCTGAGTCCTCTCCCTTTCATGTTCAGGGATTAGAGTGTGTCTGCAAAACCTTATTTTTAAATACTGCTACAGGCATTTTTCAATGTTTTTAGAATATACTCTTCTACAGAGTTATCAAACAGCCCAACTATGCTTTATATGATTGTTACCCAGGGTTATGCACCTTAAGCCTTTTCTTGAAGTGTTGGTACAATCTCAAATATGCAAGCCTACAAAAGAATTGTTTTTCTGCCACTTTCCTGTCCTGCTCTCACTCTGGTCCATCATATCTGAACTGACTGCTTTTTGCAACAGTGTTTAGAGCAAAAAAACTATTTCAACTGCAACATGCAATCCAAGGTCAAAGCAGCAGATTGATTTCTTTGCATTTGCAAATGCAAAGAAATCAATCCGGGAATGATTCTGGTCTCAAACATCTTTTCAGTTGTCTCAAACAGAGAGCCACTAATACATCTACCCTGCATGAAGTCAACAAGTAACATTCCACACAGTTTTAGTGGCACTCAAAACAATTCTTCCTGACGATGTTAAACCAGGATATATTAAAAATCAATCTCTTCTAGTCACTTCACCTACTACACCATGCATAATTTAAAGCAGTGAATCCATCAGAACAACATATATAGGTGTGCACATATATAATATGTGTTATTCCAAATCTGGTAAACCAAGACACGATCTAGGACATCGATGTTAACCACACACAAAAGAAAGTTTTAACTGATAAAGCCACAAACTGCATAGGCTGAAGACTATAAAAATAACATACACAAATCCTGAAGCTGAAACGTATCCAAATGATAAAGAACAAGCTTTTGGGTTTAGAATTGTGTTTATTTTGTCTCTTCTTTTGTTAGCATAATTAATTTAAAACTGACAACTAAGTTAAGAACCAGAACCACCCTTCCTTCCAACGTCAGTTTTTCCAGTGAGTACCCATCCCTAAACATCTCCACAGATCCTGTCAAGGAGCCTGAATGAATAAAGCTATATTGCCTATATTGCATCATATGGCAAACTTAAGCTTCAGAGACAGTACACCTTTCTTCATCTATCTTACCTCTTATTTTGTCCTGGGTTAACACAGCCCGATGTCACAAGCCTCCCTCTCCCCGCACAGATGGAAGGGAAAGTCACACAGGAAAATTAAAGGCAGCCTCTCATGTTATAGCTGAACTTCAAGCCCCATGATACTTTGCTCCAGTCAGAGCTTTCTTTGTGAGGCTGGCGTGACGGCAGCAGGGTACTGAATATACACATCAGGAGATTCAACTCAGCCCATGACAGGTTTTTTAAAATCAACAAAGTCATGCATTTTTTTCTTAAGGAGAAGAGCATTTCTTTCAACAGTTTTGCAGTTTCCAACATCTGAAGCTTGAAGCTTTTAAACGACAGCCTCTCCACAAAGCACAACTCAGTCCACATTCACACCTCACAAGCCCAGAGAAGAGCCCCCTGAGCTACCAGCAGCTCAGCTCCAGCACAGCTGAAGCCACATCACATGCAAGCTCAGCTGGGAGGCAGCAATTAGCAGGTCAAGTCCAGTAGCATCATTATAGAGATGAAGTTGCTTCCAGGCTTAAATGTGACATTGCATCAGCCTAAACAAAAGCAGCAAGTCGCTTAGATACACTCCAGTGTTTCCTGCATATCTAAGGTACCTTCTTAAGCATTCTGGAGCCATCACAACTTTTATTATTTTCAGAGCATATGCACAGAGCAACACTGATAACAGAAAAAAAACCAAACCCCAAACATTTGCAAATCCTGAAAGATAACTACTAGATGAGCAGCCATACAAAGTCTCACCTCTTAGATAATCTCAAAACAACATATGCAATTCCTGGACCACTTACCTAAATGAATGTTTGCCTTGCACAGTACTGCACAATCAAACAGAAGCAGCTAACTTATCTCCTCAGATGAGGACTGCAGTTATTTTGGGAGCAAATTTAATTCAAAACACACAAAGCTAAAGTTAATTTTGTTTCCTTACGCAGCATTAAATGGAAACAATTTTATCATACATGAAAAAGAATCCAATACTACTGATCCTCAAGATACTTAAAACCTGTGTTACATCCATTTAAAGATTTTACTGTGTTTTTCTATTAGAAATACTTTGAGGGCACAAGCCTCCAAACATAAATTATGGCAAACATATCCTTATTCATTCCCACAAAATCCACCTCTCCTTTCTGTATTGCATCAATCACTAGCAACCAGCCTTCATTTTCAAAACGCCTCACCACTTCCCTCACCATTCATCATTGGCTCACAACTAAGTCAGACTCCATCCTTATCAGCCTAATGAATTTTTATGACAACCACATGCCTTCCTCCACCACACCCACCCCCCATGCCTGCCAGGAATAGGAATCGCACATGAACTTTTGTGGCTCTACATCTTTGCTTATCTCTGAAGGGGAAGTAATGCCCACATCCAGAGCAACACCACACTCACCTCCCTTTGCAAGGGCTTAAGGCAACTCATTTCACGTGCAGGTTTGGCTACTCGAGAGGGGGGGAAAAGTAAAATAAAAACAACAAACAACTGCACAGGAAAATAGTGATAGAAAAATTGTTACCAAAACGTTTAAGATGTACCAAAAGGCAGCGTATTTCACGAGGTGCCAACATTGTTCCTAAATAGAAGTGTTGCTTCTTTTAAGTACCAAAAACCAAAAAATTAAATTTAATTTTTTTTTTTTTTGCTATTTTTAGCAGGAGCATGCACATTGAGATTAGGTAGGAGCATTTTTCTCTTCTCTCTTTTCACAGTATCACAGTATTACCAAGGTTGGAAGAGACCTCATAGATCATCAAGTCCAAGCCGTTACCACAGAGCTCAAGGCTAGACCATGGCACCAAGTGCCACGTCCAATCCTGCCTTGAACATCTCCAGGGACAGCAACTCCACCACCTCCCTGGGCAGCCATTTTCTGTACAGAATTAAACACAACACGTTCTCGCTAACCCACAACATCCCTAGCTATGAATAAAGAAAGGACCCACACTTGCAGTAGTCTGCATTTTCAGGGGAAGTCCTGTCCCCGTCCTCAGACAAAGGCCAGTGGGGAAAAACAAACAGAAGCCAAAAATTTCTTTGTTAAAATATTTTTAATCTTCCTAGCCTACCATTTCCCCCCAACCAAACACATCTATGCATTTTAACCAAGGAAAGGACAAGATACTCAAGCACACTAACAACCTTCATCAGGCTTCACACATAGTTTGTTACAAATTTCATGTTACTACAACACAAGTAATAATAATAAAAGAAAAACCAAATAGCATCCATAGTGAGTTGAAAAGCTTCTTGCTACATAAAAACAAATCCAATCAAGTGAAAGAAAACTATTCCAGACACCACAGGCCTCTGTCCAGACATAACTGATAGCATTACACAATGTTGCAAGATTCCTTTCCATTGTAATTCTTCATGAAAGCATTTCTCAATTGTAACTGTAACAGAGTGAGGGAGTGTAGAACCCCACCCATACTGCTCCCAGATCTTCAGTGGCAATTCTCTCCTTCTAGCCTTGGTCAACTTTCTACCTCTCTCATGAAATTTGGTCACGCAAGCTAAATAGATGTAAGTCATAAACACTCGTATAAACCGTGTAAGAGTTCTGTACCTTCAGTTACCTAACAAGGTGATCAGTGAAAGAAGAAACAGAAAACAAAATGTCACATTTGCAGCTATGATTTCTAGACCTTCCTAGATGTTTGTTGATAGGAAGTTACTCCCTATACAACCTTCTCCATCCCAAAAAAATCCAGAAATTACCAGAGCTGCCCTTTTTTCCTCACTGCCATTTGTCACACCACACAACTCAACCCTGCAGTCCACCTATCCATGACACGCTGTAAAAGCACATCTTGCAGCCTGTTAAATCTTTTCATTTGTGCTCCACTTGCCCGTGGTTATCCTTACCTCTCAGTTTCATGGAGCAAGATGTTTTCTCATGCAACAAAGCATGTTGGCCAGAAGACCACTTTAACTGGGAGTAAAGTTCAAAGGAGGAATTGCTGCTCAAACTGTCTGAATTTGGTTTACATTTGGTTTAACTGTAAATTCTGCTATCAGCTT
Source organism: Tricholaema leucomelas (assembly GCA_013400475.1). Classification (NCBI taxonomy): domain Eukaryota; kingdom Metazoa; phylum Chordata; class Aves; order Piciformes; family Lybiidae; genus Tricholaema lacrymosa; species Tricholaema leucomelas. The sequence continues at coordinate 62,818 of WAAF01018646.1, forward strand.
AACAACCATGCATGCCAAGGCAGGCTTCTAAGGGGGAGTTCAGAGCTCACCCCTAAGCCCAGGACACCTGCAAGGACTTCCACTGCTTTCCAGCACAGTCACAAGCAATGGCCTAACTGTAACCAGAGACAAACCACAGGAATCTTTTTTCACACACTTTATAGCTACAGTGTTAAGGCTGAAACATACCTGAAACCCTTGTCTCAAGCAACAGCAACCGAGCTCCCAACTGAACGCAGCAGCACTGCTTCCTGCCCTAATTAAAGCAGGTGCTCCCCACCACCCCTCCCATGGTCTAGGTACTGGTACTTTGCCACAGCTGTCAGCCTTCATCCATCCCTCATTATGCCTGCTGTTGATGAGTCTTTTGCTGGGCCTCCTCCCAGAAAAAAGATCTCTATGCAAGCTGCCCACCAAGGCTGCACACTCACCAGCTGGGTAGTACAGCACAAAATGTTTCCGAAGTGGCCCTACTTTTCATCTCTCTATATAGCAGAATGTGTCTTTTCCTTTTCTTGCAAATGGTGCAAAGAAACTTTAAGACAAATAAATTGTATTCCCCTTCTTTAAATGTCAACAGTTCTGTCACCAACTTACTAACTTTTGAAGTGTTCCAGATACAAACATATCTAGTAATTTGCATAATACATCATGAATCCTATGACAATGAGGAAATTCAGTCTACACAACTCAGACTAAATGAAAATAAGGTGTTGTCTCTATACAGATTAACTGTAAGTAAAAATATTCATCACTTTTTTTTCCTATTGATGTTGATAAAATGGAATGGATTTCATGCAGATAAATCAAGTGCACCTTTTCTGCCCAGAAAATCTTCATAGAAAGGTAAAAAGATCACAGTTTTGATTTCATTTAAATAGAGAAAAGTAATGACTGGGCTTCTTTTCCAAGATAACACTAGATAGCAGCTCTTTCATATGGCTAAGTCATGCAAAGTTCAAAAATAGTATAAATCATAGAATGGTTTAGGTTGGAAGGGACCAGTGTTAAGAATGGAAATCTAAATGGTCAATAATTGCATTCAGTATATAACAAAAAGCTTATCCTCAGTAATCAAGAAAACTAAGAGTAGTTATTTATTAAAACAGTCAGAACAAGGACATTAGAACTGTGCTGCTGCTTCTATCTCTGTTTACAACTGGAAAGGATAACAACTGGTTATTCGTCCAGATTTCTATTTTGCTCTAAAGTAGGCCAGCCAGCTCAGCACTTTTCTTATGATTACGAACACTTGTCTGCCCTACATATGTTCTAGGCTGGAACCAATCAGATGAGCTGAAATACACAGCAAAACCAACTATCTTCATCTCATTAATTTTCAGCCATAAATAAGAAGTGCACAAAAACACAGGTATTGAAGCACTGGCTTTTAGTTTTAAAATCTGCTTTGCAATTTTCACAGGTCACTACGGGTCCTGGTGATTTCCTCACCACTGGGTTAACACTTAATCTAGATTCAAAAGTAATTTTTTTTATTCACTAATAAATGCTTCACAGCTTGTTCTGTCCACTAGTTTTAATTCTTGTACATTGATTATCTCATACAGTAACAACAAAAGTGAGAACTGTCTGCATTCAATGGACTTTCACAGTACCAGGACATTCAGGATGCAAACGTGATCTGCAAGGAGCCTTAAATTGCAACTTTAAAAAAAAAAAATTAAAAAGAAGAACAAATATTAAAAAAAAAGAAAAGAATTCATTGAATTTTTCAGTTAAATATTTCTACCTGCTCTCACCTCTATAGAGCCATTTGTAAGATTTTTTTTTTTTTGCTATTATTTGAAAGAAGAGGGGTTAAGTAACACAAGGTTGTTTTCTTGAGTTCAACTCAAGACAGTAACACATTTTTAAATCAAGCCAGCTATTTGGAGGATGGTAATTGTAGACAAAGCTTTGTTTAACTTGTTTTTTAACTTACTTTTCTTAAAAATTAACAAGTCTGATTTTCTAGAGCTGCTAAATACTCCTAGACCAAATGAAGTCATTGCCTTGAAAATAGCAGTTAACTCCAAAACCACTTTTGTGCTCAGTTTTTCCTTCTACATTTAAGATATGAACATTGCCAAAACCATTAGCAAGGCTTGTCTCTCAGATTACACCACTCAGAAATACTGACAGGTGTCAGCAGCAAGGCAAAGATAAACAAAAGGCTACCAAGTAATTTTGTTTAATATTAAGACAACGTGCTTAGTATTTTGATTTACGAGACTTAGCATTTTTGCAAGAAAGAAGAAGCATACCTTTCATCAGCTGCAGTACCTTGATGTCAGATGGTGATCTAATCCACATGAGCCTCAGCAGCATTTTCCATAATATCCTCAAGTTTTGGCAAGAGGCTCTTCCGCTTCTTCCAAAAGCCCAGTAAGTTATGTATGAATCCAAAAGATTAAGATGTCCAGCAGTTGTATAGTACAGTTTGTACCATGTTAATAATCCCTGAAGAATCCCAAGCTGTATTCCACCATTCAAAAAATAATGCAATATGGCACCCACCAAACAGTGATGTTTTGGCAACCATCCCGTTTTCCTGCCAACCATGTTTTGACCTGTTTAAATAAGAGGAATCAGCATTAGTTCAGCACAACTCTGCTGCACCACTCAGGGACTAACACACAAATATGAAGTTACCACCCTTCTGAATGATTTCAAACCTCTATTTCATGACAGATATTGCTGCATCCTAAACTCCAAGTCTGGTGATGGCATTTCACTTACAAAAACATCACCAGACTGGAGTATAACAACAATCAAGTCAGATGCAGTTGCTCTTGTACTTTCAATGCCTTAAGAAAAAGACTCCTATTTCTCTACACAGTCTTACATTACAGCACAAGAGCGACAGAAGAGGAAGGTAATGTAAAAGCTCTTCGACCACCCTGGCAGGAACTTTTTTCCTGAGTTTTTACATAAGTTGATAAAAAAGCTCCAAGTAGCAAAAATAAAACCAGACAACCCTTTTGAAGGAAACACTTCAGGATGGTGGATTATGACCTTTTCTCTTCCTTTCTTTTCTGGTTTCAGTGTCTCCCCATTAGCAGGTGTGCTACTGCAGCCACGGGTTGAGCACTGACTACCACTGTTGACACCCAGCCCAGCAAGAAACAAGTCAAAGCAGACAGACCCACATCTGTCTATGCTGATGCTGCTGTTGTGCCATTCCCTCAGAAACACCAACAGTGAATTTTCACTTAGTTTGGGAAGGGCGATATGTGAAATGGAGAGAAAATTTTGAGTACCCTGCACAGAAGGGAATGATGATATGAGGAATGGAGTCAGATCTGCCAAGATGAAGTGTGGCAAAGGGGAAAGAACAAACTTCCACACCAAGAACAAGAGAAAAGAATCACAAGAAGTTTTGAGAGACTAGAAAATGCATGTGCAGGGAGATAATGACACTAAGAAAGGAGAAGGTGAATACTGGTGGATGAGTAAGAACTTCTGCTAGAAGCTGTCTGCATAACATGCATATAATGTAGGTCACAGAATAATTTTAGGACAGGGACAAAAAGCTTTTATGTTTGCTTCACATTAGGAAAAATCTGAGCATATCTACGCATTCATGAAAACAAATGTCCTGACAAAAGCAGTTTTTCTCAGGAAGTGGAAGCAAGCGTATAGGTAGAATAGGTAGAAATGGGCCTCGAATAAGGAGAATGAGTGACAATCGAAAGTGGAAAAGTAGAGGCTTCAGAAATTCTGAAACACATCCAAGGAGCGAGAAGGACAACTGGTAAAATAGGACAAGAAAATAACACAGGAAAGGGAAAGCAGTGGACTGAGATCAAAAAGAAAACAGGAAAAGCACTGGAAAAATGGAAGGGTAAATAGTAAGACAGTAAATTAATCAAGATAAGTGAAGTGCAAAGAGCGCATGAGTAACTTTCCTGAAGTTGCAATGCTTACTCTAGAAGCCATGAATACCAAAAAGAATGGAACAAAACCCAAGGTAATCATAGCTTTTCCGAAGGGACGAAGCAGACGGCCAGCCTAAACTGACTCTTCCCTCTCCCCTTCGGCTACGATCAATGCGTTCGGATGAACAAAATCCCAGAGTACCAATGTGTGACCCTCTCTAGTGCTCCTGGCCGCTCCGGCCCAGGCTAGCGCCCAGTAGAGTCCCCACCTTGTCCCCACTGTGTACTGCCCCTGCCCAGCCCCACTGCTCCTACTCCTTCGCCAAGGTCCCCAGGACTCCCCACAAAACCAGTAAGTTTTCTGTGTCCTCAGCTTTCCTCTGTACCAACTCTGAAACACAACCCGACTCAGAAAGCTCTCTGAGCCCACCTTTCTCCCCTCAAAAATAGAAATACATTAAACAACTAAAACAAAATACAAATCTGGCACAAGAAAGAGGAAAGACGCCCCTACCCCCAAGTAGTGCCCCCCAACTGGTATTAGCGGAGCTAGAGCGAAATGACTGCGCTACCCTCCCCAAAAATACCTGCATGTGCTCCAAAAAGTACAAAGAAAGGGCTCGGCTGGCCCGCAGCCTCCCGCCCTCCCAGCCCAAGGCGCAGCTTGCCGGGTGGGGAGGGGGGGCGGCCGACAAAGAACAATAAACCCGAAGTCCAAACGTACCTTTTCCTTTCTTTAAACTGTGAAACCCTCTTTCTTTAAGAGCCTACAGCGGGGCGGTTTGATTTCAAGCGGCGGAAGAGCTCAAAAAAGAGTTGAGTAAATCTCTCCGGATAAAGTTGCCGAAGATGAGATAACCCGGGAGAGGAGAGGGAGCGATGGAGAGTTCACCCGAGTTTCTCCTTTTGTTCAAGTTGCCCGAGCAGACAAAGAGCCGGCAGCGGCGGCAGGTCCCCCCGCAGCCCCTGCTCCCCCCGCAGCCTAGGCGCAGCCGGGGTCCCGCATTGCCGTGGCCCCCCCTCGCCTCCTCTCACCACCGCAACTTTCCGTCTTCTCCATCCCTTCTCAGCCCCAGCTCCGACTCCGACGCAAAACTTCCCTCCAACTGAACCTCCCAGAAAAAGGAAGAAAAAAAAAAAAAAAAAAAAAAGGGAAGAGAAAGAGAAAAAAAAAACCTACCCAAAGAAAACCCCCACCAAAACCCAAACCACCAAACAAGCAACCAGAATTTAATTCAAGGCGGGGGGTGAGGGGGGTGGAAAGAGAGAGAAACATCTCTCAAATCATTATTTCCGGTAGATGCACCTCTTTGTTTGGATTTCCCCGATTATCAGTGAGGACAAGCCTCTGGGTATCTGGTTTCGGTCAGTTAGATCTCCCGGAATGAACAAGCAAACGCAGGACATTAAAAAACAGTAAGTTTAGAAGAAACAGGAATGAAATAATAATAATAACCTCCGGAGTTGCGAAACGAACCCCTCCTGCGTGGACACGGGAAGTACACAAACAAACAACTGAAGGGGAATTTGGGAAGACTTGCTTCTTCTCCCCTTAGCCTTCCCACTTTTCCACAGAATGTAACAAAAAAAGCCCCCTTCTGAAAACTCCTGCCCACGCCTCCACCACGGTGCCACCACCGCCGCGGCCGGCTCCTGGCATCCCTACCTGTTGCGTACAGCGCAAAGATGGGGCCGACCGCATCCGTCCCAAAGAAACAAAAAAGGAAGGAGGGTCCCGCCCATGCCCCTCCACCTGCCCTCCGGCCGCCCCCACGGGGACGCCCGCCGCAGCCGCGGCACGGCCGCGGGCGGAAACCGCAGCTAACCCCGCAACTCTGCCCGGCCCCACGGCCTCCAGTCCCGGCCCGCGGGCGGCCGTCGAGGCACCGAAGTCCTCGACGAAAGTTTGTCAGGGCGGGGCGGGGGTGCGCGGCGGCCTCGAACCGAGACAAAAGAAACGCGGAGCAGAGGCGCAACTCACCTTGGAGGGAGGGAGGCTGAAGAGGCACCTTCCGTCTCACTCCTCCTCCTCCTTGCCTCCCGCCCGGCCCTGTGCCGACGGCGGGACCACGGGACAGGCTCAACCCCAACAAGGGTCATCTCCCCGGCGCCGAACAAAGGCAAGGGGGAGCGGCCCCCCACCTCGCCCGCCCCTCCAGTGCCTAACTTTCTGAGGTCCGCTCCTCATCGCAGCGTCCCGCACCCCGCGCTCGGGGAAGGGCATAGGATAAGCGGAGAGCTAGTCTGAAGCGGGACTCCCGCGTCTGGGCCAGGGCTGCCGGCAGGGAGGAAGTGCTGCTGGGGAAGGGGGTACACTATACGGATTTGCCGCCCTTTGCGTCCACGTCTGTGTGTGTACGTGCAGTGGGGTGCTGAGGGTTCTCCTGCATTGGTGTGCACTGCATTGGTGTGCACTGCACCTGTGCAAGGGCGTGCACGGAACTGGAGCACCGGCACAGCTTTGGGGCAACCCTGAGTGCTGCCCCCCTTCCAGAGCTCCAAGCCCCTATTGGAGCAGACTGAGCAGGTCTGAAAAACAGCCTCAGCTGCAGCTTGTTTTTTGCTTGTTTTTCTTAAAATTAAAATAAACCTTGAAGGCATTACCAGGAGTTATTAATAGCAGCCCACACCTGACATGGGAGGGCTAGTTTGTTTTAAAGTCAGAAAACAGAGGATGATCCTGGAATGATTTTTTTTTTTATTTGTTTCTTTTAAGAAGGAAAAACAGGATGGAAAGGGCATAATATTTAGACTTTGGTGTCCTGTTGACATGTTCTACAACCCCAGCTTACTGACATCTCTTCCTCTTTCCTTTCAGTTCATGCTTATTTCATGCTAGCAAACCAACTTGTCCTTGTTCTGTCTCCTTTCCCTTTGACTCTTTTTCCCTAGTTTTGAGGCTTGTGCAGACCATTACTTCCTACCCAGTGCTGTCAGCCTCCAAGTTCTGTTCTTCAGAATGTTTTATAACTTTCCACCCAGGACCAATCTGTTGACTCTCCTATTCCAGAGAAACTGCTCTCAGTTCTTCCATCACTGCATATGATACACGTTGCTCTCAGGTGCTGTCTTCCTATGTTTTGCTGCAATGTATGTTGTTGTTGTTTTTCATTCTAGATTTCAGAGGTGAAATGATAATAGGTAGTGTAACACCAGACATGTGAAATGCCTTACAGTCATTCTTCTTCACCCCCTCTTTCACCTTTTTATGTCCTTCTGCATTGTGTGCTCTGGCATGTCTACCATGACACTTTTATAGTTGCATCCTATATTATTTTCTGCAGACTTTCTCCTTTCACTCCATTTCTGTATTTTTCACCAATCCTAAATTTTTATACTCTCCATCTTCACTATTTCCACGGTTGCTTTATCCATCTTTCTTTTCCTACCTCCTTACTTTTGTTTTCCTTCAGTCTAATGGGCATGGAAGAGGGATATTAACTTCACCCATAGGTCTTTCATTACTTCCACCCTTACTTGCTCTGCTTTTTATCTGTGCTCTTTTAATAATGCACTCAGACATCCCACCATCTTGTACTCTTCTGTTAATGCATGTCTAAATTTTTGCCAGATCTCTTTGCTGGATAGCTCTGAATCTGGTGGAAGTCTCTGTGTTGTGGCACAAACAGCAAACATCTTAAAAACATTTCCTGGAAAAGCAGAAATTGTAGAAGTAGCTCCTGATTATGTGGGATTTTGGTTTTGGAGAGACATCCAAGACATCTGTAGGTGCTGCTTGCTGAGAATTTGTGAGGATGGGGTTTTCGCCCATGGTCTGCCCACTGAAATGGATTTTGCTGAGCAGGTAAATAGGATCACTCATGTCCACTTCTCCTGCTCTTGGAAATATGAAATCAAAATTGTCTAAATAAAATAATTGCTTATTGTAATTCTCTAATACAAACTGTATTTAAACAAGGAATGTCTCTATGTTATTACTCCATTATGAATTATAAAGACTAACTAATGGGTAGGCCAGAGGCCACCAGTTGACTATAGTCCCATAATTACAACCTGATCACAGAATCACAGAACCACAGAATAGTAGGGGTTGGAAGTAACCTCTGGAGATCTAGTGCAGCCTTCTTGCTAAAGCAAGGTCACCTAGAGCAGGTTGCACAAGAATACATCCAGATGAGTTTTGAAAGTCTCCAAAAGTCAGGTTGGACTTGATGATCTATGAGGTCTCTTCCAACCTTGGTGATACTGTGAAATAAAGAGGCCCTACACCCTCTCTGGGCAGTCTGGTCCACTATTCCATCATTCCCACAGGAGGGAAGTTTTTCCTTGTGTTTAGGTGGAACTTCCTGTGTTCTAGTTTGTGCTTGTTGCCCCTTGTCCTGTCACTGGCCACCACTGAAAAAGAGTGTGACTCCATCCTCTTGACACCCCTCCTTTAGCTATTATAAGCATTTGTAAGATTCCCATCAGTTTCCTCCAGCTTAAACAGCCCCAGGTCTCTCAGCCTTTTGCTAGAAGAGAGATGTTTCAAATCCCATCATCTTTGTAGCCCTCTGTTGGACTTTCTCCAGTTGTTCTCTGTCTCTTTTGAACTGCCCAGCCCTTGACATTCAATACACACAAAACAGAAGACACAGTGAAGAATATTCAACTCAAGAGCAAACTGAGCAAGGATGAGAAAATGAGAAAAAAATGATCAGAGGGCAAAAACATGAGGAACACTTCAGGAAAAGTTACTCCATCTTATAGAAGAGTTTATTTGGTGGATAAAAGGCCATTTATAGTCAAGACAATACAATTTGGTTAAAATTGCATCACAGCTGGCTCATTGGCAGGTAAAGGCAATATTAAATGTTAAAAAGGAATGCATAAGAAACAATTTTTTTTAAATTAAGTTACAAACCATTACAGAGACAGGTTACAATACTCCATTTTGCCTGACAGTTCTCCTTTAAAAAATAGTGGAAATCCTGACACAAGATCAAACTCAAGGAGAGCTAAGGGTAAAAGTAATGATTCTAACATGGCATTCACTTACCTTTAGTTGTTATTTTTGCCTTTTTTATTGAGGTTTTATTGTGGCTGCAAGAGGCATCCAACCACAAATCTACTGACAGTTCCACAGGCTAATGTCTGTGGAGAAAGCCACAACAGTGAAGAAATTGCTCTTAGAGCGATAGCATTTAAGCATTTCCAAATGGCAGTGATTTAGTCTCTTCTGGTTCCCAAATAACAGGGAAAAATGGCCTAAACTACCTGTGTTTAGTTTTTAAATCCTTGACTTCCACACAGCACAACCACATTCTTCTTCGTTCTTTCAGTTTCAGGTATTTGAGCTCCTTCTGTCTCCATACAGCTTTTTATTCTGCTTCCCAAGCCTCCTGGAAGAAAGGTTTTAGTGAAATTCACTCTGGGTATAAATTCAGAACTTTTAAGATCAAAAAAGTCATTAAATTGTCACTGTATATATTAATTAGTAACAGACAAAATAACAGTGTCAGAATATGTGGACATCAAAGTAGGCAAAGCAAAAGCAGTTTATTACTATAGCAGCAGTGTTTTTATATGCCATTTTACAAACTGTGGTAACTCTATGAGTTCTGGAATACAGTGATTGGGTAAAATACTGGTTTTAACTTTCTTACTGGGTAGCAGTGAGGTGTTGGCTATCTTGGTACAGAGTACTTTCAGTTCTGTGTTCTACGTTTGCTATGCTTCTATACAAATGTTACACAAAGCAAGCATACCAGTTGACTACTGGAATGGGCTGCCCAGGGAGGTGGTGGAGTTGCCATCCCTGGAGCTGTTCAAGGCAGGATTGGACGTGGCACTTGGTGCCATGGTCTAGCCTTGAGCTCTGTGGTAATGGCTTGGACTTGATGATCTATGAGGTCTCTTCCAACCTTGGTGATACTGTGACTATGTTTCTAACCTTAATCTTGTGTCAAGTGTACACAGGGATGTGCTCTAGCTGACTCTCTTCTTTGGTTCCCACATTAAATCATCATATAAAAGGCCAAACTGGACAGAGACTATAATCCATCTTTCCTGTATTTAACTGTATTCCTCTAAACTCTAACTTTCTAAAAGGTTCTTCCGCTTTGCTACAGCAGTCAGTCACATCCCTTAAAAACCAAGTCAGCTACAACTTCTGCTGTTAAAAAAGAACAACAAATGTTGCACTTCAAATAAAAAATTGTTTGGCTTCAGCTTCTGTTCACTTTTTCTTGATTGATTTTATGTTTTGCCAACACATTCAATTAGCATACAGGTCACTTTGTAAACCTGGGCCCAAAAGCAAGACTGGCCGCACAGGACAGAAAACCTTCCTGCAGAGATTATACACTTACAGAATTGGTTTAATCTCTTTGAGGGATTACTTACATTCACTTGATTAGGTTCCATTACATTTCTCAAGAAAACACACAATTGCTTGAAGTTCAGTAGTCAAGTCAGGTTTCGGAGCTATGGCACTCATTTAACTTCTGGTTGCAGCACTAAAGGCAATGGTGATCTTGAAGCAAAAACTGGTGCCACAGTGATGTGAAGACTGGCATGCCAAAAGCCCAGAATTTTGTGTAGATCTAGTAAGCACCTACTACACAGATCAACGTGGAGGGCAGCCAAATCTGAAGCAGAGAGCTGGGGTGCTGATTATGTCTCACTTCTCATCCTGTATGTGGCTTTTTGATTTGCTCTACAAGTTTTGTTATGCTGGAAATGAAGTGAGTCCAAAAGCACATCACCTGTGGACCCATCAAGACTAAGTTGCCAGTGGCTCTTCACCTGTGGGTTTGAAAAGACCTGCACATAATCCCTTCTGGGGATTGCCCCTGGATGTGTAGAAACTCAGGCTACACAAGATCCACTAAAACACTGCAACAGTGTGTCCTAGAAAAGGAGAACTAGTTTCAATTCTTTCTGGTTTAACAGATGCCACAGCAGAAGAGAAACTGACTGAAGGAATTCACACAAAAGTTAGCATACATCAGCTACAGAAACTATCTTAGCTTTCACTGTGAGAAAAGTCTGCACAAAAGGTCATCAATGTTGTTTGACCCCACTTCCCAGAGAAGTGAACTACCACTCATCTCGCAAGGTTATCTCAACGTTTTGACTTGCTTGTAAACTTTTGGCTGTTGCCATGCATAGGAAGACAGGCAATACAGCAGACAATCAGCAAAAGATGGCCTTTCAGCAGACAATTCAGAGCCCTTTCTGGGTTTTTCTGTCCTAGCAATTTTTTTGCTACTTTGTTGTGGATTTAAGCCTACAACACAGGATGTTAGGGGTTGGAAGGGACCCAAGGAGATCATCGAGTCCAACTCCCCTGCCAGAGCAAGACAATACTGTCTAACACAGATCACAGAGGAACACATCCAGACAGGCCTTGAAAGTCTCCAGAGAAGGAGACCCCTCAGAGCCTCTTTGCCACATCCCATTATATCCTGTTGTGTTCGGGGTGATTTTTTTTTTGGTCCCATTTAACACACACATATTTGGCAAATCAGTAACTCAACACCAAGCTGGTTCCATTGTAACTGATTCTGCCACTTCTTGTAGAACCTATGGTTCTTCTAACAGAACTTGTACAAGAATCCTTGGAGAAATAGGTACATCCCAAATATTCATCAATATATTTGTATGTGATGGCTGCTGTTTCAGCTGCCATTCCTCTCAACACCTTCATTATGAAAAAATTAAGCTCCATTGAAAGCTGAAGAGACCTATTTTATGTTATTCTTAACCAACAAGGGCAAAAGCATTACTTTTTTTCATCTTCTTGGTGCCAGTGGATCTATATGTAATGAAGAATACTACTTAAACAGAAGATTATTGTAGTCAAAATAAGACTAAGTTTGGGTAGTTGTGGTTTCAGACTTACATTCTTATTACTTAGAGCTTTAAAACATTAATTTTTCTTCCTTCCTGAAATTTTTCATCTGAGATATACCAAGTTTAAATATAGCTACCAAAAATGACATGCTCTGTAAGGATAATCCAAACTCCAATTTGTTAGAAGATTAAGGCTAGTTTGAGACAAATGTTCTGAATATATTGTTTGTAATTTTAGATTGGACATTCAGGGTAGATTTAGGTTGGACATTAGGAAGAAGTTCTTTACTGTGAGGGCAGTGGAACAATGCAACAGGTTGCCCAAGACGGTTGTGGAGATCTTATCCCTGAAGAACATCTGACGTCAGGCTTGGGGCTCTGAGCAACCTGATCTAGTTGGGGATGTCTCTGCTTACTGCAAGGGGGTTGGACTAGATGATCTTTAAAGGTCCCTTCCAACCCAATGCATTCTACAACTCTAATACCTGTTCTTTTCTCCTTCAGACAATGTTGAGATTACTTCTAGTTGTTTTTCTAGTTGCTTAACTGATTTACTTTATTATCCCACCTGGCTTACATTGAAGATGTGAGCCTTTTTAGTTCATCACATCTTCATTAGAATCACACACACACCCCCTCCTGACTGAAGCGCTGGACTAGAACACTACTCAGTGTGATCTCTTTGATTCATACATGTGTTTGAGCAGCCAGATGAATACTTGTTAAGCATGGAAACTAAAATCCTTGTCTTGAATTCCCTAATAAAGAGAATCTACAGGACAATGCCAGGAAAAGAATTGGAGTGCTACTTATACTTTTGACCTGGTTTAACAAGGCATTGTGGACCTTGGTTTCATATGAAACATCTGCTTGCAACTCAGTAATATCATCTCTGCGCCTTCCTAATACGACTGGATAGACAGACAGATAGTAGACAGGTGTTTTTGTGGCTGGCCCAAAACCTGATTTGGGATTTCCCCATCTCTGCAGCCGCAGGCAGGCCTCTGAAAACATTCACTTCTGCTTCAGATGGCATGGGTGTGATTACACAAACTGCAGGCATTAAACAATACTCTACAGAATCAGTCTATGAGACAGCACATGCCACCCCTGCACGCACAAAGAGGCAGGAGAAAGAATCCACCCAGAGAGAGCAAGCCTGCTCCACTTCAGATTCTGAGCATTGACGGGTGCCAGCAAGGACCAGGGCACAGGAGTCTTGTCCACCTAGAGGGGTTGGCTGTTGTTGGAGCAGCTGAAAAGTGCCAGACGAATGAAAGAACAAGGAAGTAGCCAAGAAAAGGCACTAGTATGAAGGACAGACTTTGCTCCACCATCCTGTCAGAGGCTGCACAAGAAGGCAAAGCCTTCTCTGAGTGCCAGCCTGCCAGGGCCGTGATGGGACTACCCTGCATATTCAGCCCACACCAGAACGACAGGGTGCTTTTTCACTCTGCACGATAATGCATTCTTCTGGCCACTGATTCAGCAAGACAGCCTGGCCTCCTAGCTTTGATTTTGGCCTGTGTAAGAATTGACCTCCTCTACCCTTAGGTCTTAGGACCTTTTCACACAGAAAGAGGTATGGAAAAACATGGACATGTACCTGCCATCGTGAAGGACAATGGAATACAATTTGTTTTTGCAAGACGTGCCAAGGTCACCCTAAGTACAGAAATACTGTACCAGTGCTGGTAAAACCAGCACAGTAAATATAGACATGAGATAAACTAACTGTCTGGATTTCCATTTGCCTGTGACCTCTATTACTGTTCTTTGCTCCTTTCCTATAACCTCTATAATTGCCTTTTTGGTGTTTTAGGTCAATATGATTATCAGTCTGAACACTGCCACTGCTCTCAAATTTTTCATATGAAGCCTCATCTGGAAAGCTGCAACCTCATTCTATTTGAGACTTATTAAAAAAACTCTGCCTTTGACTATGACAGAATACTTTTGTTAATGGCTCTAGATTCGCTCATCTGTTTATTTGCCTTTTGTCACCCTTTACACAAAATAATTTACCTGCCCTGTTAATATTCTTCGAAGTATACTCTTGTTTTAACAAGCATTTATTAAAATACAAACTCTACACTGAAAGTTAAAACTATAGAATCAGTCAGGGTTGGAAGGGACCACAAGGATCACCTAGTTCCAACCCCTCTGCCATGCCCAGGGACACCCTACCCTACAGCAGGCTGGCCAGAGCCCCATCCAGCCTGGCTTTAAACACCTCCAGGGATGGGGCCTCAACCACTTCCCTGGGCAACCTATTGCAGGGTCTCACCACTCTCATGCTCAAGAGGACTCCAAGTCCTGAATAATGTTAGTTGGCAAGAATCAAATACATATAATAATGATGACAGTTCTTATTGAAAAAAAGTTAAGTTTATATCTAGATTTGATCAGTACAAACACAAAGGATATAAAGAGTCTCAATGGGTTATCACCTGTACTCCCTCAAGAAAGTTAAGGTATATATTGGTCAATATTGGTAAAATGTGAACTCATTTTTCTTAAACCCACGATTTCTAAGTAGGGACTCAATTCAGCTGTCAGTGGAATGACTGAAAAAAATGTATTTGACAACAATATCAATCATGCTCATTCCCAGGCAAACCCAAACATGATATGCAACCCATGCATAAAGAGAAGAATGCTTTCTGCAGCTCCATTCTTGCACCCTTTCATGCAAGCAACTTTATGCATGTGTCCAATTACTGCATGGAAGCTGGATTTTAAGATCCACATGGCAAGTTCCAAAGGCAACTTAAACTTTAGAGCATCACCAGGCCTTTCCTCCCCCATTTTTTCTCTGCCTACTGTTATTTTAAAGAAAATATACCAAACACAAACCAACCAAACAAACCACACACACACAAAACCCCCCAAAAACAGCCAAAACCAAAACAAAACTCCAAAGCAGTAACAAATAGTAATTTTTAAAAGCTGATATAAGCTTATTCTCTTCAAATTTGATGCTTTACACAATGTTGGAGGTGTCATGAAAGAAAAATGTCATCTGTAATATGTGACTGTTTGGAATCAGATTAGAGAGACCTAGAGTCTGTCAGTAACCTCTCTGCCTGGAAGGTCAAATTACAAATTCTCTATTGTATTGCACATAAACACACTGAGTTTCCAGATTCTACCTCCACACATACTGGGTAATTTATGGGGTATAAAATTCAATAGCTATTATACATTTGATTCCAACTATTCCTACATAAGTGTTTTCAATAATACAGTCACAGGGACAGTGAATGTAGTGTTTTGTTTTTTTTACTGAAGTGAAATAAAGTGTGGGAGAGGGTAAAGAGAAGCTGTTTCCTCCGTGATGACAGGAAAAGCCTGGAAAAATCACCATACGCAGAAAAAGAGGCAAATATTTACTAGATAAAAGCCAGACAGAGGAGAAATTACTACCTAAAGGCTGCAGCTGGTTGTCTCTGCAGATTTAAAGGATCAGTACTGAGACTGTAATTCTAAGAAAATCTCCTATTAATGGATAAAACTCAACTGTGCACTATCCAGTGCAGGCTGAGCAGTGAAAAACTAGATACTCCTTAAGGAGAAGAAACACTCTAATTTCTTTAATTGCAGGCTACTAAATTTGTTGCACTGGTGTGGTATGTAGCCACATCCTGGTGGCTCCTGTCTCCAGTTCATTTCATAGGTCACCAACCCAGCATCAGATTGTAATGACTTCTGGCTATTTCTAACTGGGCTTTAAATCACTGACCTGAAGTAAAGACACTCATTCTATTAGGAGCCTCCTGAGCCATGTAAATTCCAGTGGAGCATTTTTTTAAAGTTCTTCTTAAGCTTACTTCACACAAACATAAATGCTCACAGAAGATGTCACAGAGATCTCAGAGATGCTCACAGAATTGAAGAGTCAGGCCCTGAATAATTATAGGAAGCCTCATTCCTCTTCAGCGAGAGCTCTAGAAACCTCTGGTTTGCATTATTCATTCACTAAACCACCTCGGTATGTGATATGCATGTGACAGTTGTCTCAGGATTTATCAGCTTCAGTGATGGCTGAATATGCAGATTTTTTTATGTTCTAATACATACATCCAAAACATCTGGATACAGATCTCAAAACCACCTAGAATATTTCTTGTGACGGTTTGTTTCATGGAGATATGAAAAGGTCAGTTTAAAACAACCTGGAAGGTCTTCTGGGAAATGCCCTCTGCTCTTAAATCACCAATCATTGCATCAGTGTAACACAGTCCATGAGGTTTGTACTTCCATTTCCACAGATATTTTATAAAGAAACAAAAATGTAAATTTAAAAAAAATAACTCATAAATACACAAATAAGCAAACAAATCATTAATGTGTTGTACACATTAAATACTGGTCAGGCCACACCTTGAGTAGTGTGTCCAGTTCTGGGCTTCCCGATTCAAGAGAGATGTTGAAATACTGGAACATGTCCAGAGAAGGGCAACAAAGCTGGTGAAAGGCCTGGAACACAAACCCTATGAGGAAAAGGCTGAGGGAGCTGGGGGTGTTTAGCCTGGAAAAGAGGAGGCTCAAGGGGGACCTCATTGCTGTCTACAACTACTTGAAGGGAAGCTGTAGCTCTACAACTACTGGAAGGGAAGCTGTAGCCAGGTGGGAGTTGCTCCCTCCTGCCAGGGAACCAGCCACAGAACAAGGGGACACAGTCTCAAGTTGTGCTGAGGGAAGTATAGGCTGGATGTTAGGAGGAAGTTCTTGCCAGAGAGAGTGATTGGTATTGGAATGGGCTGCCCAGGGAGGTGGTAGATTCACCGTCCCTGGGGGTGTTCAGGAAAAGACTGGATGAGGCACTTAGTGCCATGGTCTAGTTGACTGGATAGGGCTGGGTGCTAGGTTGGACTGGCTGATCTTGGAGGTCTCTTCCAACCTGGTTGATTCTATGATAAAGCTAAAAATGACCAGTGTTCTAATGTCATAACTTCTTTAGATATTCAAAAGGAAAAAACATTCTTCCTTTAAGCTATTAATAAAAGCATCTGGTGAGGAAAGTATCATTTAAAGTGACCACAGCCAACATGGCTTTTTAGATCCCAGAACTAGCAGACATTTTGCAACACAAGACTAAAAATCCAGTTAGGTGACAGATAGCAAACACACTGTAGACAAAGTAGATGCTCAGTCAATCCTGTATATAGTGTGATACACGCACACATACCAGACAGACACAAAACAGACATAACTGTGCATGAACAGTTCTGAGAACTTAAAAGGCAGAGAAGCATTTAGACATAACTGCAGCCCAAGGAATTAGTTTCTCAAATTATCTCCAAACTCAGAAATGGAACTACTAAGAGCAGACAAAAAAACACCATGAAGTAGTGCTGTGGTTATTTTATCTTACACAGTTTTCCTCTTCCTGAGAAAAGCTGCTCTTACCTTTAGGCACCTAGAGGAAACCTCCTTGCTGGGAAGAGCACTCTGAGGACCACAAATAAGAGAAATAGAATTTATTGACAGACTTCTGAAACTCACCATGCCCATCCTCTTGGCAGTCAAGACTGCTTATTCAAGACTTTCTGCATTAGACAGGGCTCACAGAAGACTTTCTTCACTGCTCCCCTATCACACAGGGCACATTGTGTAGCCTGCTCAGGCCTTTGAAGAAGCAAAACACCCACTCAAGTCAATCCAACCCCTAATAAGCAGCACCTGGAACTCAGCTCAACAGCATACAGGCACCTGACACCTTCACATTCTTGGGGAGGACATATGGCCTGAGAGAAGGAACAACAGCCAGTCACAGCCTGCAGCTGATGCTGTAGGATGTCCTCAACCTGGAGGATGCTGCCAACACCACTACCTGCCATCGTTGTCACCACTCACATTAATTGTCAGTGGCTGCACAGAGTTGATCAGCTGGCAATATCTGGATATCACTGCAGATTGCTGTAACACTTCACTGTGTTTGACTTTAAAAGATGATGTCTAGGATTCTTGGAATCATGTGGTTGTGACCTGCTCCTGTCTGGCAGAGGTACAATCATCTACAGCAGTGTCTTAAATTATGCAATAGGATTGATTAAAAAGGGAAAAAAAAACCCCCAAGTAATAATAATAAAGGCTTCCTTTTCTGAACACTCCTGCACTTGCTAGCTTTAGCATGTACATCATCCTTTTTCCTACTGACTCACACAGTCCTTACTGGAACTGTCAGATGACTTATATTACATCCTACTCATGAAGGCTCTTTATATATTAAATTATTCCTCAGTCTTCCAATAATTTGTAAGGCTTTTACTGACCAAAAAACCAACCAACCAAAAAAGTTACCTATAAAATCAGAACATGTGTGTATAAACAAGGCTTACTGAACAAAGTAATCAGGTTCAGAAAGGAAAAAAAATAAATTAGTTATTTCAGCTGTCACTATGGGCTTTTTTTTAAGTATATTTAAGTGTCTTTTCTGTTTGGGTTCAGTGCACTTCGCATCAGATTTCATAAAGGATCACTTTGGGTGTTCTCATTAGAAAAATAGGAAAGGTTAAAAACCAACCAGAAACACCAGGGCATATTTTTACAGTCTTAGCATGCACTTTGGATGATCAGGCAAAGTTGGTTAATTAACATGTGAGCCTATCTGCATTTTCTCTGGTGTTGCTATTTAAGTAATTTCTGAGTCTTGTGGTGCCTCAGATAAAGTGCAGAATAAAACAAATAGAGCAAAAAAAAGCCTTTTGCTCTCCGGGAAGGGCAAGGTAGGGCTGGGAGAGGGATCACTCCTTGCTCCCGCACAGCCTTGCTCAGGCAAAGCTGCTTACCCCCAGGAACAAGAGACTCGGATTTTTTTCTCATTCTTAAGTTATGCCATTTCAAAAAGCTATTGTCAGCTCAAAGCCAGCTTCAAGCCAGCATAAGACAACACAGTTGGAACACACAAGTTCATTGCCTTGTGAAGAGTTGTCTTTCTCTCCAGTATTGCCTTTACTATCAAATTCAAACAGTTTGGTTCAGGTTTGCGTGTGAGAAATCTGCACTGATCACTTACTCAAGACTTATATAACAGAACCCAAAGTAGTCTCTTTCCTTTCTTAATTAAAGGCAACATGATTTTGTTTATTTTCCATGATAAGCAATTTGAATAATTCAAATTTCACCTTTATTTTGGTGAAGCATTTTCTAGGACGTATTTATATTCAACTGAATTATGACAAGCAACATTTTATCACAGCAAGTAATTTCTGTGATACCATCACAGGCACACATTATCCAATTTAACATTTATTGCTACAGAATAATATGTTAATTTATCCTTTAATCTGAACAACTACTTTATTAAAAAAAAAAATAATCTTTGCACAAAGGATCAAGTTAAAGCTAATCCCCAACACGCTGCTCAGTAAAACAGACAAAGATTGAAGGAACTTATATCCTCTTTCATCTCCTATATTATTAAGTAAAACAGGTAACCTTAGAAGCATTGTTTGAGAGAACTCACCATACAACCAGGGTCCTCTCAGAATTTTAAACATTTCCTATCTTCCATTTGTGTGAGGAGAGGCTGAGGGAGCTGGGGTTGTTTAGCCTGGAGAAGAGGAGGCTCAGGGGTGACCTCATTGCTGTCTACAACTACCTGAAGGGAGGCTGTAGCCAGGTGGGAGTTGGTCTCTTCTGCCAGGCAACCAGCAACAGGACAAGGGGACACAGTCTCAAGTTGTGCCGGGGGAAGTATAGGCTGGATGTTAGGAGGAAGTTCTTCACGGAGAGAGTGATTGGCATTGAAATGATTCTATACATAGTGAAGGAATTTACACTTCACCTGTGCATAAGATCTTATGAAATCCTACCTTTACAACTCTTATACATTTGGTATATTAACTTGTTGCAGAGAAATATTTAGGGCAAACTTCAAACTAAAGAGAGTGAGAGGAAAAAAAAACATGGTTAGTGTGAGAGCTCTGAGGTGCTGTTTATGAAGACAAGCGGGGCTGGTGATAAATCAAATCTTGAGGAAAAATAAAAAGGCAATAAATTCTCCAAGAGTAGCTATTTGATGATCAAAGGAAAGATATTTTGAAGTAAAGATGACCATGCTTATTCCTCTATGAAGTATAAAAATAAGAGGCTTTGCTGGAGGAAGGGAGGTAGTTTTCCAGCTCTATAAGACACAATAGATACACTAATGCAATGTCTTTATTAAAACAATCCTCCATATCTGAATTAAGAAATCTTCTTTTAAAAATCAACTGCTTGCAATTTGTTATTAAGGCCACCAAACACCCAAAAGTATGGAATCACCATCCTCAAATTCGAGAGAGATAAGCTGTGGCGATGTCATTAACATCATTTCTATCACTATATGAGGTGGAATTTTGTCTTGTTTTCTTTGTGTCTCTTTCCACAATTGCATAATGCTTTGCATTTGAGGTTGAAAGGTCAGGCATTATGTGTCCCCACTTTTACAAAGATAAGGCACTAACAGCCACTTGGAACCAATAACAGAAATGCTAACACAAATATGTGAAATGAGCAGCTTGTTCTGCAACTGCTGTATTAATACAGCCTTAATTTCAATTTACACAGTTGGCTTTGTTGAATGATTACTGCCTTTAAACCTGAGAAACTAATTATTAGCATGAATGGCCAGATAAAACTGAGATTAGATAGGACTTAATTGGTACTTTGTTATTTTTCCATTTGTTGACTATCACCTCAACATTTTTACTACCATAAAAATAAAGAAATCAGATTTACTTAAGCAGAAATCAGGATTGACTGGTTCACACAGTGATCTGCTGACATCCTCACCTCAGAAAACATTAAAACTTCATCTTTGCCTCTAACACTGCTTGTGGATAATGAGCCAGCCAGACTGTATACTCTACCTGAATTAAACAAAGATGGAAGTCTTCCATCTCCTCTAGGCTCTTAAAGTCTTCTTCCTACCTCTTTCTCAATTACTGCAATAAGACACCAGTTTCTTGTTAGTAACCAGCAATATTTCTGCTTTAATATTCAGGCTATGTCTTATTAGCATCATTTTTTTCCTGAACTTCTCAAAGTTCACATCACTTCGGGTCACAACTACTGCAGTGGTTTTTGTTCCCTCCACACTTTCTGATTCAGTGATCATTTGTGTGGTCCTTGGACTTGACCATGATAACCTGATTGATGCTTTTGTCCCCTGTCCTTCCTTCCACAAGCCTATTTTAGGATCCTTTCCAACACCACCACATGCTTATCAAGTATCTTACTATTTCTATACAGCAGCAATGAGTTGCTTGCAATCACCTCATGATTCTAGCTCCTTCACTGTTTGCTTGCTACACTTTGTATTTTCTCTCATTATGACAAATACTCTGGAAGAGGTCCCGGTTCACTGATCCAAATGTATGTGTGTTCTCTTCAGTAGCTGTAGTTAATACCTGTCTTCATCTGCTATAGCTGCAAAGAACAAAAACCAGCTAGCTCAGGCTGCTGCTGTAGTGAGATCAGTGCTGCCAAGCCAAATGACAGTATTATTTTGTTTTCTGCTTGTATCTGTGGCTGGTTTTCTGTCCTACATTTAAGCTATAAACTGTCTGAAGTGGGTCTGTTCTCTCTGTCCTGTACTAGCTCACCAAGTACATGAGCTGTTGATCTCTGATTAAGGGCACCAACAACTATGTAACAATAAAAATATAATGGAAAAGGAGAAGACATTATGATTTCATCCTTACCTAAACCTGGAACAATTTGTTAATGGAGTTAGGAAGCTTCCTTTATGTAATCATCACTGAGTATATCAGCCAAAGTCAAACTCACAGTCTGTATCCTTCAATGTGATATTACAGGATTTTAGATCTACATGAAACACACCATACAGATCAGCTGAGATAGGATTTATGACCCTCAATTTGTGACCAGCTCCTGAGCACTAGTGTGCCTTTTCAATTCAGGATAAGGAAACAAAGGGTTCAGTTTATAAGGCTTCATGTCTGAGTCCTTAAAAGCAAATAGAGAGCTCAAGCAAAGAATATTTTCACACTCACCTCCCTCCCCACCAAGTTGACCCAAGAGAACAGAAGCAAAGGTTCCAAAAACACCTGGGATTGTTTCTTTATTTGATGAGAATATGAAAGTTCTTTCTTATCCTGTTCTATTACTCTCTTTTTGAGAAACACCATACATTTAAAATTTATTAATTAAACCCCACAGAAACTAACCAAAACAAATGAACAACAAAAAAAAAAAACCCAAACAAAAATAACAGCAAAAAATAACAGCAAAATAACAAGCAAACCCAACAAAAAAAAAAAAGGGGGGGTGGGGGGGCAAAACAAACCCAAAAGGAACAACAAAAACCTACACAGTCAAATCAACAACAACAACACAAGCACAACCCCCCACAAATAACCCACGCAGCCAAACCAACAACAACAGAACAACCACAACCCCCCCCCCAAATCAGTCTGAAGGAAAGCAGCATAATAAGATTTTGATTTTCCAGATCATGTTTTCTTGAACAGAGTTTGCAGGGTGACCAGGAACTCATCTGAAGATGAGTTGGAAACTGCCTGTTTCCAACCTCCTGGTTTAGCCACTATACCACTCTTTTCTCTATGGCTAGAAATGTGCAAGTTCATTCATCCCACTGTGGTGATAATTTCAACTTCAGCAGTTCCAGGATCCTGAAAAGTTTGGATCCTTGCTTCATTTTACTGAGAAGCACAGACCATGAGCTGCACACAGTCACAAACACCAGGCAGGCTGCTACAGCAAAAAGTCATTCCATTATGTTTTCTCTGACACATCAAGAATTTGCTGTCTTGAAAGATGTGAGTGGGCTTTAACCTGAGTATACAGGTTTTGGTGAGCTGTGCTGAGATCACAGAGTTAGATCTTCTCTGGTTTCATAGAGATCCCACTCATTCCAAACAGCCAACCTGAGCAGCAGCTTTTAAAATTATACAGTTGGATACCAGCTGTTTTAATTTAGCTTTCAGAAACTCAGTTGCAGTTTGTACCCAGCTTGATGCTATTTTTCAAGCAGACAATTTGCAGAGATACCTTCATCTGAGAGCCTTGGACTAAGCTCAAGATGATAATGTAGCATGGGTTCATCTTCAACACATCTTAAATTAGATTTCATTCTGCTGCCACACATAAGGCAACTTGCCTTTTGCAAGGGAAGGAGATGAATGCTGACAGAGAAGAAAAAAGGGGTCTGGGAAGCAGGAAAGACATAATGCTCTGAATCCACTGAACAGGAGTTTACACCTCCTCTTTCTCAAAGGGGAAGGAGGGTCTTTGTCCAGGAACTAGCAGGGCTTGTTGATAGGGCTTTAAACTAGATGTGGAGGGGGAAGGGGAAAAAATTCACACTTGCCTGTGACAAACAGAGGGCCAGCAAGGAAATGCCCATTAAACACCTCAACGGAATCAAGGAGAGCCCTGCCGAGGAAGTAACCAACTGCCCAGCTGAATGCAGGAGGAGTTGGAAGCTATTGTGTGGCTAGAAAACTATGACCTGATTGCCATCACTGAGAATTGGTGGGATGACTGGAGCGTGGCTATTGATGGCTGCAGACTGTTCAGAAGGGACAAGAGGAAGGAGGGGTGGAGGTGTTGCCCTCTGTGTCAGGAATGTGTGAAGAAGAGTCCCTGGCGAACTGCCATGAACAGGTTGAAAGCTTATGAATAAGGATTAGAGACAAGGGCAACGAAGTTCCTCTTGTGGTTGGCACCCCCTATAAGCCACCTGATCAAGGAGAGCCCACTGATGAAGCCTTCCTACTCTAGCTACAGAAGGTTTTGTGCTTGCAAACTCTTATCTTGCTGGGGGACTCCAATCACCTTGACATCTGCTGGAAAAACAGAACTGCTCACTGCAGGGAGGTTGAATAAAATGGCCTTTAAGGGTCCCTTCCAACCCAGCGCAATCCGCAAAACTCCGAACGTTAGCAAAACTTCTCTTGAAGACATACATAAATAAGCAAGACCAAAGAAAGAAATGTAAACTGGAGATTGGGTGGAGAAAGTCAACGAAGAAACTGATTGAATTACTGAGAGAGCAAAAAAGGAAAGATGAGGAAGACCAGTGTTTTTGTTTTCCTTACAAGGGCACTGCCAACACAACCAAGCATAGTTTTGCCACTATTTTGCTGGCATATCAGTGCCAAACAGAAGACAAAGCCCTTATCTCACCCAGCTGATGCCAGGTTGGGGTTTCTACTTCTAGTTCCCACCATTTTGAAACGCTTATAATGGGTCCCCTCAACCAATCTGCCAGCCTTGCTACTACTTCTGCAAGCCCTTTTCCTCCTTCTGTTTAAGCAAGCCAATTCTGCTTATGACAAGGATGGGACACAGGGGTGCATCAAGAGACTGGCTAGCATCTGTTAAGTGTCAACAAATGCAATCACAGACAAGTTCTGGACAGTTAACCTCCCCTGTCACAAACCAGTCAATGTCATCCCACCAGCAGCCAGTGAACTGTCGTTCACTTCAAACAAACTCACTTATAAGGGAAGCAGTAGTTACCTGGAGTTTGAGGACATTCTTCCACCAAGCAGGGTAATTAAGCTTTGCTTGCAAAAAACATGGAATATCTAGTACTGGGTGAGAAAGGATACTAGTAGTTAGTGTATTGCTAGGGGGAACAAAAGCATAGGAAGTGACTCAGAACAGTATAAATTAGCCAAAGATGTAGTGTTAGGAAATGTTGCATAGTCATGACTATGAGTTATGCCTAAATCATACTGCAGGGCATTTAATTCTCTTAATGGTCTATAGGTTCATTAGTCCAAGCTCAGTAAATGCCACTCCTTGCCTTAAGATGCTTATGTACAACACACAAAACAGAGCACTCACTAACCAGGAAATTGCTAAGTTCTGAACAACTCACCTTTTGTGCTGCAGTATGTCCATCCTAGAGACAATGACATTTATTTTCCTGATGCTGGTGACAAAAATCATAGCTGATGTTTAGAGCTCATTCAAGGGCCCTGGAGAGGAGCAGCTGAAATGGTGGGGGGGTGGATAATAATTTTTGAATCCAAGAATATCAAGACGTAGACATATTGCAATACCTTCTTAATGTCTTCTAAGCTTTTCAGAGATCTTTATGGAACTTTTCTACATGAAGAATTAATCCAGATACATAAATTAAACAGCAGATCCAACACACAAAATAGCCCTTGAGAGGAGGGTTAAGCTACAATCTATTTTTTTCACTTGGTTGGGGAAGCAGATGTGGCAGAGGAAGGGACAGCCAGTATGAAGGCTGTGCACTCATATAGCTGCTACTGTGTGATGTATTATGTATGCCCCAACAGCTAAGGGGGAGGCTGCGGAGGCCTCTAGCTCAGTACTGTCCTTTCAGTTCAGTCAGGCTGTTTCTGCTGTAAAGATAACATGGCAGTAGAACTCTTGCAAATGTGATCAGCACTGCTGACTCCTGGGGAACTCTACTTTGGTTTTGGAAAAAGAAAAGAAAGCTGCAATACACTCTATGCATGCAGTCACATTACACATTGCTTTACATAGGGAGGGAAGGAAATTAAATGATACACAGGGGAAGTAGACCTGATTACTGAAAATTATAAATACACTCTTGAAGTGAGTCTTCATCTAATCTGCAGGTAAATTAATGATTTACAAAGAAGCATGGTCTAGTAAAAATAAATGTTGGTTACAGACATATGTGGACTATTATGGTGATTTTTCATTTAAATCTTCTGGCTCAATTATCTTCTGTATCTCTGTGCTCTATGAGCTGCGCTGACAGAGAAGCAGCAGAGTTTTGAGTGGCTTAGCAAAAGATGGAAGAGACAACATTGTCATAGTATAAGAATGGACAAAATTATCTATACCCATGGTAAGAAAGAAAACAGAAACTCCCATTTTTTCCACATGGCACACAAACCAGTTCACTCTGCATTACTACAAGGTGTTCTAGAGGCCACAAGCAAGAAGCAGATGTCAAGGAAGATAGAATAAATTGGTGGAGTGGAATGTACTGGTGACAATGACCATGTGTGGCTGTACAAGTTTAGAAAATGATGATTATCAGTGAGAAGGCACAGTAGGAAAAGAGAAATTTTGTTCTGCCTTTTTCGCTCAAGCATGGCTGTGCCTTCCAGGAGCTGAGCTGGGGCAGAGGCCTCGGCAGTAGCGGCGAGGTAGGGGGAGGAAATGACACCACAGCAATCTCGAGTTGGAAATTTCATCACGCTGTGCAAATGTACCTTTTTACAGTCACCCACCACCCCTGGTGTTAGGCAAACCTACAGTCAGACACCAGTTGTGATTTGTGAGACAAGAGTTTTCTTTCAGTGTAGATCGTCATTAAAAAAAAAACTAAAATCAAACACTTGCAATAAATTTACTAGCTTTCACTCTTTCTAAAGGGCTACTACTTCTTCATCCAAAACAATTGTATTAGAAATACGGGGTGGTGGGCTGTGTTTGTGTGTATATATATATAAAACATATATATATAAAACATATATATCACAAATGTGAGATATATATATATATATCACATTTGGTGATATATCTTGCGTGTCTTAGTTTTGGGCATCTCCTTTAGTAAAAGACTTGCCTTGTTCAACATTGCAGATAGCAAGAAATAGATTAATATTTCTTATTTATGTATATATGTACATATGTAATGTTGATTGGATAGATACATATTTTAGCCTGACTACCGCTTAGCTACCTAGATGCAATACTTGAGCCACCACAGTATCCCCCCAGAGAAACAATCTGTTTGGCAGCACCGTACTTTATCATAACTGAGAACAAAACCAACACAGGCAGGAAACCATAAAACCCCCGAAGTTAACTGCAGCCAGCGGCGAGCAGGAGCAGCACCGTTCAGTCAGGCTCAGGCGGGGCTGCCAGTCAAACCTGTCGCTTGCAAGTGGCTGCAGTTTGATGTCACCCATCTCCATCCCATCCCCACCTCCGGCCCTTTCCTTTCCTCGTTTAGACGTGCGCGGAGTCTCAAGAGCAAATTTGTGGCTAACCACACGACTTGATCACGGCTATCCGCTGAGAATCGGGGGGGAGGGGTGGGCTTGGGCACACAACCCCAGCAGGGTGCCTGTACGACCCCCCTGGGTGGCGAGTCGCGGATATACGCCGAGGCCCACCGGTTTTGATCCCCGATTTGCACAGGGCTTTGGAAAGGCACGGTGCGCCAAAAGGCCAAGCAGCAAACCTCTCCGAGATGGTTGGTGTGGAGCTGCTGCAGGGTGGGGGAGGGAAGAGGGAATTGTTCCATGGCAAACACATGGGGATAAGGAAGCGCAAACACTAACCTCCTGTGCCGGTGGCCGTACGAAGCAGCCGGTGCCACCTTTCTCTTTTCGTTTTCTGCTCCTTTTTCATGGAAAAGAGTTTATGGCTCAAAGCCAGCTGTAAATTAACAGCTAAGTGAAACCATTATGTCAGTGAGATGCCTTAATCGGTTTACAAAACACTCTTCAAGGTACGATGCATATTCGCAGGCAGGAGGCGAATGCATGCAGGTACCCTGGAGGTCGAAATCCAAGCGGATCACCGGCCTTGGCCCGCGGGCTGCCCCCCACCCCCCCGGAAGAACACATCTCCCCCTCCCCTGCCCCCTAAGCCCTCCACCCATTCACACGGCAGATGGCCAGGCGTTCGCTAACCCTTCGCATTACAAAGACTTTCATTAAAGGTGCCCAAAAGAAACTCTTTTGGATGGCGGATGGAAGGCGAAGCTTTCCAAGATGCTGCTTACAGCTTACTGCCTCGCTCGCTTCAGCACTTCTCACCCGAAAGACCAGAGCAGGAAGGAAAACAAGTATCTCTTGAATAGGAAAATAATCTCAGCCCGCGGCAACAGGGCGAGTTGCCCCGAGAGGGAAGTACTAGCGGCCATCTCCAAGCTGCCACCCCCTCGGAGCCCGGGAGCAACGAGCCGCGCAAGGCTACACAGCACTGGCTCCTCCCACCTCTCCACACGGAGCACGCAGCCGCCGACCACGTATCGGCAGCCCCGACCCTGCACCATGCTTCACAGCAGCTGCGGTCACTTATCAGGCGGTCCCCGACCGTCCACCGCCTCCCTGGGCCGGGGCACAAACGGTTTAGCCATCCCTATTCTTGCCCCTCTCGGCGGTGCCAGGCGGGAGTCGGGCCATAGGAATCGGACTAGGAGGACGAGTGGCGTAAAATTCGCCAATGATGACAAGAGTAGCCCAGTGTTAGGGTTCAGTTCCAGCTGATTTTATTTCCTTTCCGAAGAAGAAAAAAAAACAACAAAAAAAAACCAAACAAACGAACGAAAACCCCAATAACAAAAAAACCCAAACCAAAACAAAAAAACCCAAACAAAAGGTTATTTACAGAAGGTATATCAACAATCTGACAGGCAGTGAACTTGACATGGTTAGTTGGCATGATTTTTTTTTTTGTTTCTTTCCCAACGTTGCGTTTTGAGTGTTTATCAGACAAAAAAAAAAAAGAAAAGGAAAAAAAAAAAAAGTCTACACAGCATATTGCACAGGATGGATGACCAAAAAAAAAAAAAAGGAAAACAAAACCAAACCAACAACAACAAAAAAAAAAAAAAAAAATCAAAAAAACCCAACAAAACAACAAACAAAAAAAGTTAAAACCCTTAACGGAACCACCTCCTTAGGCAGACGTCCTAGTGCCTGTCATGTTATATTAACATACATAAACACACAATCTTCTTTTTCGCTTATAATACAGACTTAAATGTACAAAGATGTTTTCACTTTCTTCATCTTAAACACAACAGCTATAAACCTGAATACATATGCTATCATCATGCCATAAGAGACTAAAACAATTATATTTAGCGACAAGTAGAAAGGATTAAATAGTCAAATACAAGAATGAAAAACGCAGTACATAGTGTCGCGAACTCAAACCGGCATTTAGATAGATCCAGTGGTTTAAACGGCACGTTTTTTTGCTTCCAAAAAAAAAAAAAAAAGTGCAAAAGATGTGGTTTACAAGTTAAAGGTACAGGATCCCTTCTGTGTAAATGCACCAGTTGCTTTACTTCAACTCGGGATAGGTTTCTCCCCAAAACGGTAGCATACAGTGTATACGCCTCAGCTTTTCCCTTCCCCTCTTCCCCCCTAGCCCCCGCAGAAAGGCAGGGGGGCTGCGGGCGGGCAGCAGCGGTGAGGGATGCTGTCACTTTAAGATGCCTGCAGATTGGAGTGTAAACATGGACAAAATAGGGGCTGATACGTGGGTGTGTGAGTGAGCGCGCACACGGGTGTGAGAGACTAACCAGCGGCCCTGTTGCTAAAATCAGGAAATCCAAACAGCAATTTACACCGATTTACACCCCCTTTATATATTTTTTACAAAAATACACTGAGAAAATAATCAAACGTTTTCATCTCTCTTCTCTTTTTGTTTTTAAAAGTGTCAAAAGTCTACATTTAAATATAAAAAATTAAAAGTTAAAACTCTAGCCCTTCAGTGAAGGAGACATAAAAATGGTGCGGGTAACAACGAGAACTACCAAAAAAGACAAAGAAATACAAGTCAAAAATGTTTGGCCAGTATAAATACGTCCACTTATAAAATGGCATCCGATTACATTTACAAGGAAAAAAAAAAACCCCAACAATACGAGGATGGAGCATCGGTGAGAAAAAACAGTCTTTTCATTTACAGCTATAAGGAACAAACACATACAGACTCTGAGAAAAAAAAAATTTGGTCCTGAATTTTCTTTTTTTTTTTTTTTTTCTTAAGTCCAGCACAGATTTGAGTTGCGTTTGAATCCTTTAAAGAGTTAAGAATGAAAAAAAGCTGGTGATATCTCGTAGGAATCAAACATTGCGCCATCTACCTGCTGTGAAACTCCTAACATCAGGGTTTAAACTGTTCAACAGTCTCACGGAAATCTTAAAAAGATAGACAGAATAACATGCTATATTAAACCTTAAACCCCACCAGTGAAATAATCCAACACCATCACGATTCCGAGTAAGAAAAAACCAAACCTACGTTTTTTTAAAGTATTTTCATGGTTTTTTTTTTTTGCAAAAGCCATGGCCCTCCATTTCCCTTGTACCACATCATGACAAAAACTGTTCCCATTCAAGTCTCTGAAGTTTTCAGTGTTCTTGAAGTTTCAGCCTTATTTTTCTTTCTACATGACAGAAGGTGACTGAGAAAAGCGCTGCAGCCACCTCATCTGTACGTGCAAATCCGTTTCAGTTTATTATTATCTTCCCTCCACCGCATTTCCAAGACAGCTCTCCAAGTGTAAGTCTGGCTCTTCCCCGCTTAATAAGGATCTCAGTCCAGCTCCATCCACCTCCTCCTCCCATCACCGTCGCCTTTTCTTATCGCACAAGAAAACGAGACAGGATTTCTGTCCCCAGACATGAACCCTGAAAAGGCTTGAGTGGATTTGTTGGTTGTTTTTTTTTTCCCCCAAGAAGTTCTGATTGCGCTTTCACACCAAAGAGCAAACGCTCAACACATCCAGTGTGTGCTCAGCACAATGCATTGCTCTCCCTCCTCTCTTTTCGTATCAAGTGGGCAATAACAGAGAACCCAGAGGCATATGCGGTTTTTCCCCTCCCCTTCTGTGTCTCTTTTCAGGAAATAAGGGAAGAGGCAGCGTTTCGCTCCCGCCAGGCTCTGAAAAGGCCACGTCAGGCTGGTCTCTCGGAGGGGGTGTGTACGGGTCCGTCTGCAGCCGGAGGAAGGGGGCTTGCTGTCCTTTCTGTAGAGAGCGATCCCGCTCCCGCCGCCGCTCGCCCCGAACACAAGCAGTCTCACTAGCCCCTTCCCAGAAAATAAAACAAACCAACATCGAAACAAAATCTGCCCGGTGGGGGTGGGCGAGTCCTGCAGACGATGCACGCCTTTGCCTCCTCCAGCAGTGCCCGGGTCTCGCCTCAGTAAGTGAAGACCAGGTTGGAGATGCTGGACTCCAGCCAGTCCCCCGAGATCATCTCACTTACCTCCGGCGTGCAGTAGTCCGGGAACTCAAAGTGCGAGCCTGAGCCGGGCTCGAAGTTAAAATCCAGGTCCCGGTCAAGCACCGAGGAACTGAAGCTGCCCAGGGACATGCTCTCAAAGCCGGGACTGGGGTTTAGGTCCAAGAGGTCGTCCTCAAACTCGTCGTCGGAAGAAGCGGAGCCAGAGGAAGAGGAGGAGGAGTGGGACGACGCAGAAGAGGAATGTGCCGTCGAGGGGGCCGGGGAAGAAGCGCGCAGGCTGGTGTAGCTGCGGTGATCCGCGGGCGAGCCCGAAGGCGAAGGGCAGCCGGTGCCGCCGCAGTCCCCGTCGGGCCGGCCCGCCGCGCCTCCCCCCTCCTCGTAGAGGCTCAAGGGGTCACCGGTCTCCGCCGAGCTGCTGAGTGTGGGACTGCCGGGCACAGCACTGCCGGGGGACGCCGAGGCAGCCGCCGCCTGCCCGCTCCCGAAGATGTAGACCCGCTTCAGCTTCTTCTCGGCCAGAGGCTTGCCGGGGCCCGAGGGAGCCCCCGCCGCCCCCCGGGGCTTGTATAGCGCCTGGTGCTCGGGCGGCAACAGCGCGGCTGGCGGCTCTCCAGGGAAGGGGGCGGCCTTGCCGCCCGCACCCGCCTTGCCGTGGGACTTGCCGCCCGCACCCGCACCGCCGCCGCCCGTGGGGGAGGGCTTGGAGCCGCCGCCACCGCCCTTCTTCGGGGCGGGCTTGGCGGAGGCCGCAGAGCCACCGGGGCCGCCGCCCGCGCTGCCCCCGCCGGCGCCGCCCCCGCCGCCCTTGTCCGCCTTGTCGCCGGGCTTGGCGGAGCTGTTGCCCGACTTCACCTTCTTCCTGGGCCGGTACTTGTAGTCGGGGTAGTCCGCCATGTGCTTGAGGCGCAGCCGCTCCGCCTCCCGGATGAAAGGGATCTTGTCGCTGTCCTTGAGCAACTTCCAGCGCTTGCCCAGGCGCTTGGAGATCTCGGCGTTATGCATGTCGGGGGACTGCTCCATGATCTTCCGCCGCTCAATCTGCGACCACACCATGAAAGCGTTCATAGGCCGCTTAATGTGCCCGCTGGGCGTCTTGCACCAGCTCGGGTCATCCGCCTTGCCTCCCGTGGAGGCGGTGGAGCCCGGCGTGGGGGAGGAGGCGATGCCCAGTTCGATGCCGGCCCCGGAATCGGAGGTCTCGGCGGCCAGCAGCGCCTCCGTGTTCTCCGCCGTGTTGGTCTGCTGCACCATCGCGGCGGCGGCGGGGGGCCCGCCGGGGCTCAATGCCGCTCCGGCACGGGGCAGGGCGCGCAACTTCTCACAGCGACACTGGGGCCCCGTAGCCCCGCGCGGCTGCGACCCCGCTTCCCGCACCACTTGTACTTCCACACCGGCGCCTCGTCCCCAGCGGCGCGGTCCTCTCCCCTTCGAGGCGACGGCGACAGCGGGGCCGCCCACGGTCGGACCAGAGTTTCTGCAAAAGCAGCACCTCGAGCCACCCGTCCAAATTTGGTTCTTTTCTCGGGGTGTTTTGGGCTTTGAATGTGGAGGGGGGGATGTCGGTCTGTGTTTTTTCCTCACCACCTCGGATCTCCCCCCTCCCCGAAGCAGCTGGTCCAGTTCACAAGGGCTTGCTGCCCGCCCCCGGCGTTTCAGGAGAGCAGCGCGCCCACCTCCGCCGCTGCCGAAAGTCTCTCAGCGCTGGGCACGGCCAGCGTGCACGGCCACGGGGAAAGGAGGAGGCGGCGCGCCCCCAAAACCCCGGCTTCCAGGACGCGTGGTGGTGGTGGCGGCGGCAGGGTCGGCGGCCAAGAAGAGTTTGTGCAGGTAGAATTTGTCAGTTGCGAGGTACTGAGCGGAAAGAAAGCCCCTCAGGGAAAAAAAAAAATTAAAAAGGAAAAAAAATCGAGGGAAAAAAATAACCCCGAAAAAAATATCAGAAGAAAAAAAATGAACGAGCGTGTACGTCCCCGGCAGTAAAAGCGGCGAGCCGGGCGCCCAGCACCGTTCCCGGTTTCTGCCGCCGATGCTGCTACTCCGCGCGCGCGGAACCCTGCCGCGCGCCCCCCCGCCGCGCGCCGACCCGCGCGCCCGCCGGGCGATGCCCCGCGCCCTCCCGCGCGCCTCGCTCCGCTGGCAGCAGCTGAGAGCGGACCCCCGCGCCCGCCCCGCGCCGCCGCTTTATCCGTTCGCGGCCCGCCCCGTGGCCAATCGGGAGCTGTATCCAACGCCTCCGCGTGCCAAGCTCCTCCCGCTGAACGGCAATTGGAGGCCGCTCCGGCGCGGTAATAATGGCGGCGTGCAATGAGAAGCGGCCGCGCTGACCTCATTCCCGGCGGCGGGGCGAACTTTTTAAAAGGGGCAGGAGGGCAGCCCCGCGCTCCGCCCCGCGCCCCGCCGCGCACGTGCCCGCAGCCCCCCAATCCAACAGCCCCCTCCCGCTGCGCTCCTCCCTTCCCTCCTCCCTGCCACGGAGAAATTAGGAAATCAGCAAAAAATCATCATAATGCAAATAATTAAAAATGGGAGTGGTGGGGAAATGAGAGGGTGGAAATTGACCCAGTGTCTGAGGGAGGAGACGCTGGGAGTTGCGGTGGAGACAGGCGGTGAGGAGCGGGGACACCTGTCCCGCACAAAGGGACGGCGGGGGTGTGTCCGCTGACCGCGCGGCTGGAGGCACCGAGGTGTGTGTAGGGGGGTATCGGAGCGTCCCGCGTACGCCCCTTTTCCCTCCGCCGCCCACACACGGAGCATTAACGGAGGGACCATCACCCAGCTCACAAGAAGTGCCAGGCGAGCGCTGCCGTCACGCCCCCTCCGCCACAGAGCAAGATCGGAGCGGCGCCGGGGGTGGGACGGGACACCCGGCTGGCACCTCCCGCAGAGCGGCCAGCCTCGTACCGGTGGCGGCGGTGTTAATTAATCGTCTGCCGCCCGCCTCATCTCCCCGGCGCGGTGGGAGGAAGAGGGGTTTACTCTTACAGCCTTGCTTGTGCTCCGCGCTTTCCCCTGCGCTTCGCCATCGGCCGCTCACGCACACCACAGACCGGCCGCGCTGCCCGCTACGGCGCTGGTGAGGGAGGAGGAAGAGGGTACGGTTGTGGGGAGCTGGCCAGATCCGGCTTGACCCCACCGGCTCCCCAGAGCGTGCGAGGTAGGGGGGAAAGCGGCTCTGGGGCGGCAGGCAGGTACCAACCTCTTGCGGCGGAGGTTCTGCCGTGTCTGCCGTCCTGCCCCCCAGGGCTTCGAGGTCCTTCCTACAGTGCGAAGTGCGTTGCGGAGATTGCCATTTGGTCTTTCTCCTGTAACGGTCAAAAGGAAAACAGGGATGCGGTGATATTTGCCGTGAAGCACCTCTTAGGGCCTTGAAGCACCAAAGCCCATTAATACTCTGGTAATGGGGATGGTAAAGCCATAGAAAAAGTGGCAGTATTGCTCTCAAAGCCACCAAAAAGGCTGGTACACAAAACAGCTTTGGAAAATTTCGTTCCACACAAACACCAATTAAACCCACTTTTTAAAAAATCTAAAACAAACAGGTTGGAAACAGCTGAAATGCCTAAGAGAGAGGTCTACAAATAAGTTCCGCATGTTTTGCAAGAAAATTTATGGTAGAGTTTCTTGCTGGTTTGAGAGCAAGCTTTAAGATTTCCACATTGGACTCGAACTATAGCACTACCAGGAAGTGCTGAGAAAAGTCCTGAGTTGCTAATACCTCCTTGGGTACGTTACTGAGAGTATTGACAAAATACACAACCTGAATTATTGCTCTGCATACAAAAATAATACATACTCTTTCAGCCTCTTGTAAACATTGGATAAAATACTGCTTTCTGCAAGGATGACTACATCCAGTGACATTAGTGGAGTTTCTCACCTTTACACTTTGTGAACAGTAACAACTCACACTGCTGTTCTCCTGACAGCCCAAAGCTAACATCAAATATGATCTACCCTATACCACCACTGCCTATAGAAATGGAGGTTGACAGTGGGTTTGATGTCAGGACTAAGTATTAGGTGTATTTACACTCTTGGTGTTCATGAGCAGCAATGTGAAAAACTGTGACTGAGGGCAGTCAGCATCCTCTGGCTGCTTCACCTGGTAACATAGTATCCAAAAGGTTTTCAGCCTCCAACTACCATGTTTTACATATAAACATCAG
The DNA here is from genome assembly GCA_013400475.1 of Tricholaema leucomelas. Taxonomy (NCBI): domain Eukaryota; kingdom Metazoa; phylum Chordata; class Aves; order Piciformes; family Lybiidae; genus Tricholaema lacrymosa; species Tricholaema leucomelas. Next base: position 97,588 of record WAAF01018646.1, read on the forward strand.
TTTGTTTAACAACCAAAGTAAGTAAAATATTCTCATGTTTCTAGATGCAGGGCAGAGCAGGAAAAAAAACAAACAAACAACTAAAGGGCTAGGCAGAGACAGAGAAAAAAGAAAAAAGCATTAGAGAAGCTTTTCACTCAGGTGAGTTATGGTGTGCAAGGTCTTGACTGGTATGAATAAAAACTGTCTCCAAGTGAATCGAGCGAAGAATCTTGAAGAAAACAGTCACCTTGATATAATCTCAGTTCAAAAAGTGTGTCTGTGGGATGGACAGAAGAGTATTAGTTCCTAAATGAGAACTTGACAAAAGTGCAATTTAGAACTGCTTAAATAAATCAGTTTTAAGAACATGATGTGAAACTCTGTAAAAAACATTTTACTACTATTTCTTGGCTGTTTCCTTGAATTTAATTGCTTCCACCCCTAATCCTCCAGTGCTGGACTGAAAGTGCCTTCCCGCTCCCCAAATCGTTAAGCCTAGGTGTAAAGCGTGAGCATTCAGCATCTATCAAAAATGCAGTTTTAAGAGCGCTGGCAAGATTTATCCACGTTTTACAACTTGAAAAGCCTCGAACTTCATTTCCTGCAAGCTAAGGCTAGGGCTGCGGTAAGGGACGCGAGGTGGCAGCGCTGAGCCTCTTGTGCTAGACGTGGGAAAATGTGAAGCTATTAACCTTGGGTGTTTGGTTTCTTGTTGTTGTTGTTTAATTATTATTTTTCACCCCATGGTTTTACTAATCAGCACAGCACTGCAGGTTTCGAACTGACATTTAGTAGGTTGAGATAAAAAAAAAGAGGCAGTGCTGACACATTCACCTGTACACTGCTGAAACACCTTGGAATTGATCATAAACCTCATCGGGAGAATTTAAGGGCACGGTCATTGATGACACCGTTCTCATGCGTGCCACTGAGACTCTTCACCTGTGGTTCGCCTTCACAAAGCCCTTGACAAATCTGCATCAGTACTGGGTTCCACATGCAACTAATTTCAGGTTTTCTGTGTGAATCAGTCTTCACAGTTAAAATATCTTAAGAACAGGCGGATTTATTACTACAGCAGATTCTCTCACCCCCCCCCTCCCCCCTTTCCTTCTTAAGGATTACTAGAGCTCAGGCATATTTAACTGCAGCCCTTGCAGTTGATCACTTCCACACCCCCAGCTCTGCAGGCTGTAAGAAATACTTTGGAGTTGACTCTGGCTGAGCTTTTGGGAGGCAAACTTTCTCTCACGCTAAACATGTTCCTACATGCCCTTGCCGGCATGGAGCGCTTCTCTTCCGTGCCAGCACACTGCCCGGGTAGCCATCATAGCCAGCAGGAAAGGGGTCCTGCTGCCCAGCAAGGTCTTTGACTTGCAAATGGCAAGGCTACAGTAGAAGTACACTGCTAGAGAACACCTTCCCCATTACATGTCTGTTCTCTATGTTCAGAGGAAAACTGCTGATGAGATACTTGCCATTAAAAGGGGGGGGAGGAAGTAGAAAAAAAGCCCTGGCTTTTAAAATAACGTGATGGTAATGGATTTTCATGATCAAAGAAGAGCACGTTTAAGGATTGGAGGTGTAAACTGAGACATGAAAGTGGGCACTCCTTTGTCCTGTTTGCAAGAAGAAAACTCCATTGTACAACTGCATCACTGCGATTCACTATGTACCTTATTCAACATGATTCATAAACACTTTGAAGTCTCCCCTGCAGCTTTGTGGAGAAGAAGTTTTATTACTGGGAAGTGTTTTATGGAGGATATTATTTGCTTAGGAGTGAAAATTTGTTGCCTAAAGTTGTATTGTATTGTTTCCTGCAAAAGCGTGTGTTCACTTACATTTTACTTGAATACAAGCCTTCACACAGATACCCCATGTTTGTCAGAACACCAAGGCTCTCTAGTTCACTTAATACATCAAGTAGGTAAGAAGCCATCGGAGTATACATATTTATATTCATTCAGATATTAATCACTTACATGGAAATGCTTGGTTTGGGAAGGTAGAAACACCTCTCCAGAAATGTTTAATGAGAAAATATGATAATACTTTCTATCCTTTATCCACTTTGTTGATGTTTTAAACTTAAACTTGTTCTCTAAGAATAACACAAGTTCAAAAATCCATTAAAAAAAAAAAAACACCCAAACCCCAAAAAAACAACAAACCCACACCCAACAACCTACTATTGGAAAACACATTGCTTGCTTTTACTTAAAAGGAGAATTGCAACCCTTCACAGAATCACAGAGTGTTAGGGGTTAGAAGGCACCTTGAAAGATCATCAAGTTCAACCCCCCTGCCAGAGCAGAATTATCCAATCCTATACAATTTAGAAAACTTTTAAAACAAAGAGATACATAATAATATTTTTTTAAAAAGGATTTTAATCTTAGAAAAGCTTTTATTTAATTTTAAAAGATGTTTTGGCAAGCCTTTTCTGCAAAGTGAAAAGAAATACAGTCACAAGGTTGAAGAGGAATTCCTGGTCTGCTGCATATGTAGCAGCAGATTGCATATTCATGAGCTGCAGCTGCTGTGAAGGCCACCCCATAAAGGGCAGCCCAAAAGGAAAACCAGTGGCTGATGTGTGCCTGCAGCCAGTCCTCTGGCAGGGCTCAGCCTTGCTTCCTGTAGTGGATTAGGAAAGAAGTGAGTGCCTTGCTCCTTCAGACCACTGCACTTTCTGAATGTGCTCTTCTGTTTGATCTGTTATGCTCCCTCCCAGCCATCTGCGTGCATCCTTCCTGCTTGCTCTTGCCTTTCTGTGCCCGCTACAACCTTATTGCTACTGCTTTCATAACAGCTCATCTTTTCCTGCCATCTCTACAAGTGAACAAACAGCTGCAAGAAGACAGTTTAGCAGAAGCCCCCATGGTACCAAGAATGAAATAATATTTCTGCCCACTTCCACATCATGATGTCACCCAGATTTTAGCATAATTGGTAAGATGGAGCTACAGAGCCACTCTGCATTTAATTAATTTGGGTTGTTCTGAAAGATCATTTAGTAGGATACAGCTTTTTAATTCAGCATAAGAATGACTTCTTGTGTTAAGCAAAATGTGGCTTATATTCAGTATTCCTGAAAGGGAGGCATAAGGTAATCCCTGTGCACATAGGAAACAAATTCTTTTAAAACTAAAGTCTTAGCATTTCTAACTTGTTTCTTGTGAAATAATTTCTTGAGTGAGGTATTCAGGGTAATTAAGAAAAAAAAGAAGGTCATGCATAGGATGTAGTTGTGATAATTGTAATTTTTTGCATAGACTCTGTCGTTATTCATGGACACTTAACACCAGGATCCAACTCTAAGTAAAGAAAACTATTTCAGCAACCAGAGGACAGCTGAAGTTATGCATGTGCTCTAAGATATTTCTAGCAGAGATAGACAAGATCTGGAGCAGCATCTGGCTTTCGACTCACTGGGAAACTGTCACCTTGGCAGATCCAGGGTTAGCGTATAAGCTTTCTACAGTTCTTCTGTAGAGACTCCAGAAGAGCCTGTCATTAAATAGTGCTGTTACTGTTCAGAACATAATGGTGGAGGTAATAACTATGATTATTTTAAGTGTCTTTAATTTTAGCATCTCCTGAGGCATAGAAATAGCTGTGACTGAAACCAGCAATGTCATACCATTACAGCTGGTCCGAAGAATGGACTGTCACTTTCTGATATTTCAAATGTTGACAATGCTTTTTCTTGTTCATAAAATTGTCTTTGTACTCAAGAACTCTCTCAAAGAACCATAAAACTCTCTCCCTCCATTTGGCCCTGTAGTCTTCAGAAGAAACAGATTAATTTTTGCCAAGCCAGTTTTACTTAATTTTCTTGATTTGGTATTTCTGATGCACAGGTCAAAGAAGAAGCAACAGGTGCTGGTAGGAAGAGGAGAAATACATTTTAATCTAAAATGAGTGAGAGAAAGAATTAGTCTTCTTACCATTTTCCCCCTTTTCTGCTCAGGACGAGTACCAGTCTGGCTTTCTTCCTGGTTTCCTTCCATGTAATTGTTCTTAATGACGGTGCTGGTGTGACAATTAATAAAGAGTTATTTATTTACTCTTTTCTGAATAGATTGCTCAAATGATACCATTCTGTACTTGCCAAGGTCTGTTCTACAATCTTTGTCACCTGCCTTGCCTGCTTATGCAGGATAAGGTTACTGGTTTAACACTAAATGTGAATATTCATTTTAAAATACTTCAAAAGCTTATTTTCTCTAACAATTCTACAATTTTGAGCAGAATTTCAGGGGAAAAAAAAAAAAGTGTTAGCTCTACACTGCCCCATGTAACCCTGATCTAGCTGTCACACTCAAGTGTATGTATGAGTAATCTCAATGTGCAGGTGGGCTCAAGTAAAGCACGATATCTGAACTTGCATTGCTTAGAGTCTGTCTTTAAGTTTGATTAATTGCTTTCAGGAATAACAAATTGTCTGTATGGATCCTCAGGAGGCTGGGATACTATAGACTGTTTCATAGTTCAAGAATCAGGCATTTTCCATGTATTATGCAAAAATTTGAATCCTCATGTTTCAGTGATATACAAAGCCTGGAGTTTTACCTAAGTATCAGAAATTATTTTTTTTAAAAAATCCTGACTTGTTTATTTTATAAAAGGGCTGATTTGTTGAATATTTTATAAGAGGATGCTAATACAGAGTAATTATGTGATTATAAATATAGTATGGGATGAGTATGGGATTATAAATATAGTATGGGATGAGATTTAACAAGGCTAAGTGCAGGGTTCTGCACTTTGGCCACAACTACCCCAAGCAGCACTACAGGCTGGGGACAGAGTGGCTGGAGAGCAGCCAGGAAGAAAGGGACCTGGGGGCACTGGTAGATAGTANTCTTCCTGCCAGGCGACCAGCAACAGGACAAGGGGACACAGTCTCAAGTTGTGCTGGGGGAAGTATAGGCTGGATGTTAGGAGGAAGTTCTTGCCAGAGAGAGTGATTGGCATTGGAATGGGCTGCCCAGGGAGGTGGTGCAGTCGCCCTCCCTGGAGGTGTTGAAGAAAAGACAGGATGGGGCACTTAGTGCCATGGTCTAGTTAACTGGCTAGGGCTGGGTGATAGGCTGGACTGGATGATCTTGGAGGTCTCTTCCAACCTTGTTGATTCTATGATTCTAACCACCAGGGAAAAAGCTGTATGTAGACTATAGGGCTCAAAAAGACAGAAGTTCAAACTCCTATAGAAATAGATACTGGAGACACTTTTAAAGGAAAGATGTACACTGCAGACTATGATGTAGTGTAAAAATATGTGAGCTAACTGTAAAAGAGTTATCTTAGGCACCAGGAACAACAGGATTTTAGATTTTCATCCTTGATGAATACAAATACATTTAGATGACTTGTGCTGTCCACACCAATGAGAATACAGTCTCATATATCCAACTTACTCCTTTTATCCTTCAAGCACAAAAACACCAGGGCAAACTTTGCACAGACTAGAAAAAGAAATCTGCTGTGTACAATATTTTTCCTGATTATTTCCTCTATTATTTCCCGAAGGCAAAAAAACCCCAACACCAACAACAGTTACTCTGCATTTATCATAGTGACTAGGAGAAAGCAGGTGATTCTTATGGTAAGCAGCAATTTACAGATGGCCAGGTGCAATCAACATATCTAATCTTATCATGCATTTGTGTTATTCACAGCTGCAACAGTTGGTGTCAGTTAATAGGTTACTAAGCATGAAGTATATTTATTTCCTTTCATCCTGCTTTGGGGCTACAGAAGTGATTTGTAGACCGTCGTAGATGTTGAATTTACATTTATATTTTGTGTGTGTAGCTTGTTATTTAGTTTGTGCTACATAGGAAGAAAATGAAAATGTCTTTCAGAGAACACATTTTGTTTTCATTTGAGCCACTTTGTGTAGAGATTTAGCAATTTTAAAACCATGCATTTGCTCTCTGGGTTTCTAATTTAAAGTAGAACACATCTTTTTGTAGTGTATAAATTACTGTGATTTGTTAGTTAGATCTATCATTGATGAGTACTCAGTTTGCCTATTTAGTTCCATCCAGACACGTGGAGGATTCACTATCTGCTCTTCCATATAATCAAACACTGCAAAGTGTTAATTATATATGATAATATTGTATAATCTTAAAATCTGTATAAACTTAATTTTAGATAGTGCTCATTAAAAAATAAGTGTTAAATGATCTTTGATTCACACTGTGGACACACATAGGGCTTACACTGCGGACACACACATAGACATACATATTTAAATACATATATATGTGTATGTGCACATATATACACATATATTTAAATACATTCCAGTAAACTAACCTCACAACCTCCAAAACTCTCCATTAACAAGGGGACACAGCCTCAAGTTGTGCCGGGGGAAGTATAGGCTGGATGTTAGGTGGAAGTTCTTCACAGAGACAGTTCTTCCCGGGTGAAGAAGCGGGAATGCAGACAAAAGCTTTGGCGCCTCTCAGTCTATCTCAGACTCGTAGGTGGCTTTGTTTTGCAGCTTGCTTTGGTTTGTAATAAACACAGGTCACGATCCTAGGCTTGTGCATCTCCCTTTGTTGGAGAAATAACTCAGGATTGGTTCTAGGGATGGTTTTATGTCTTGCTGTTGGTCAAAGGCGCTGGCCAAAACGCTTAGAACCCCAGGAAAGCTGCTGGTTTGCTGCTGCTGCTTTTGTTTTGTTCGCACCTGTTTGCCTCACGTGCCTCTGTGTGCGGCCACTCCTGGCATCGTGCGCACCTGGGGGCTTGCCTACGGCCGGCAGCCCTCGCCCTGCCTGATCGAGCCCCGATATAGGTAACGACCTAGCAACCAGTTGCGGCATCTGGGCTTGCCGGCCCCAGGGCTGGCTCCTTGCTAGACGCAGCACTCGATCGGACGGCTCCAGCCCGCAGACCTGGACCCTGCTTTGTCCGGGTGGCTGCTGACCACCCGATGACTTCCTGAGAGCCACGGAAGCCTTGCCTCGTGTCCGTGGGCCTTCTCGGACGGCGTGTTCGATCTGGATGAAACAAGCAGCAAAGCCCCACCGCACCACCTCCACGAGAAGGCCACCACGCGGCTGCCACTCTGTGTTGTCCCGGTTATGCTTTTGGAGCGCAAATACTGAGACCCTTAACCAGTGAGTAACCTCACTCTCTTTACTCACGTTTGTAAAAACTTTGTGCTTAACCTTTAAGCAGCAGTTTGTGCTGCAAGACTCTCTCTACTTACAAACGTTTTCTGATGACTTGTCCTAAACCATTTGACTGTATATATGCATTCTGCAAAACGGGGGAGATGGGTTAAAAAGAAGGGGTAACGGTTGGACTCGGTGATCCTGAGGGTCTTTTGCAACAGGAATGTTTCTGTGTTTCTATGATGTGTTTGAAAGTTGTTTGGGGATATGTTTTAAGGGTGAACTTTGAAGAGTAGGGGTAACAGTTGCACTTAGTGATCCCGAGGGTCTTTTCCAACAGGAATGTTTCTGTGATGTGTTTGAAGGTTGTTTGGATGTGATGCTCGGGGATATGTTTTAAGGATGAACTTTGAAGAGTAGGGGTAACAGTTGGACTCGGTGATCCTGAGGGTCTTTTCCAACAGGAATGTTTCTGTGATGTTTCTGTGATTTGCCGTTGGAATGGGCTGCCCAGGGAGGTGGTGGAGTCACCGTCCCTGGAGGTGTTCAAGAAAAGCCTGGATGAGGCACTTAATGCCATGGTCTAGTTGACTGGATAGGGCTGTTGACTGGATGATCTTGGAGGTCTCTTCCAACCTGGTTGATTCTATGATTCTATGACTTGGTGGTTTTAGAGGTCTTTTCCAACTGAAACAGTTCTAGATTCTATGATATTCTGATACAAACTTAAAAGCCTCTTTAAAATAAATGTATAGGCTCCTTATCAATTAGTAATTTCTGGTTTTCTGTAATGGACTGACAGTCTTGGTTGTGTAATATTTTTGCTTTCACTTACATCAAGACCAAGATAAAGAGTGATATGGTAATAATTTCTCTGTGCCTTAGATGCTTACGTATATTTCATTTACATGTGTCTTCAAATCTGCTTCCCAACAAAAGGAGTAAGGAAGTTGCACATATAAGTGGGTTTAACAAAAAAAAAAAGGAGAGAAATAAAGAGAATAGAACCTCAGATTTTGATCCTGGTTGTGGTTTTAAAAAACATGGCTAATAGTGTCTTATCACTAGCATAGGGCAACATAAATGCATGGTCATGGACAACTATTAAATGTTTTCATAGCTTTTTCCAACCAATTTTTTCTACAGGTCATTTCTACATAAGGCCTGCAGACCAGTGGAAGTTCATTTTGAAATGAACTTTCAATAGCAATGTTAAGTGACAATAATGCTTTTGCTGTGTGCCTGTTTCGTTCAGCTGAACGTTCTGGAAGGTGCTGCTTTGGGGGCTCTGAACAAGGCATCTTTTGCAGCCTTTCATCCTGTGTTATTAATTAAAAAGGGGACAAATTGTGATCGTCTTAAAGAAAACTCTGAAAGGCTTAGGGGAAAGACCTGAATCTTCTCTTTAGTGAAGTCTACTCTTATCAGCAGGGAGGGCTAGAATGTGCATTTCTTATCTTTTGCTCTATCTCCAGTGCCCATCAAATTATTTCAGCATTGGTACTAATAACTGTTTTACAGCTGAGCAAGCAATGATGAAAGCAGGGGAGCAGTGTCCCACTGCAGTGCTGTGGCAGGAAGACATTTAGTTAAAGGCTGCTGTTCTCTACCCAGATGAATACCCTTGAGCAGTACACACCAGGGAGAAGCTCAGGGTACAAGAGGTTTCCATCAGCCATGCAGCAAAGGGAAGCCAGCTGCATGAGTACAGGGCCTCTACGGTTCCCAAACAGGCTGCTCTCCACCTTTCCTTTGGAGGCCAGGACAAGATGTTGGAATGTCCCAGTTCTCATGACATCTGCTTACTGACTGAGACACACATACCAGCATTTTTAACACACTTGGATCATGTTTTCTTTTCTTTTTTTTTTTTTCAATCTGCTGCTGAAGCAAAGAGAGCAAAAACCTTCCATCTGTTTGCCAAGCAAATGCTGAGCTTCAGGTGCTGTCACAGGCCTCTGGAAATCAGAATTCTATGCACTTCCTTACTATATTGTATACAGTTGTGAGTGACAATTTAGTAAAAAGTAATCCACTGCAGGAAGATTTAGGTCTAGTGCAGGATTTGTACAATCTTCTGCAGAAGCACAGGTGACTGCACAGGTGACTGCACAGCTGAAATGGGTGCAACACCTGAGAAAAGCAGAGCTGTTTTTCCCCTTCTGGTTCTAAGTCCAGGACAAACCGCCAGGTACTGCAGTGCTTATCACCCACTTCACGTCTCTTCTATTGCTACTTGAATGTGGGCAACATTCTAAAGTGAGACCATGTTTCATAAGACTACCTAATCTGATGTATTCTCTAGGGAGTGCTTTATTTTGTTTTTACCTTCTGTAGTGCAATACCATGTAGTCTGTCCTCAAAGCCCATACTCCTTTGTAGGGGCAGCAGTGACCTTGAACTCTCTTGGCTTTCCTGTGCTGTGAGACTTTGGACTTTTGCTATAGGTACACAGGGGTGTTTTGGCCCTGGAGGTTCATCAGTTCAGAACTTAAATTACTTATATGCACAGTAATCTCAAGTAAGTCTGAGGGCTTTCTGTAAATTTGCCAGTTTAGAACTTGAAATGGAATTGGATTAGTTTTGCTTTTAAATGACTAAGCACACCATTATTTTAATAATGACAGTTCAGACACCCAAGTAGTAATTACTCCTGACAGTCTACAGGTGAGCATATCCAGCTCAGAATACATGATAAAATCTGTGTTCTGGCAGACTTCAGAGCAAGCAAACACATCTGGTTCCACATGCCTCCCCTCCCCCGTCTTTTTTAACTCTCACAGACTATATTTTTTTCTTTAAAGGACTGTTCTGTTGAAGTACAGCATTTAGATTTGAGAAGTAAGCTGAGTTTTGACTTGTTGAGGAGGCTTTTGAGGAGAGCTAAGAAAAGATCTTTCCTTCTTTAATCTATTAAGAGACACCTTGACATCAAGCCTCGAAGAAAATGAAACCAGTCTCAGATGCTGTCTCTAAAGTAAATAGACATGAACTTAAGCATTAGCCTCAGCTGAGGGAAGTGAGTGCTGGTAGGATGCAGGAACTTCGCTTTCCATTCATGACAAACCTGTTTAAGAGAGACCATTCCTCTCGGACCCTGCATCACCTTTTGGTAGCATGTAAGAGAAAACATGGTTTTCACTGGTCTACAAAATGGAATAGAATAGAATGGAATAGAAACAATCAGGTTGGAAGAGACCTCCAAGATCATCATAGGTATACCACCGCAGGGCTCTTTTTTTGTGTGCTTCAGACTTTATATTGTCAGCAAACGTCTTTTCCTGTAAATAGGCTCAGGCAGGGAAAGATGAGGTGAGCCATGGGAATGAAGAGAAACCTTTGTTTTGGAATTTACATGTTTAAACCTATGATATGCTGAAGGGATAAATTATACCATTGGTACCTTTGGTACTATTAATAATAACAGAGTTTTCTAAACAAAATTAGATTAGTGGTAAAAGGAAATGTCTTTGATCCTCATCAGTTCAGGTAGTATAATGTACTGATAGAATTAAATGGTAGATGGGCCAACACACTCTTGGCTTTACAAAAGGTGTATTGTGGCTGAGTAACTCTAAAACTACATTAGATAAGATAAAAAAAGTTATCTGGAAAAGCAGAAAGAAGTATTTAGAGGTCAGTTAAGTATTTGATAAAGTGCCGCATAGGAAATTATTAATTGAACTGGAGAAGATGGGGAACTTTGTAGTGTTTGTGAGGTTAACGAGGCACAAGGTCAGGAAGATAAGCTCTGGGGGCTGCTGAAGAGAGGTGTGGGCCAGAGGGAAACTTGTTGTGAAGTCATACAAGGGTTGGTCTTGACATTGTTTTTATTTAGTGTGTTGTTTAGCGGTTTGGAAAACTTTAGGGAGAGCTACTCTTAACACAGACAGACTGCTAATAGAGAGAAGGATCTGGATAACATACCAGGAGAACTGGATTGCCACATGAATGTGGCAGGAGAAATAGGATAAGGAAGTACAAAGTGCAAGTCCATTGCTGCTGTGGTTTAAGTGCACAATAGTTATAAATGGCAAAGGCAAATGGAGCAGTCTGGCCACACAAGCCTGTCACAGCAAGAGTGTAATTTATTGAGGTGTTGCAGGCACAGAAAGTAACAAATTTCATAACTTCACAAATCATAATGAGTCTAAGGTTAGTTTAGTTTTGGTTTTTGGGGGTTTTGGTTTTGTTTTAACAGGGTTAATAATGCTTGGTAAGATACTAGTCAAAAACATCAGGTAGTAGTCATCCATTTTCAGGGAAGATACATTCAGGTGTCCCTGCCTATGGCAGGGGGTTGGAGCTGGATGATCCTTGAGGTCCCTTCCAACCTAAACCATTCTATGATTCTATGATTCAGACTAGTATAGTTACTCTCTAAAGGAACAGAGAACTCTGAGGCTAAAACTATTGACTATATTTTGGCAGACGAAAGGTGGAGAGGGGATTGGACTTCTGCCTAATTAAAATAAACAGCAAACAGGACAAACAGCTCTAAAACAGCTAAGAATAGGGTTATGGAAAGATTAAATGTCTGTAAAACAGCTATGAGCAAATTGAGAGGTAATTATCAAAGCCAACATTCCATATGATGAAATTATGAGGAGAGAACAGAACTATTTAAAATGTCAGCCCAGAAGTCTTTAGGGTATACTAGTAAAGCATATCTTCATTTTTAACCTTAACTTTAGCGTTCTGTAAAAACACTTTTTGTATGTCTTTACTTAAAATACACATTCTGAATATATAAGAAAAAATATTTTCTCCTGTCAGACTGTATGATGCTGGTCTTGGTATTGTAGCAGCCTTCAACAGTCAAGAAGTGAAAGTACAGGTAAAACCTCTAGCTTCAGGTCAGATTGAGAAGTGCAAGTACAGAATAGACTAGAATAGAATCAACCAGGTTGGAAGAGACCTCCAAGATCATCCAGTCCAACCTAGCACCCAGCCCTATCCAGTCAACTAGACCATGGCACTAAGTGCCTCAGCCAGGCTTTTCCATAAACACTCTAGCTCCAGGTCTGATTGGGAAGTGCAAGTACAGGTAAACACTCTAGCTCCATGTCAGACTGGGAAGTGCAAGTACAGGTAAACACTCTAGCTCCAGGTCAGACTGGGAAGTGCAAGTACAGGTAAACACTCTAGCTCCAGGTTGGATTGTGCTTTCCTTGGCATCTTACGGGCATACACCAGCCACATATCCAAAGCTGCACAAGAATGAAACACCATCAGTGTCATTGGAGGTGGGACAAACAAGAGTGTGGTGGCCAGCTCCTAATTTTGCAAAACACTGAGTGGCAGACCTTAAACCTCAAACACATACGGATTTCACTACTTCAGAAATTTGTAATTTGGTCAGATGATGGCAAATTTGCACAACAATGCAGTTCTTTGGGTTATCAGATTTTCAGTCCGTGCTTCAAGCGACAGAGCTGCTTGCAAAATGTGGTGGTGCTGTTCATGTGGACAAGACATGTTCTTCCTTGGTCACAACATCAAAATGGACTTAAGCAAAACTTTTCAACAAAATGCCAGCCATAGCTGGATGTGTGCCAGGAAACATTTCGCCCTGAGGAGCCTCACGTTTTGCAACAACAAAGCTGAGAAAAAACAGTGTTTCACACTAAGAAGAGACTTGTTAATTCACAAGTATTTGAATCACTTATTTTTACACAAATTAAGATGAAATTAATTCAGTACCATGTGGAAGCACTGGTATCACATTTTCATATGGATTATGATTAATTTCATAACATGGTAAATGTACAACATTTTGTTAACACTTTTGTGGATGCATGTGATATTTCAGACCTAGAATGTCAGTCTCTAATTCTACCCTCAGAGCAAACTCACCGACCAATAACTTCCTCAAGGCCCATGATGCCAAGAAGATCAAATGGGAAAACAAAAACCCCATTTTGCTTTCACACAATCACAGAATTGCTTAGATTGGAAAAGACCTTCAAGATCATCGAGTCCAGTCATTAGTTTCACGCTGACAAGTCCTTGACTAAACCAAATCTCTCAGCACAACATCTAAACATTTCACCTCATTGCTGTCTACAACTACCTGAAGGGTGGTTGTAGCCAGGTGGGAGTTGGTCTCTTCTCCCAGGCAACCAGCAACAGGACAAGGGGACACAGCCTCAAGTTGTGCTGAGGGAAGTATAGGCTGGATGTTAGGAGGAAGTTCTTCACAGAGAGAGTGATTGGCATTGGAATGGGCTGCCCAGGGAGGTGGTAGAGTCACCATCCCTGGGGGTGTTCAGGAAAAGACTGGATGAGGCACTTAGTGCCATGGTCTAGTTGACTGGATAGGGCTGGATGCTAGGTTGGACTGGATGATCTTGGAGGTCTCTTCCAACCTGATTGATTCTATTCTATTGTATATTCTGTTCTATTCTAAATGCTCATCTAAACATTTCAAATGGTCAAAGCCTTGCATCAGCAGCCACTCCCTCTGCCAGTCCATGCGGATGTGCCAGCCTGCCAGCACTGGGGTTGCAGTTGTAACTGCTGCGTTTCAGCTGTGGGGGGAATTAGTCCATTGATAGCAGAAACAAAATCATATGCTTTAGGAATAATAACATAGAGAAATGTGAATCAACTTTCAGGGGAAAAAGAAACCAAAACAAAAAGATGAACAGAGATGAGAGAAGCCTCTTTCCAGAAAAGTGTTTTAAGACATATTTTAAGTGTATGTTTAAACATGTTAAAACAATTTTTTTTTAAATTGTTAATTGAAGCTTCTGTTGCTTTTGAAGCCATTTTGTTCATTTTTCCCAACTGTTCCAGAAAGGGAAAAGGAATACATTCAAGACATGTTAATTGCATCTAATAGCTCAACTAGAAGAACTGGTTGAACTTCATTTGCTGATTTTTCTTTTTCTTTTAATTTTTTTTAATCATTCATGATGGTTGTTTAGCATAATAGTACTTTGTAGTTTCAGATAAGATCACAGAGATATGCTGCATTTTGTGTTGTGTCAGAGACGCATAGAAACGCGACTTCTATCCTCGGACTGCAGAGCAAAGGAACATGCACATTAAAATCCTGGCCCTGTTAAGTCAATGGGAAGAGATGACCACTGCCATTATTTTTGGGTTTCAAAGCAGAATTAGGACATTTTTATTTCCCCTAAGGAGAGTGAAAGATTGTTTTCATTTGAGCTGTATTTGATTTGCAGATAGAAGGAGAAACAAGTAATTTTAAAGGGCCATATTACACTACAGAAGTCATGAAAGAGAATGGTGTTGAAAATTTAAAGCAGAGGAGTAGTCCATAAGCTCTGTGTGACTGTGAAGCATTTTCATACGGCTTGTGAAAGAGCTGCAGATTTACATGCACGGCTGCTAAGTGACGTGTGCTTGCTATGTACTTAATGTAATTGCATTAGAGTTCCTCTGACTATGTGAGAGTCCATCAGGCACAGCTTCCCAACAGCAGATGTTAAAAAAAAACCCCAAGCACAAGAGACTGGGCAAGTCAAGGGCAGTATTTCCACACATGCATCCTCCTAGACCTTGCAGTTGGCAGTTAGCTTGTCCTGTACGGAGGGAGAGTAACGAGTTTGCCTGCTTGCACTTGTGTCTTAGTATGAAATGTAAATGTGGTTTACCCCCACCAGAACATGCAAAAAGCTCCTGCGTGCAGGATGACAGAGTGTGAGGATCATCCTTATCTGCAAAGCAGCCTGCAGGGCTCTGGGTGTGCAAGTCTGAACTTGTCTGGATGTGTGGGCACATTGTTACCCAGGCAGCATGTGGGGGATCAGTCTATCAAAAATCCACATACATGTATAGAAGGTGGTCCTCTAGATGTTATCTTCTGGTGCACTTGCACAAAAGAAACGTTTATTCCTTTATACAGGAGCTTATGCACACTATCTTCTCTTATGCATATGCAATTAAAACCTCCTAAATCTGAAATGACTTCAGCAGCCATACTGAAACCAGTTTTAATCAGGTTAATTCTGAGTAAGAATAGTCTGTAAGTAACTTCACAGCTTCAGAAGAGTGAACTATGCTGTATGTAGTATAAAAGTGGTATACAAATGCAAGTACTCTAAGAGTTCACTAAAAAATGATAGGTTGCACTGGATGATCTGATAGGTTGGACTGGATGATCTTGGAGGTCTCTTCCAACCTGGTTGATTCTATGATTTCTATGAAAACAAGTTGTAGATCTGCATGTAAAATGGTTTCCATTAAGCTAATGAACAAACTTATAATTTGGTTAACTGTAAGTAAGTGATGGCATTGCCACAGCCTTACAGATCCCAGCAGACCAAACGTGAAGCCTGCATTCCGTTGTGATTTATTGGCCTACGTATTTATTTGCAGAGAAAGCTTGCTAAATCTTATTAAAAATATGTATTTTAGTGTTAGGAAAGCTAAGCTGGCATCCAGGGTATGGGAAGCCCTGTGCTCAGAGAGAAGGGTTGTGCAGGAAAGTAGAATAGAATCAACCAGGTTGGAAGAGACCTCCAAGATCACCCAGTCCAACCTAGAACCCAGCCCTATCCAGTCAACTAGACCATGGCACTAAGTGCCCCATCCAGGCTTTTCCTGAACACCCCCAGGGACGGTGACTCCACCACCTCCCCGGGCAGCCCATTCCAATGGCAAATCACTCTGTGAAGAACTTCCTCCTAACATCCAGCCTATACCTCCCCCGGCACAACTTGAGGCTGTGTCCCCTTGTTCTGTTGCTGGTCGTCTGGGAGAAGAGACCAACTCCCACCTGGCTACAGCCTCCCCTCAGGCAGTTGTAGACATAAATGAGGCTCCAACCAATTCACCTGCAGCCAAGCTGAGCCCTCAGGGTATACTCTTTTGACTCTGGTCTTTTCCTCAGAGGAGATGTGGATTAGCTCCTTGCTGCCTCATAACTAGGTGATTCTTTTGATGCTCTGCAAGACAGGGTATTTAGAGCCTGAACTTTTCACTGCATACACGTGAGGAGAACTTCCAGCTGGGACTTGTCCAATCAACACACCTGGATGGGTGGGACACAGAGCTGAGCTGTTGCCCCTCTAGGTAGGAGAGGTCAGACTGCCAAGGTTAGGCATGAGGACAGGAAAAGTAAACAGGGCATGCAGATGCCAGAGCTGAAGCATAAGGAGATGAAAGGTAGGTGAGAAGAAATGCAATAGCTTTTAAAGTGCTTATTTAATAACTGAATAGGAACTTTAAAAAAAATCAGTAACGGTGTTAATTAATTAATTAGGTCGGCCCATGTCATATGATCCAAATATTCTGACACAGATTCATTCATTTTAATTTGACACAGAACTCTATATGTTGATTTTTTGGAGGAGGGGCATATTAGATGCAGTATTAGGACATTTCATGTCTCATGGGACCTCATTGTGGACAGACTGTGGGTGAAGGTTGTCAGGGGAGTAGAGTTCAGAATGGCAGATCTCCAGTAGCTGTTTCACTTTTACTTTACAGTTCAGTTTTACTACTGACCACAGATGAGAAGAAAGTCTTTGAGGCTCTGCACTTCCACTTGGATCAGGATGTACTTGAAAGAGCATATTCCATTTACCCTGCTGATCACAGAGCTCTTTTGCAGCACCTAACTGGCTTTGGTTGGATTATCCTGGCCTGGAAGACATGCACCTACCATCTACCACAGATAAGTGATACACTGCGTTGTGGTAATCAGTTAATAACTAACACATTAGTGTTAGTACTGAGTAAAACCCCAGAAATTCATACACGGCTAACACCTGGTGATTGGCATCAACTGTTCTGTTCTATCACGGGATCACAGGATATTAGGGGTTGGAAGAGACCCAAGGAGGTCATTGAGTCCAACCCCCCTGCCAGAGCAAGACCACACAATCTAGCACTGATCACAGAGGCAGACAGGCCTTGAAAGTTTCCAGGGAAGGAGACTCCACAACCTCTCTGGGGAGCCTGTTCCAGTGCTCTGTGACCCTTACAGTAAAGAAGTTCCCCCTTGTCTCAAGGTGGAATCTCTTGTGCTGCAACTTACATCCATTGCTCCTCATCCTATCACAGGGAGCAAGTGAGCAGAGCCTGTCCCCCACCTCCTGACCAACCTTCAGATGTTTATAAACATTTATTAAATTCCCTCTCAGTCTTCTCTTATCCAGACTAAAAAGCCCCAGGTCCCTCAGCCTCTCCTCATAAGCCATGCCCTCCAGTCCCCTAATCATCCTCATAGCCATCTACTGGACCCTCTCCAGCAGATCCCTGTCCCCCTGAAACTGGGGAGTCCAAAACTGAACACAGTATTCAAGATGAAGTCTCACCAGAGCAGAGGGGAAAGTGATCCTCCCTTGATCTTCTAGACACACTCTTAATACACCCCAGGATCCCATTGGCCTTCTTGGCCACAAGGGCACATTGCTGTGCCATGGTTAACTTGGTATCCACCAGGACTCCCACTTTCCTCTCCACAGGGCTGCTTTCCAGCAGATCACCTCCCAGCCTGTACTGGTTTCTTATTCCTTCCCAGGTGCAGGACTCTGCACTTGTCTTTGTTGAACCTCATTTGGTTCCTCTGTGCCCAGCTCTCCAGTCCCTCCAGGTCTCACTGGATGGCTGTACAGCCTTCAGCTGTATCAGCCAAACCTCCCTATCATTCAGCTACTGGTGGGCTACATCATTCACTGATAAATGGGAGCATAGCCCAGCCTGTCACAGTCTGTATAGCATGTACTGTCCTCTATAAAGCTAGCAAGTTCCATCCTGAGGGATAACAATTCTTTTTAGCCCAGGTTTTCCTGGCTCCAAGTCTCTCTTGGACTCCCATTTGCTCCATCACTTAGGAAGATTCCACCACTATTTCAGGAGCCTGCTTCCTTTGGGGCAGATTTTGAAACTGAGTGCAGAGCAGGTAGAAATTTAAGTCAATGGTTCTGTTTCTTCCCATTTTTAAGTAAGTGAAAATAGAAGTCTGGAGTGACTCAAAAGAAAACCACTAGTAACAGCCACAAGTCCATGACCACCCAGTAGTGGAAAGGGGAGGTGTGAGTGTGGGAAGGGTGTTTTAAATCTGGAATTGATTGCATTTACTTTAGCACTTCCCTGCTTGCTTGTTTCTATTTGCAATTTTTAACCCAGGTTTTTATTTTTAGATGGGTGTATTTTAATGTTTTGAATGAACAAACTGATTTGTAATCTAAGCAATGTCAATTGTTCAAACAGCATCTGTTAGGAGCATGGCAATTCAAAACAAAATCATACATATCAAACACACAAAAATACACTACAATGTAAACACTGATTAGAGCTTGGTGTTCTGGATATAGGTGTGAATTGTTTTTATTACAGGATTAGGGTCCTGAAAAATTGGGTAGGATTTCAGGTTTCTGGGTGGGCTGCAGCAGATTGATGGCTTTTTATCTGCAGACTGCTGCATTTGGCCAATACATTCGGTGCATTCAATCAGTTTTGTCCTTTTATAGAAGTTCCCCTACTTCGTGCCATATTTTAAACTTTTTATTTCTCTCCAGGGTTGTTTCCTCATTCATCCCTGGCATTACTGCAGTCTTTCACAGCAAACAGAAATATCATCTGAAGTACAAACAAAAGCTGAAAAGTCAGAGGCCCCAAATGGATAATCTCATAGATTATTCCATGATTAATTATCCCAGATTTATTAAGTGTCACTTCCAAATAAGGTCAAACACCTAATTGTGATCTTCCTGAAGCTAAGCAACCACCCCATTGCCCAGGCCTTGGTTTCTATCACAGAAAGTTTTAACTGACTTCTATTAATAATGATAGGGGAAAAAAAGGAATTAATGTTGATACAATCTGAGCTATGTACTCAACATGTCAAGGGGATCATTAGTGACTGACACCAACGATGTGCCACAGACAACAAGATGTCACTTTTATGTCTGTCCTTTACTGACGTTCCTGCCACATCCTATTCACCAACCTTGTGCTGTTATCCTCTTGCTCTTTGGATCAAAAAATGTCCATGTTGTTATTAATAGTTTATGCACATCACTATTTTGTTGTTTTTCACAGTTTTGTGTTTTAGTCATTGGAATGAAAAAGGTATTCATAGCAGAATAATCAGCATTGCTTGCTGTCTGTCTATCCATCTGTCTATCTGTCACTCCATCCATCTATCTGTCTATATATACCAGGTTGAATATCAGCTTTGTAATTATAAGCCTTAAATCCCAGAGGGAGGAGAGACTTACAAATTCACTTAATGTCCCTGATTTCACATCTAGGTCTTCACATTAGCTATAAAAGTGTAAAACCACGTGGAGGTAGTTCCTATTTACTGTATAGCTGAGGAGGCACAAGGCTCTTTTTTTCCTTCACCATATGGCTGAAATAACTCACACACACGCAATTTGTTCTGATTCAGCTGTTTCAGCAGGAAGGATTTGCAGAAGCAGGATTAGGAAATACAGAAGATTCTCTTTCACTTCTGTGACAAGTAATATTTTTAATTAGCCCCTGTGTCTTATGTGTAGCCTGTATCTGGGGCTAAACTATGGCAGTTCTTTATCACCTGATGACCCCTCCTAGCCGAGAAGGGGGATCAGGAAAAGGAGAAGACATCCCTGGGTTGAAATGAACATAGTTATACTTCACCCAGTAAATGTATAGTGGTCACAACAGGAAGGCAGTCCGTGAGAGCAGAATAATGAGCAAACCCCTTCAGGGATGGAAAGAAGGAAGAGGAGCCCCCATCCTCAGCAAATTTATCCCTTTATACTAAGCATGACATTTATGGTCTGGGATGCATCTGTAGCCAACTCAGGTCAGCTGCTTTGGCTGATTCAAAGCTGCTAATGGCCTGCAGACCATGACTGCCCCAGGATTCTGTCCCAGTTAGTCTTCCCAGAGCAGCTTGTAAAAGTTTAATTCTCTGTCTCAAGTCTGAGTCCCACTTGAAAAGTTCTGAAAGTGTTTTTAAAAAAGTCAGTTCCTTGGAAATTTTGTTGAAGGAAAACAAGAATTTTGGATTCTCTTTTCTTATTGAAGATACAGGGAACAGGGAGTGATGGTCAATATGCTACTTCATGGAAATCTGAAGAAAACTATTTGAAAAAATCTTATACAATATGTGTACATTACTCTAAATACCTGCAGCCTCGAGCTCTGTACACTGGGAAGGAGTGAAAACCTAGGTCAATGTGATAGTTCGGGTGTTACCCCCCCCCAGCTTTGGAAAATCACCCTGACTAGACTCAGCAGCTCTGGAAATTCAATGAAGCTTTACCTATACAGCTTAGCACAATATACAAGCAGATATTTACAGTATATATACAGTTATATACAGAAATATACAAGGTAAAAAAGTAATACAGAAACACAGCAGCCCTCCCAGACACCTGAGTCCCCAGGAGGGGCTCTCAGCCACCCTTCCTCCTTCCTCCCATCCCTCTACCTTAACCTAGATCTTGCCTCATGTTTAAGGTAGTTTGGAGGGTCGGCCAGGGGGGTTAGGAAGCAGATGGATTAGTCACACAGACAGCAGGTTAGGTTAGAGAGAGAAGTTCATCCCAAAGCCCAGACAGAGAGCAACTCTGTTATCTGTGTTTGTGTTCTTGTTGTTCTACCTCTCAGCAAGCCTATGAGTAACGTACACATCAGCACTGTTTTCTTTTTACAGCCTGTAATCTAATTCACAGCATCACAGTATCACCAAGGTTGGAAGAGACCTCACAGATCATCAAGTCCAAGCCATTACCACAGAGCTCAAGGCTAGACCATGGCACCAAGTGCCACGTCCAATCCTGCCTTGAACAGCTCCAGGGATGGCGACTCCACCACCTCCCTGGGCAGCCCATTCCAGTAGCCAATGACTCTCTCAGTGAAGAACTTTCTCCTCACCTCAAGCCTAAATTTCCCCTGGCGCAGCCTGAGGCTGTGTCCTCTTGTTCTGGTGCTGGCTGCCTGAGAGAAGAGAGCAACCTCCTCCTGGCCACAACCACCCCTCAGGTAGTTGTAGACAGCAATAAGGTCTCCCCTGAGCCTCCTCTTCTCCAGGCTAAACAATCCCAGCTCCCTCAGCTTCTCCTTGTAGGGCTTGTGCCATCTCACCAAAACATTCTAGCTAGGCTCAAACAAGCACAGTCAACTAATAATGGACAGGAGAAACCTGTAGATTAATATGTTTGCTGTTAATTACACAATATTAGCATTAAGATCCTAGCAATTTGTATCAGTAGAATCTGGCAAGTCGAGAAAGGGGGAAAAAACCAACCCAAACACAAAAACCCAACAAATCTGAAAAGGTCCACTTGAAATAAATAAAAAAAAAAAAGAGATAACATTCAAGTATATGCATTGAGTAAGAACTGTAGTCAACATAAGAAACAGAGTAAGAGCACAGAACACAAATAAGCCTTATTAATGTGCAGTGATGCTCTGAGATTTTACAAAAACATCAAGTGAATGAATGTGGAATTGCACATGCTTAGGAAGGGGGAATGCAATACTCAAAGGACTTGCAAAACGTTTTGGGTTTGTAATGTAACGTTATATGTGGGATATAAGGGGTGACCTTATTGCTGTCTACAACTACCTGAGGGGTGGTTGTGGCCAGGGGGAGGTTGCTCTCTTCTCTCAGGTGGCCAGTGCCAGAACGAGAGGACACAGACTCAGGCTGCGCCGGGGGAGGTTTAGGCTTGAGATGAGGAGAAAGTTCTTCCCTGAGAGAGTCATTGGCTACTGGAATGGGCTGCCCAGGGAGGTGGTGGAGTCGCCGTCCCTGGGGCTGTTCAAGGCAAGGTTGGACGTGGCACTTGGTGCCATGGTCTATCCTTGAGCTCTGTGGTAAAGGGTTGGACTTGATGATCTGTGAGGTCTCCTCCAACCTTGGTGATACTGTGAGACTGTGATACTGTGATATAGTTGGTGATGCCTTAAAAATTCAGCCCTAACATAACATCATGTCAGCAGCGCTGCAGTGAAGAGAGAGCATCCCTTTAATGTCATTGGCCCTTCAGCATGCAGTTTAATATTTAATCTGTTTCTAATTGTGTTCAGCTAAAACTTGGCACACGGCTTATGAGCTTGGATGCAACTTTCATTTCAGTAAAAAAGGGCAGAAAAGAGGCAAAAACTTAATCTGTTCTGTTCCTGGGGTTATTAAGTGGTAAGTGAGGTAAAAGTTTCAATCTTTCAGTCACTTTTCCCACCCAAATTTGTCCAAGTGTAATTTCTTAGCATAATGTAACATAGCACAGTGTAATATACTACACGCACGTAGATATGCAGCCAAGAACTAGTCAAAATACTCAACTTTGAACCTTCTGCAACAGACTAGGAAAACCAAATTAGGACTTTTGTTCATGGGGTCATGTGTGTGTTAATGACTAGAAAAGGAGCTCTGCACATGTTTCAGGAAATTGCATTAGCCTTCATCAACACCAGAACACCAGAGAAAAGTTGGTCTCGGAACTATACCCTAATGTGGCTTTTAGCAGAGCTTCTGAACAGTCGTTGGTGGATGTGTCCCATCCCGTGTTTCACACATCACTGACCCCTCAGGGCACTGCTGTCAGAGCCAGCTGGCTTCCTTCACCCTTTCTGCAGCAAAGGCTGCAAGATATATGTTGAAGCCTTGAAGGGGTTTTGAGAGAATGAAATGCCTCTGCCTGTCCCCAAAGAGACAACGAGATTATGGGGAGAAATTAGGAGAATCTTCCAGCTTGTGTTTGTCGCAGCTGTAGCTGGCCCCACAGAGCTGGTGGTTGAGGAAGAGAAGGGTGCCTCTGCCTTCTCCCCTCCCATGGCTCTTGAAGTTGGCGGAAATGCATCTTCTGCCATCTACAGACCATCTTTCACTTAGGAAGAGCCGCTGCTTGAAAGAATCCTGTTGGAAGAAGAGCCACCTAGCTTATCTTGAAGCTAGAGAGAGACCGTTGAGAAGAGCTCTTCAGAAAAAGACACATCATTATCACAATCAATACTTAGCCATTCAGCAAATCGTTTAAGGCAGGAAATTGTCATCCTTTGCTTCCCAAAGTTTGCCTTGATTTCATGCTTCTTCCTGCTGTCTATCAGAGATCCCAGAATAGTGAATAAAAGCACTTTCTTCAACGCAAGCGCATGGGGCTGTGAAGGCTCAGCTCATAATCAAGGCATGTGGTCGTTTGGTTGTAAGGGGGAGGAGGAGGGCACAGGCATCTCCTCACTAGATGTCTGTGCTGATTTTGGTGATTGCAGGAGTGGCCTTTGGGGCTTTTAATAAAAACTGGTTAAGGAAGAGACAGGGCTGTGGCTATGTTACTCGTCTATTAGCTGTATACGCATGAGAGCAGACGTTTCCCTCCCTGAAGCAATATAGCAATGGGCTTTGCATGGGTGCTCTGCTCTTTGTGTTGTCTAACAGAATCAAAACTTAAAGATACAGTGCAGCTTTTACCATTTTTATGGCTTCCTTACAGTTTGATTGGATTTTGGTGCAAATTGCTGGGTTCTGTATAATATCAACTTTAAGTCTGATGTAATTTAGCATGAGTAGAGTTATTGCAGAGAATACCAGCTCAGTGTGTAATGCTTGCATCCTTGCTTGATTGTTGCTAAAGTTCAGGCTATGGCTTTCTGAGTACTTTGCAATAAACCCACAATGTCTTACTGAAAAGCACCATCTAGAGCAGCAACTGTGAGAGCCAGTTTAAATTTGGCTTAAGCAAGTACAGCATGTCCACTGAGGCAAGTGGAAGCTGATCTGTCTTTGGGCAAGGGTAACATAATATAGTACAGATTCTTTCAGTAAGTGATTGACAAGTTTATTTATGGCAGTTTCTGATGGAGATGTTCTAGTTTTAGGTATAGTTTATGTAGGTAGACTCATGGTGAAGTTTTTTAGTAGTGTACCTGCTGTTCCACAAGGGTAACTTTTGTCCAAGTAGCAGTGAGGCACTTGACTCTTGTTGACTCCAAACTTTAACCAGTTCCCAGCTACAACTTCAGTTTCCCTTTCCAACTTCCCAGAGACATAAGTGACAAAGTACCCCCAGTGAATTTAGTTGGGAGCTACAGAGAGCCATAAAAACCAGTCTAGGGAGTTAGATGCCTCACTGAGAACTCAGAAATATGCTCTTGCCAATTAGGACTTGCCTACCAGAGATGTTCACCCAATTACTTTCTCTCTCCTGGAGCATGCCATAGCCACTGTCATTAATGGCACCTGTTGCCATCAGCGGTACCTGACCACATTGACTATTTCATGATAGCAGGAAAGCTGCTCAATACACAACAAGTTCTGTTTCATAAAGAAGGAAAGAAAAAGAGACTGCTCAAGACCTGCATGTGCCCGACAATAATGCTATCCACCACCCCGAAATCACTTGCAGGTGTGCACAAGTCTTGCCACTCCTTCTAGCCCAATTTTTATATGCAGGGTCATCCTCCTGGTGCTACCTTAGAAACTGGCCTTATTCTATAGAGGACATTGAATGATAACACTGTGAGTCAGCTGACTGCTGTGTCACAGAGCTGCTGCTTTCTACATTATCGCAACTGCCAGAGCTCTTACTGCTGCAGTTTTCTAGTCGCAGTGCGGCAAAGCAGACGCATAGAACCAGGCACAAAGCAGCATAGATTTTTTTTTTTATTCTTGTCTTTTTCATACAAGGGGAATTTTCCTGGTATTAGCTTAGGAACAGACACGCAGCTTGGATGTGTTGGCTTCAGCCTGGCAGCATTTTCAGCTGAGCAGGGAATGCTCGGAGCTCTGTACCCAAATCGCCTCTGAGGAAGAACGCCTGGTTTCCCACTTTGTGTACTAAGAGGTTTTTTGTTGTTGGTTTTTTTTCAATGCCGCAGTGATATACCTGCAGCAGTCGGACAGAAGAGATGGCACTTGTCACTGTTTGTCCAACTGGGGCCTTTGCAGGCACCACGCTGCCGAAGCTGTGCCAGCGTCCCAGAGTCATATAGACTGGTAACAGAAACTGCCGCAATTTCTTACATCAGTTAAAGCAAAGCTCAGACAAGAAACCAGGCTCTCTGACCTGAATCAGTCCCAGTCCTTCTGGATACAGGGCAGCAGTCGACTAGCAATGACACAACCAGCCATCAAGTGGAGAGTCTCTGGGATTGCAATCTGTATCAGTTGGAGTCAGAGAGAGTGAAACCCTTTCGGTTATCCAGTTGCTTCTCCTTCTTCTGATACTACAGTTACGACAACTACTACTACTACTTCTGTTTTTCTTGCCTGTGAGAAGCTATTTGTTATGCTTGGTCTCTGAGTGTGTATTTTGCGTGGATTAGTCTGCCTATAATACAATCCTTATCTGCTCCTGCTGGAAATCAGGGCATGAAGTCAGCCTGCTTTAACAGTTGTTTCTTTCTGCGTGATGCTATGCAACTAGAATGGGTTATACTGACAACAAAGGAACAAGCACAAAGCACCACTTTTTTTGCTGGACTGTTACAGGAGCATACCTCTTCTTCGATATGATGCCCTGGTCTCTTCTCTTTGCTGTTTTTTGTTTGTTTGTTTTCAATTTTATTTATTTCATCTAATCGAAGAGCCTAACAGACACCATCGGATGTGGTTTTTAATGATTTGGAAAAGACAGCCTGTGGAGACTGCGACTTGAGACAGCAACACATTTAGGTTATTGCCAATTTGAAATACTTGGTTTGTGAAGCACAGCCCTAAGGGACGAGCTCAGTAACTGAGAAAGAGATTGTAGATAAAGAAATAAAAATGACAAGCGTAATGGAGGCTCTGCAAAAGAGACTGTCAGAGAATCAGTTCATGGATGGCAATTTCACCAGTCTGAATCTGAATAATTCATAGATTGAAATTACCCTGCTTTCACCTTTCCATTTAAACCGGCATGATCTGAATCTCTAATAAATTTTCAAGATAAAGTAAAATGCCAATTTGAATGTGAAGAGCTTTTAAAACCAGATGCTACACCCTGAATCTTTCGATACCTTTCACAATTATCCTGTGAGAACCGCACTTCATCACGAAGCACCATTACCAGTGAAAATTACTGTGATTACAATAGCAACAATAGAATACCATCAAATGATCTCTAATTTACCTAATTTACCAAGGCTGACTGTGTGCCCATTGTGTTTCACTAGGTCTGGCACTGGATCAATATCACAGTGGAACAAAAATGCCTTAGTGTGCTTCCTTTTGGTACCTTTAAGTTTGACAGCACAGGGGAAAAAGAAATCTATCTACTGTTAAATGTTTTTACAGTCAAACTACATGCTTGCTGTATGATCTGATTGATTCTCCACGATTTTCTTTAGTTGTTGGGTATTGAATGTCATTGTGTTACTAATTTGTTTATAACGTGTACTCATGCACAAAGGCTGCAGCAAACGAGTACCAGCAGAGAGACCCTGCACTGCTGCTGCAGTAGCTGCGCTCTCGCAGGAGAAACCAAAATGAGTTCGGTGCCTTATGTGAATAATTACTCATGTTTGTGTTAGAAATGCTTTCTAGCATCACCGGTCTTGGTTGTGCTACGTGAAAAATGTATGCCAGAGCCACGGTCAAGAAAAATGATCGTGTGTGATACTAACAAGATTTTTTTCCCCCCCTGTTCAGCAATTACGATGTGGTGGTGGGAGACAGGCTGCGACTCCTTCTCTAGATGTGGGTATGTAGGTGCGCATGCACGTACATCAATGTAAAGGTACTGTGCTCTGTGGCTATGTGCTAATCACTGAAAGTAACAACTTTTCCTGACAAGCCAGGCACAGTGTTTTGCCACAATCTGCTCGGTTGTAACAAATCTCTGTTTTGGAGGTGTAAATTTCCTATAGGATGATGCGTGACTTCAGGAATAGTAAGCACCATTTCTGCGATATCTCGATGCTTATAGCTGTACTACAGAATTGTGTTTTAAGCGTAGTTTGAGTCCTTGTAGCATAATAACAATAATGTGGAGAAGTGAGAAACGTGTATAGAAGGCAACAAACAGGCATTCTTCATGGAGTCGACTGTATCTGCAGTGTGTATGTCTGTGAGTTTTACACTTCGGGCTTATTTTTCGTTTCATAACCAGATTTACTCTGCCTTCAGGGAATATTTTCGAAGGAAGGAAGGTAAGCAGCATTTCTTCTTATTTATATGGCTGCATTGTATTTCTTTTGGGGAAAATGTATGTTTCTGGCAGACAGTTCTATCATGCAGCATGATCTCATGACATCTATTTGTTTCAGTATATGCTCATGTTAAAATCGGACAAGAAAGCCTATTTAAAATAGGGCTTTTTTGTTCAGAAATACACTTGTAGAAATGCCATGCAAGAAAGAATTTAAAGATTAGGTTTGTATTCAGCTTTGTTACTAAATAAGAGCCTATTCTACCTGAATAATAATGTCCTTGAAACCTTTGGGGTTTAGGTATTTTGTCTTCCTAAACCAAAATGTACTATACTTTGAAATTTCCAGTATATGAGTGGAGATTGTTGTCTAGAGGTGGAAGAGGCAGAAGGTTTTACAGTTTAAGCTCTGATAACAAAGGAATTTGAAGGGGCACAGGATATGATTATACAAAATTCTCAAAATGTAAATTATTCAGTAATGTGATTTAGCAAACTGTTTTTTCTTAGACAACATGCTCTCAAGTTACTATGCTATCTGGATTTAATTAGTCCCTTCAGTGCTATATTTATATTCTTCATTTTCACACGGTATTCAAAAATTAACAAAGAAAAAAATCCATGTGCAGAGCAAAGACTGAAACTGGAGAATGTATCTAAAATCTCCATTATGTTACTGTGATAAGAAAATCAAGAGATTCAGACCAAATGTTGCTGAAGAGAAATAGGTGTTTTGGTGGCTTCACTGTTTTACAAGGAGTTTTTTCTGTATTTTTGTGTGAATACAAGTGTAGCATGTACTGATCAAACTGCTGTACTGCAAGGATCATGCAAAGGAGAATGTGACTATTTTGCAAAACACCATACAGATATCTGCTAGTCCTTATATTATTATTATTTATATTATTACTACGACTGCATTCTTCTAGTATCATAGACTGTTTTGAAGTCATGGTCTGTTAACTATTTTGAGGCTATAGAGTATTTGCAATCAGAAGTTTTTGATCAGTCTCCTCTGCTCTGACACTCTGTAGAGAGTCATGGGGTGTTAGATGTCCTCATTAACAACTGCAAAGCACACCTAATCTGGAGTTTGCATGCTCTCGATGGATGCCTTTAAGGGCCCAATCCAAATTGTTCTGCACTGGAGTCCTCTAACTTTGTGTCTGTGTTATTGGATTTTTCATGTGCCACTGGCTTTCACCCACTGCTTGACACTGGCCTTGCATCTCAAAATATGCAGTGCTGGTCAGGCCTCGTGCTGTTTCTGAGCGTTAGGTCACTGCAGTAGTTGCTGGAGGATGTCATGACAGTGTCTTTGGGAAGTGAAGTTATGAGACTGTTAGAAACCACTCTGAATCTGAAAACCTTAGGATTTGCCTCTTGGGCTGGTGTGTGTTTCACAAGAGGCAGGGCAGTAGTTTGCCAGCAGGAAAAACTTCACATGCAGATGTGGAAAAAACCCCAACATTCAAGTCTTTTCAGCCACAGTATCATGAAGAGAATATTAGCAATATTACCTCATAAAAAGCATTAACATAGAGTCATCTGTAACATCCAAGTGTTTTCTGATAGGACTAGAGCTAATCAGGTCCAGCTGAAGTGTTTAAGATGTATAATTGAATGTGCCAAAATAAATGATGGATTGTGCAATACTAAACTCCTGACATAATCCCACAAATATTAGCAATAATGATTCAGCAATTAATCTACATTGCATCACAAATACAGGTTATACTTGCCTAAAAATGAATCTGCAATGACAAAGTAAGGCCTAAAAGACTTCTTTACATGAGATCCTGATTCTATGCAAATATTCACTTGAATAAAATTCCTTCTGTGCATTTGGTGGACCCATGCCCTCATCTGCAGCTGGACAGTGATTGTGGTGCAGTCACACATATGGAAAACACACTGGAGTCTATTCTACTACCACTGAATTTAATAGTGAGACTCTGTGCCATCAACACAGAAGGTGGATTCAATACTTTCCTTCCATTACAGTCTTCTTGTGAAAGTTATTGCCAAGTTTTGTGCTTTCCCCCCGCACCTTGATTGTAAGAGTCCAGTATGGTTGACACAATGCTAAAGAAAAGTTGGTTTCTGCTCAACAGGACACATGATTTGAGCTAAATGCTGAAGTTAGCATCTGAAGCCAGCAAACTGAAGGGACCTTCTGGCCAGTAGTTCCATTGACAATATTTATGCTCACTCACTTGCCAATTCTGCATTCTTATAATCTGCCATAAAACATGCAGGCTCTGATCTGTAATGGTTGTATCTATTTGGATAAGAGCCCTGGGGAGGGTCTGTTGTGGCTTTGTTGTTTTTTTTTTTTCACCTTACAGTTGCTTTGAATTAATTGCAACTGCTTATGGAAATACAATCCCCCTAAGAATGTAGAGAAATGCATTATTGATAACTGTGCATAAAGTATCTCTAGATTCCTCTGCATTTTGGCTGGTATGAATTTCACACCATTATTCCCAGGCAAAAAATGTTAGGAGGAAAATGAGCCTGAAGTAACTTGAAAAGGCAACTGCAGCGTTTCCAAAGCAAACATTTCAGTGCAGGAAATTCAGAGTTAAACAGAAGAAAATTAAGATAGTTCATAGATACAATTAAAATACCTAAGCAACTTACTCCCTTTTTGATGCCGTGTGATAACTGCAGGATATGACAGAGGTAAACAATTTTGCCATTTCAATTTCTATTGTACAGATACTATAAAAAACACCTCTGCCTTTAAAAGTATTTGCATTGTGTTTCACAGGATCAGTTTAGTTTCTTTGTGGACCATAAACATACACCTGCTCTGTGCCTTTAAGCTGCATAATTGTAATGTAACCAAAAGTTCTGAAAAATCAAATGATTTCAGACTGACCAAAATGGGGAAATGAATTCCAAAACAGGAATTGCAGTGGAGGCAATGAGTTTCCCAGGTCTCATGTCAACATAGCTTCTTGTGGGTTTCCTAGATCAGGTTAAGCATCTCCCTGCATTAAAATCTGTCCCAAGGAACACCAAGTTAAAAATTGCTGGGAATTCAACATCTAGCCCCACTGGTGCCTGAAAACTTGTGCTTTCTTTCTAACTACCTTTGGTATTATTTCTGCTGCAAGTCTTGTCTCAAAGTTTACCAGGGAATTGTATCCAAAAGCAAATTTGCAACAACATAACCTCATTCACAGCCAAGCACATATGATGGTTAACACCTATGGAAAAATGTAAAGCTGGGAAATGCTGTTGAAATAGGGAAAAAGTAAATACATTGATAGACTGTAGGGCTGTCATTGTGAAGGTCCTGGGCTGCATCAAGAGAAGTGTGGCCAGCAGCTTGAGGGAAGTAATCCTCTCCCTCTACTCCACACTGGTGAGACCTCACCCAGACTACTGCGTCCAGTTCTGGAGCCCCTGTTACAAGAGGGATATGGATGTGCTGGAGCGTGTCCAGAGAAGGGCCATGAGGATGATCAGAGGGCTGGAGCAGCTCTCCTATGAGGAGAGACTGAGGGAGCCGGGGCTCTTCAGTCTGGAGAGGAGAAGGCTCCAAGGTGACCTTATTGTGGCCTTTCAATATATTAAGGGGGCCTACAAGAAAGCTGGGGAGGAGCTCTTTAGGATGTCAGGTAGTGATAGGACTAGGGGGAATGGAACAGAGATAGAAATGGGTAGATTCAGAGTGGATGTTAGGAAGAAGTTCTTCACCATGACAGTGCTGAGACCCTTTTAACAGGTTGCCCAGGGAGGTGGCCAAAGCACCATTCCTGGAGGTGTTGAAGTCCAGGCTGGATGTGGCTCTAGACAGGCTGATCTAGTGTGAGGTGTCCCTCAAGGCAGGGAGGTTGGAACTAGATGATCCTTGTGGTCCCTTCCAACTCTGACTCTATGATTTTATGGTCACTTATACTCAGTATTTCACAGAGATTGTGCAGAAGTGAACTTAAGTTACATGCAGCTGTCCTCGGTGAAATGTTCAACAGAAAAACCTTTTCTCGTACTCACGCTTCTGTTTCTTCTACTTCCTATGTTCATTCAAAATCCATCTCCAATAGCACAACAGTCACAGCAAATGGCCACCCCTGTGACCTGCAGGTAATACGTGACGGTGAGAAGCTTCACTCAGATGAGAAATAGATGAGATCCCACATCCTCTGCTCCTGAAGGCAATGCCATGGTTGATGGGGCTAGGGGAGAAGGAGGAATACAAAGGGACATTGAGGATGAACTGATATCTGTGTGCTACAGAACTCTGACTCCTATACCAATATACAAGTGGAAAACTGCTATTATTAGCTAATCAAGGAGAAGTAGGAACATCTTTAGTTTCTGTATTTTCACAGGCAGCTCTTCTGTAAACTTGTTGTACCTGTTATAAGCATCACATACCAAACCTCCAGGTCTCCTAGGCAACACAATTTTTCAATCAGTACTGTGACTGATTTCCATAATCCAATACACTACATTAATGTTTACTCACATGTACATATACACAGAGTCCCAGCATTGCTCTTCAAAAAGAGCTCCAGGGCCTTTTTATTTGCATGTACATGTAATTACCTATGCCACTGCTCCTGTAGTAGCTAGAGGCTGAACACATATTTCATATTAGCTTAAGCAACTATATCCCATTTAAATTAGCATGACTGGTAATGGTATTTTTGCCTGTCCTTTGAATGATATAGCATGGCCTGTATTATCCACTGAATTAGCATGGATTATTGCAATTCCTCTTCTAAAAAGGAATTACTTTCTTCAAAGCTCTTCTGTACTAAACTCATCACCCATGTTTTCATGAGGGACAGTCTCTGTCTTTGGCAAGCTGATGGGCTTGATCTGGTAATGAGTTGCTTACACTTTCTGCTTGCTTTGATATTCTACATTGATTTCACTACATTTAGGAGCTGGAGTGCATCCTTTGCCACAGAACATAATGTGAGCAATTATTTAAACCAAGCTTTTTAACAATACGGTCCTCACCTTCCAATTGTCTGGCAGTTGTGTGGGACTTGCTGAATTGCTCTCTCCCAACAGTATTTGGAGTCATATAATCATACAATCCCCTGGGTTGGAAGGGACCTCTAAAGGTCATCTAGTCCAGCCCCCTTGCAGTGAGCAGGGACATCCTCAACTAGATCAGATCTAGGGAGTATGCATAGGAAGGGTTTCTCCGTAAAGGAATGAAAAAAAAACACCACAACAACTTTCTGGTGCTCCAGATTGCTTGCCCCAGATTAGGCAATACTTGTGACCTTAACCTCTTGGTCTTAATTTTGTTTTTGTAAACAGGTATCTGTAAACACAATTCTTTCACCTTATAGAGCACT
Organism: Tricholaema leucomelas; assembly: GCA_013400475.1. Taxonomy (NCBI): domain Eukaryota; kingdom Metazoa; phylum Chordata; class Aves; order Piciformes; family Lybiidae; genus Tricholaema lacrymosa; species Tricholaema leucomelas. The sequence goes on from WAAF01018646.1 coordinate 130,078, forward strand.
TTACGAAGACAATTTCATTACCAGATGTGAGCCATATAATGAATCACTAAGTGTTAGGGGGAAATCCTTCCTGTAAATTAGCTCTCCCATTATTAGTGCTGTGTGTGGTAAATCAGAAGCAGGCTTCTCAGGAAACAAGGACAAAAAGGGCAACACTGCTTACTGAGAGTTTGTCTTGAGCAGATAGTTAAGTTTGCACCCCTTGCTCTTGGTTCTTCTGTCCATCTTGGTGTTTCATTTTGGAAAGCAACCTTCTTGTCATACGTCTCTTCCCATTCAAGCCACCTTTTCCTGGGCTTCACACTCCTTTATTAACAGTGTTGTGTCCCTACCACTTCCCATTCTAGGTCCCAATCTTTGGCTAGTCAATCCTAATCCTCTCTAAATAGAGGATGTTGCTGTCCCACTTTACACTCACCTTCCTGACCTCCAGCTGTGCTTTCTTTTCCAGTTGTTTGGCCTCAGGCTGGTTCTTTATTGGTGTAGTCTGGCCTTCAAGATACAGGCAGCTCAAGACACCCAGACGTGGGTGAATTTTCAGAGAGAGCACAGTAGCTATGTCTTCCAGGGAGAACATCTCCTTCCTTGTACTGCATCTCTACTGAGTTCTTCAAGGCACACAGGCACAAGAGCTTTTCCTGTATTTTTAAACAGGAGTAAGGCCAAGAGCTTACAAACTATGGAATAATAACAATAATTAATAACAACAAAAATAGAAAGAAGGACGGGGAAAAAAAAATCTACTGATGCAAACGCCCTTTGTGTAAAATACCATCTGAGTGGATTGTAAGCATCAGAGAACAAGGTCATGTAAACAAAAAGTGCAGAGAAGCTTTAACATAGTCTGAGTTACCTCATATGCCATGTACAGATTTGTGAATGTATACCTTCACATAACTGTGAAAAGAATGACTTTGTTTTCTTTCTAAGAGTAGTAAGAATGCCCTCATTCTTTATTTGGGAAACAGGTATACATAACCGTGGGGAGTTTTTGATCACTACCTAATGCACAAAGGTTATAACATTTACTACTCCAAAGAATTTTAAGTTTCAGTGGCACTTTGCAATATTTGATGAACCACCCAAGTGGTTTGGGTGTTCCCCACCCTCCCCACATACTTTGGAAATCACCCAGACTAGACTCAGCCGGCTCTGGAAATATGAATGAAGCTTATATATGCAGCTAGCACAATGTACAAGCAGATATTTACAGTATATACAGATATATACAAGGGAAAAAGGTAATACAGAAACACAACAGCCCTCCCAGAAACCTGAGTCCCCAGGAGGGGCTCTCAACCACCCCTTCACCTTCCCCTCTCAATCTTACTCCAGTCCCAAGGAAGAATGGAGGTTCGGCCAGGGGGGCTAGGAAGCAAAGTGGATTAGTAAACAAAAATGGAGGGTGAGGATAGAGAGTAAGGTGCAGCTCAGAGTTCCCCAGCAGGCAAAGAGAAGTGATTATCTATGTTTTGCTTTTTTGTTCTTGTACATCACAGCAAGCCTGTGAGCAAAGTAGCCATCACCACTGTTTTCCTTTCACAGCCTGTAATCTAGCACTTCTCACCAAAACATTCTAGCTAGCTTCAAACTAGCACAACCAACAAGCTAGTAGCAGTGCATACTGCAGGTGATGATACAGTTTCTTCTACAACAAATCTTTGGTAAGTGGGCTTACAGAGAATGAAAGCTATAATTTATGATTAGAAAATGCATTTATAATTATATATATATGTATATATGTGTGTGTACACACACACTTGCAAAGAAGAAATGTTAACGTGACTTTGAACTATCCATATGCAATCATTTCCCTTTACATTCCAGGGCTGGAAGGGATCTCAGGGATCATCTAGATCCAGTCCCCCTGCCATGGGCGAGAACACCTCACAATAGATCAGGCTGCTCAGAGCTCCATCCAGCCTNAAACAAAAATGGAGGGTGAGGATAGAGAGTAAGGTGCAGCTCAGAGTTCCCCAGCAGGCAAAGAGAAGTGATTATCTATGTTTTGCTTTTTTGTTCTTGTACATCACAGCAAGCCTGTGAGCAAAGTAGCCATCACCACTGTTTTCCTTTCACAGCCTGTAATCTAGCACTTCTCACCAAAACATTCTAGCTAGCTTCAAACTAGCACAACCAACAAGCTAGTAGCAGTGCATACTGCAGGTGATGATACAGTTTCTTCTACAACAAATCTTTGGTAAGTGGGCTTACAGAGAATGAAAGCTATAATTTATGATTAGAAAATGCATTTATAATTATATATATATGTATATATGTGTGTGTACACACACACTTGCAAAGAAGAAATGTTAACGTGACTTTGAACTATCCATATGCAATCATTTCCCTTTACATTCCAGGGCTGGAAGGCCAGTCCCCCTNTTAGAAAATGCATTTATAATTATATATATATGTATATATGTGTGTGTACACACACACTTGCAAAGAAGAAATCCATATGCAATCATTTCCCTTTACATTCCAGGGCTGGAAGGGATCTCAGGGATCATCTAGATCCAGTCCCCCTGCCATGGGCGAGAACACCTCACAATAGATCAGGCTGCTCAGAGCTCCATCCAGCCTGGCCTTAAAGACTTCCAGGGATGGGGCTTCCACCACCTCCCTGGGCAATCTGTTATAGTGTTTTACTATCCTCATGGTGAAGAACTTAGAATCATAGAATTAACCAGGTTGGAAGAGACCTCCAAGATCATCCAGTCCAACCTATCACCCAGCCCTGTCCAATCAACTAGACCATGGCAGTAAGTGCCTCATCCAGTGTTTTTTTTTCTTAACATCCAATCTGAATCTACCAACTTCTAGATTTGCTCCATTTCCCCATGTCCTGTCACTACCCAACATCCTAAAAACTGCCTTACCAGCTTTCCTGTAGGTCCCCTTCAGACACTGGAAGGCCACAATAAGGTGTCCTCAGAGACTTCGCTTCTCCAGACTGAACAGCCCCAACTCCGAGGTGGTCACTTGTTTATATTTGGACACTAAAAGGGGATGCCTCTATTTTGCCTTCACAGTATTTTGCTTTTCTTTCTGCTGCTTGGCTTTGCTGATGAAAGAATGTAGGGCAGGTTTTTAATTCTTTGGATGACATGATGGTATGCCACCAATCTGAATTTCGAGAGCCACTCCAGTGCTGAGTGAACCATATTTATTAACTATTACCAGTGAGGCTAGTACAGGCACCAGAAGCTGCACAAGAAAAAAGAAGTGCTATATTGTTGGGTCTCTAGGCTAAACTCCTGACTGCAATTTCAGCAAATTCTTTTCATGTTTGTGGAAATTAGTTTCATAGCATATTCCTTATTTTCTTTGGACACTCTTCCTGAAGCTGAAGTTGCTCTTCTAACTTGAGATGTTTGTTTCATTTTTGCTTCTTTCTCTCTGGTATTCAGATTCCATCTTTCCATGGTGATCATCAGGGTTTTTTTTTTTCCAATGCTGTTTCAGACTATCAGCAAATGCCCATCTGAGGAGCTCAAGATCCAAATTTGGCCAGATTGGTATAAATAAATAGGCAGCCATTATTTAGCAGCTGTGTCCTATTGTTGTCCATATATGCTGATAAAACTTTTGTAAGGAACTTTAAAGATTAAAATAAGACAGCATGTAAAATAAAATTAGTAGGAAGACACACTACAAACCCCAAGAAAATTAGCATGTGACAAGTTGCATCTTTCCATTAAAAAGAGTTAGCTTCCAACCGCTGAAGTTAAAATGTGACACCTGTTTATCAAGCTAAATTGTTTTCTTGTTGTGAAGTACAAACTTAACTACAAAGGTCTTTTACAGGTGGATAGTATTTGCTTAAACAATATTTCCAAAGTTGTGTTCATAAATATGATTTTAATTTCAACATTTTTTAAACCCCATGCTTTCAGAAAACAGGCAAACATAACACTAGAAGCAATATCCTGGATTGTCCTTTACTTACCCAGAGAATTATGCCTGTAGCATTTTCCACAAACTTAGCAATCCTCATTATTAAACAGACTGAGTTGCTATATTTTTGTGCTTGATGGTTGCATTAAAAAAAACTGCTCTGGTAGAATAGAATAGAATAGAATCAACCAGGTTGGAAGAGACCTCCAAGATCATCCAGTCCAACCTAGCACCCAGCCCTATCCAGTCAACCAGACCATGGCACTAAGTGCCTCACCCAGTCTTTTCCTGAACACCTCCAGGGACAGTGACTCCACCACCTCCCTGGGCAGCCCATTCCAATGCCAATCACTCTCTCTGCCAACAACTTCCTCCTAACATCCAGCTTATACCTCCCCCGGCACAACTTGAGGCTGTGTCCCCTTGTCCTGTTGCTGGTTGCCTGGCAGAAGAGACCAACCCCCACCTGGCTACAGCCTCCCTTCAGGTAGGTGTAGACAGCAATGAGGTCCGCCCTGAGCCTCCTCTTCTCCAGGCTAAACAACCCCAGCTCCCTCAGCCTCTCCTCATAGGGTTTGTGTTCCAGGCCCCTCACCAGCCTTTTTGCCCTTCTCTGGACACGTTCCAGCACCTCAACATCTCTCTTGAATTGAGGAGCCCAGAACTGGACACAGCACTCAAGGTGTGGCCTGAGCAGTGCTGAGTACAGGGGAAGAATAACCTCCTTCGTCCTGCTGGCCACACTGTTCCTGATACAAGCCAGGATGCCATTGGCTCTCTTGGCCACCTGGGCACACTGCTGGCAACCTCACTATTTTTATGGCCAGAAACCTTCTAATTTCCAGCCTGAATTTATTCATGACCAAATTACACCCACTTGCTCTTGTGCCAGTATTGTCTGCTAGAGTAAATAGTTCTCTTCCTTGCCTACTGTTTACCACCCTATTGTGTTTTTAGAGAATAATTATTTCCTGTATCAGCTTTTGCTTCTCCTAGACTAAACAAGCAAAACTTCAGATGTACAACTAAGGAGAGCAGGAGGCTAGTGTATTCCCACACTTACTAACAAGAACTTCAGCATTTATTAGGAAGATGAACTGGGGTTTTGAGGGATTTTTTCAGAGGGAGAAAGATTATTTAGAGATAATGTGACAGATTATTTTATTTTGCATAAGAGTGCTGGAACGAGAAAATTTATTCCTAAGAGTTATCTATCAGGGCTTGCAGCTTCCTAGAATTCCTACAAATCTTTTTTGTCAGTTTTAATTTTGATCTGCTTATTGGGAGGGGAATCTGTACCTAGGATTATTTTATTAAGTTCCTAAAAGGTAGCTTTATTTAATATGCCCTGCTTGACAATTGCTATATAATACATTCTTTGATGTTGAAGTGGTGAACATATTACATTTTTAGTGCATTATTGGTAATGTTTAATATGTTATATTCTGTTTAGAGCGTCCCTGTAGAGTAATGACTGACATACTAAGCAGGTCAGCTTTGAATGTCCTGCAGGGATACCATAATGACTTTCACCAAAGGAGGAAGAAGCCTTGATAATTTTTTCATTTTGTTAAGCTGAGTTTGGAAGGTTTTGATTGTATAAATCCCAAGGTCATAGAATCAGTCAGGGTTGGAAGGGACCACAAGGATCATCCAGTTCCAACACCCCTGCCATGGGCAGGGACACCCTACCCCAGAGCAGGCTGCACAGAGCCTCATCCAGCCTGGCCTTAAACACCTTCAGGGATGGGGCCTCAACCACCTCCCTGGGCAACCCATTCCAGGCTCTCATCACTCTCATGCTGAACAACTTCCTCCTGTCATTCAGCCTGATTCTCCCCACCTCCAGCTTTGATCCATTCCCCCATGTCCTGTCACTCCCTGATAGCCTGAAAAGTCCCTCCCCAGCTTTTTTCGTAGGCNAGGCTGCTGAGATCTGAGACTTAAGCAAATCTAGCATATGTAAATAGTGGCTTCAAAAAAGTACATGTTTCTGTCAGAAGAGTTTATTTCTCTTGACCCAGAATTCATTCTCTTTTTGGAAATATCTTGAGACATGTTCAGACATCAGAAACTTGCAGGCCTCTACTATAGCAGGATGCAATCAAATGATCATTCTGACTTGACAATATTAAAGTTGTTCTTTCCTCCAATGTGCCTCTTTCTTTTTGCTAGTTGTAGTTACTAAAAACAGTTATCAGACTGGGATAAAGCTTTGTCATTAGTCTCTTCTCTTTAGACAATGATAGAATTATTTTGTTGCTAAAGGAAAGGGGTTTGCAAAGTGCCTTGCAAAGAAAAACATGTCGTAGAAATAAAACCTGTAGTGGATGGTGATTGTAATCTGCTAGAGGTGTTAGGCTAATGAAGAAAGAGTTAAATGAAGCACGACAGATAGCAGTCACGTTGCTTAATAAACCAGTGGAGGATATACAGAACCGCAGAAGTGATGAAAGTACTGCAGGAACAGGTGTAGAAAAGATACAGAATACAATTGCTGCATGCATATGTAGTGTGGTTTGCAGGTAAGTGGGGTATACTTGTTTGACAGAATGCTCTTCTACAAAGTCTAACTTTGCCATTAATACAGCTTTTATACAGAAATACTTGGTAAGTGATATAGAATAGCTCGAGGGGGGCCAGTAGAGAGCAGGGAATCAGGAAAACACCATCTAGCAGTTATTTATATAGGAAACATTCACATTATTCTCTTAATATCAAGTATTTGTTATTCCTCTTCTACATACCTTCTGCTTTTATAAGAAGCTGTACTCATCAGTAAGTTCATATAAAACACTGCTTGGCATCTATATGAAGAAGCAGACAAAATATTTTCTATGGCATCTATATGAAGAAGCAGACAAAATATTTTCTATGGCATCTATATGAAGAAGCAGACAAAATATTTTCTATGGCATCTATATGAAGAAGCAGACAAAATATTTTCTATGTAAAATAGGTATTTTTTTTTTTTAATCCTCTCAGCTCTTTTCTTGCCATTCCTTGTGTTGGGTTCCTTCCCATGAGATTTCTTAGAGTTCTAACTGAGGGCAAAATAGATTTGTTGCCTCCACAAAGAAAATTTACTAGACTCTGAGGAGAAAAGTTGTGTTTCAGCATGCAAATTTTTGGTAAACTTCTTCATATTTTTATGCTATTTCAATTTCTTTACACACTCAAGCCACAGCAAACTGCTAGACTACCCAATTAGATACCTCCATACTGTAATATTGGTGAGATGGATCTGGTTTAAGAGCTTAAGGTGTATGTGCAGCAAAAAGATATCGTGTATCAATCTCACCTCATAAGGAGCTCCATTGTTGACTCAGGAGAAAAAGTGGAAAAAAAAATCCACTCTGGGAATTAGGAGCTGTGCACCAACATGGATGCTGCTGTGTCATGCAGGCTGTGAGCACGTAGCAGCTGATGCAACAGAGCTCTGTGTCTTGCCCCAGATCCATCTTCTGCTTCCATTTTGGTCTGAGATGGGAGTGATCTGAAATTACAGCGTCTGCAATAGAAGGGTTTTGGCAGTTTGTTCCTGCTTCAGTGTAGTTCAATACACTAAAAAAGTTTAATAACATAAAGAAGTTTAATAACATAAAGAGGTTTAATACACAGCTCTTTAACTGGTGAGAATTTCTCTGTCTTTCAAGTAACTCCTTAAAAGCAGGTGTTTTGGGGTATATCTTAATTTGCATGGATGACTAGAGGATGGTATGCAGTTAGTTGTTGACTTGTGAGTGAAAAGACAGCAGGATGAGTACTGTGCACAGTACATGTATCCAACTATTGAAATCATAGAGCAGATCACAAATATGCTCCCATATCCAGTGCCCACACATTTCCTGCTTCTCCACACTCAGAAATGCTATATGCAGGGCTGGTTTAGGAGGTTGGTTGGGATTTTCATGGAACAAGCAGTCCCTGGTGAAGCTGGAAAGTGAAGGCAGCTGTGCCAACTGGGAGCCAAAGAGCAGTAGGGCAGGAGCCGTGGGGAGATGCTGCAACTCAGGAACATTTATGATCCTCTAGGTTACTGTAATTATTAAAGAACCAGGAAATGAAACAAATCAGTCTAACAAGTACACGAGACATCTGCAAAACGGTGCAGTTAAAAGGGAGATAAGGCTGCTCACACTCCGTGCTTGAGCTGGATGTGGGTTACTCCCTTTCGGGTGTGTGGTCTAAGCTTCAGGTGATGGGAGGGGTTCCATGGTTTTTGAAGTTGTACTTTTTCTTCTTTTTTCCTCTTCCTTCTGGCGTATTGCTCTGCTTTCTCATGAACAGCATCACCAGGAGAGCATAAACCTGATGTCTCAGCATGGCTGCTTTAGTTTTGCTATCATAGCATACATTTACCCTGGGTCACCATGTTTTCTTTTGCATTACATGTTTTCCTTTCTATCTGAGCTTCAGCTGGAGAGTCTGCTCATTTTAAAGACACTATCAAAAACAAGAGAGAATTTTCCAGTCTTGTGACTTTACTTTCAGCTTTGGTGAGCCTTTGCAGGCTTTGTGTCACTTTCAGAGTACTGAGAAGTGGATTATTATAAATAAGAGTGGACTTTTAGAGGCTTTTGGTGTGCATATCCAGGTCAAAAGTCCTTTTAACAAATTTAATTAGTTTAATTAAGAAATATTCCAAACCATTCTGCCTTTAGCAGCAGCACCAAGAACCCCCAGGTACTCAAACAAAAAGAAAAGAGCAAATCCTCACTTTACTTAAAAGTATAAAATGTTAACAGAAAGGGCACTCCTTAGCTACTATGTGTGAGCAGCAGCACCAAGAACCCCCAGGTACTCAAACAAAAAGAAAAGAGCAAATCCTCACTTTACTTAAAAGTATAAAATGTTAACAGAAAGGGCACTCCTTAGCTACTATGTGTGAGCAGCAGCACCAAGAACCCCCAGGTACTCAAACAAAAAGAAAAGAGCAAATCCTCACTTTACTTAAAAGTATAAAATGTTAACAGAAAGGGCACTCCTTAGCTACTATGTGTGAGTGCTGTATACATGAACATTGAATATATGTTCCCCTAAAATAATCTAGTAAGGAAATGGTATCTCAGTTAGCATTCTTCCCTTGCATACAGGTTTATTGAGATAATATAGGTATCTTTTTGTATGCTGAGACATTGCTTTGCCTCTGCCTCAGCCTGCTGAAGGTGTATGAATATTGACTGTTTAACGAACAGCCCATGGTGTGTTATTGCTTACTTAAAGCATAATACTGCATGACCTTGTTTTTTTTCTCTTAGTTATATTTTTCCCTTGTAGGAAAGTAAGTTTACTCATTCTGAATCATGCCAAACCGCATAATCTGGAAAGGAATATTGTGGCTCTACTTGGAAAGTACTAATTGGGTTTCAGCCATCGCTGGGAAAGCTGTATGGTCTTTTATTATTTTAACTGGCCAAATGCCCTTTGTTACCACATTAACAGTCTCCCTCTGGTGCCTGTAACTTTGATATTATTTTCACTTTTACGCTAAATTTGACCAGATGAAAGGCGCAAACCTTCCGATAAATAAAAAAAAGATGGCATGTTTTGCTAATCCTGTATTTCAGAGGGAAAATGATAACCTATGTCTGCTGGCCAAAATTTTTGTCAGTAAACCCATCCTGACAGCTGTTCTCACTGGCAAGAGGAAAGATAATATTTTGGTATCTTTAATTTCTCCCTTTTAGAGCAGAGTTTTTGCTTGTGTCATCATTTAAATCATGCATGTTAACATCAGTCTGGCAAACAATACTGCGCTTTATATAAAGACCTCGGTTTGGACAGTATCACTGTAATGTTGCAATAGCTCTGCTTTAGACTATTAAATACAGCTTAAGTCACTTACTGACTATGAACTATTGCAGGTGTTCTGGACTGTGCTGCTGAAGAACTGATTTGGAAGTCCTATAGAAGGCACTGAAGCTGATATATGCATCTGATGTCACTGGAGATAAAGATGGAAAATACCTCAACAGACTGGGCCCACTCATGTGCCTTTGGTCCTCATCTCACAAAGCACACCGGGCAAGGATCAACAAAATGAGAGAGGAATTATGGCCTCTGGCAGGAGACAGGATTACTTTTCTGAGAGACAAAAAAAGTTGTCATCTAAAGCTCTAGACTTAGCCAGGTTCACTTCACTTACTGACAATATCCAGACCAAAACGTATACAGGGAATGTTCTCGCTGCAGCTTGATCTTTGATTGCAAGCTTTAATTTCTGCTGAAACAGAAAGGATGTTCTCAGCATGCTTAAGAATATTTAAGAATGCCTTTTTCACTTCCCAGGTAACCTGAAGCTTGAGTGTTTACAGGCATATTGGATCCCATACCTTGGCAGGGGATTATTTCTGCATATGTTCTGGGACAGCTCAGCACTAAAGACTGACAAGGGGAAAAAAGAGGGGGAAAAAGTAATCTTGGTTCTGCAACAGTGTGTTTGAATCCTTTGAAGGTTTCAAAGGCTATTTTAAAGTTGTCAAGGGGCAGGACAAGCAAATTGATCAGGATGAAGCTAGGTTTCAAGTCCTTGCTTGCATACATGTAAAGCCTCTTTTACTGAAATGGAGCATAGGGGAAGACAAGGAAGTCTTTCAAAACAGGAATTTCGTTCATTTGTGCATTACTGTAATTATACTACTGTCTTAAATTCTCTGAGGTTGATGGTGCTTGTGATTTTCCCAGTATGCTTCCTAAGTCTGCTGCACTGCCCCAAACCAGAACTGAGCCTTTCCATCCTTTAAAGCTGTATTGGGCAATTCTGTGAACACTGTAATGGCTCTTTTATAGCACTCTACTTCTACTTGGTACTGTAGGGCACATTCCAAGGAAAATTAGGATAGTTTCTGCATTTTGCCTACTTACTGCTGTTGTAACAGTTTGATGTAAAAGCTGATAAGAAAATACATGATGCATTTTGTTAGGAGAACCCAGCCCAACCCAACAACCACACCAAAAATTATACCAGGGATGCAAGTTTGTTTTTAAATATCTGAATTTAGAAACAAACAAACAAAAAAGAAGTATTTTTATTTCAGGTTTTAATTTCTTCCTGAAACATCTAATGATTTACTGTGTTCTCTTTCAGGTTAGCTCTCATCACCTCAGATACAGCTACAGGTCCATATCTTTTGGATGAAGTTTTCCTGCCTGCCAGACTGCCAGCCAGAGCATTTCAAGTAAGGTGAATCCATTAATAAAGTGCAAACCCAGTAGGAAAATATCTATTTAAATGACAGATATATTTTGGTAGCACTCTCACAAGTTGCTTTCCTTACTTTGGCTTTTTACAGTTAGTGTGCCTCATGTAGCAGCCTGCCCAACTCTCCATGTGCCTCTAGGTCATTGTTAATGTCTATTGCAGTTTTATGAAGGAGTTCTGGATGGTACATGTCACAGACAGCTTGGTCAGAGGGAAACTGTAGACCCCAGCCTCCCTGGAATGTTGGTGTTCCTATGCTCCTGCTCCAAAATACTGCAATGGGTTGAGAAGAGAAGGCTCTAGGGAGACCTTATTGTGACCTTTCACTACTAAAAGGGAGCTTGTAATAAGGATGGTGGCACTCTTTTTAGTTCTGGCAGGACACAGATGGTGATTTTATACAAAAGCAGGGAGATTTAGAACAGATATAAGGAAGAAAAGTTTTACAATGGGGATGGTGAAACACTGGCACATGTTGCCCAGAGAGGTGGTAGATGCCCCATCCATGGAAATGTTCAAGGTCATGTTGGGCAGAGCTCTGAGCAACCTGATCTAGTTAAAGATGTCCCTGCTTACTGCAAGAGAGGTGGACTAGATGACCTTCAAAGGTCCTTTCCAACCCCAAACTTTCCACAGTTCTATTATCCTATGTATTATCGTCCTGTGCAGCACACCACACAGCAACTCCTGGGACACTGCCAAGCAAGGCACTAGTATCTACCCTGCAGATTAAGCTACTGACACTCACCAGCTGCTAGTTGTGTCAAAGAACTTGAACACCTCCCTCTTAGGAAAGACAAATATTGTAAATGATAACAATTCTATCAATAAACAAAAGTAACCAATTAAGAGAGAAAAAAAGTAATATCTTCCATTTTAAAACTTTGTTTAGAATAATTTGAAACTGTAGACAACCACATCAGCTTAAATGAAAGGAAAAATAATTGGGAAGAAAGCATCCACAGCCACAGTACTTGCCACTTGAGCTCTTCTATACCAAACAGCTACACTAACTGTAATGAAATTAGACCTACTATGTATATACAAGCATTAAAACAAAAGCAAAACCCCAACAAGAACCAATTAAGGAATCTACTATGGTAGTGATCAAATTTAAGAGAAAGGAAGTGGAAGCTTGTAAAAGACATATCAAGAGTGACACAGCCCCAAGAGGAAGATACTTCCCAGCAGCTTGAAGTCTCAAGAGTAAATACTTTAGGAAGCTGCCATGGTTAAATAGAGGAAGTTTATTGAAAAAGAAAAAGTTGAAGGGAAAAAAAGAGCATAAACCAAACCCACATCATATGCCCCAAAAGATATTGACAGACATCAAAAATTTGAAGTTAATGTCCAAGGGTATCTGTCAAAGAGTTAGCAAGAGCAGTAGATTGCTGAGATACAGAAGGAGCACACAGGAGAGAGAAAACCATGGCTGTGAACTGAATGAATTCTTTGCATCCCTATTTGCTATAAACTCAAAGAGGTTCCCTTGTTGGAAATATTCTTAATACAAGATAAATTGGAGAGATCACTGAAAACCATTTATCAGTAAGTTTCTAAGGAATAGAGAAACTAAGCAGTAGCAATTTCAAAGAACAACCAAAAATAAGACTGTTCTGCAAGGAAAGGGGAAGAAGAGAAGTCTTTAAAACCATGAATAGCAAACCTAGGTCAAACAGGGAATGGAAGTTTTTGTGTCATGAAAGGTAGTGAACAAGAATGCATCAAATCATTAACTAATTTGAAACAGATAAAACCAGAGGTATTCCCACATTTAATATTTCATTGCCACAAAATGTCGTGGCTTATGGGATTTGACATGATTTAAAGATCTCTTGGACAAATTAATCCACTGGGACATATGAAATAGAAAGACTCTACCTCTGTCTTTGGGAGTCATATCACTAGAAGCTGGGAATATAAGACTGGTAGCTATCACTACATTCTTTGATCATGATTTTATAATAGACTCAAGTAGTTGTCCTCCACTTCTGATCACTTGTAGGAGCCAGGATATTGGGCTAGATGGATATTTCTTTTAGCCTTAGCTGCTGTAGCTATTCTTACATGTTGTTTCTCAGTAGCTCCTGAAGTTTGTGGAAAGCCTTCTGTGGATTCAGATCAACTTGAATAAGAGTCAGTTAAAGGCTCCAAAAAGAATTCAACTCAAAGAAACTATGAAAAGGTAACTAAGAGAGCTGGTAATGTAAAGAAAAGAGAAAGCAGAATTAAACTTGCATATGGTCTTTAACTCTTAAAGTAAAATGTGACACCACACATGAGATGACAGAAAATAATTCTTCATCCCTGTATAAGAAGAAAATACTCTCTTCTTCCCAGCAGGTGGAATGACAAGAAAATTGCAATGTGTCATTAAACTGGAAGAAGCTTAATTCTCAGATCAAACACAATTAAAAACTGGGTGGGTTAAAAAGAGAGACCTCTGCAAGTGGATGAATAAGTATGCATAGAAAATGAAGATTATATTAATATACAGAAGTGCAAGGATGATAGAAATTTACCATTATCTAGATTTATTTAAAACTAACTGAAGTAACCCCACAGCTACAGAACTCATATACAAATGGTCTTGGGCATGCCAGTCCTCTGTCATGAAAAATGATTGAGTATAAAATGTCCCTTCATATTCATTCTGTCAGTGAAATCCTCACATAGCACAAATTGGTCAAGGTTCACTGAGTTCCACAGAGCTATGACAAGTTACAGCAGCTGAGGATCTGCCCAGTCTGTACCATGCTGGCTGATAGAGCAAAGCCTTGAGGAAATGGCTGTTTTCAATGAGCTCATTGCACACCAGACTGTTCACTAACCATTTACCAAGATTCTTGTACCCCAATTGCTACAGGCAGAAGGGAATAAGAAGATAGAAGCTATAGCACAGAGCCTGCAGTTTCACTTTCCTGCAGCCCTTTGCTCAAAGGAGGCCTCCTAAGACCTACACAGTAAAGCAAAAAAGTAAGCCAATGCAGCTGTGCAAGCTGCAGCTTTCATCTTCATGGATAGCAGAACACTATTCAGCTCCTGCTGTCTTGGGGCTGAGGTAACCCAAAGCCTCTGTGAAACTAAGCTAGGAAGGGAGTAGTTTCTCCCATGACCAGCACCTATGAATGACCTTTGTCAAGCACAACTGTCAAACACCTGCTTAAAGGCTGGAAGGTCTATTCACAGTTAAACCCAGATGTTTTCTAAATTGACTGTCACAAAAAAAATTACCTCAGCTAACAGCAAAGATAGGACTGAGCTTCTGTCCAGTCCTTCCCTCTCAAGTACCTTCAGAGGTTCTTCCACCTGGCAAACTGCTCCAGTGACAGGATGTTCCCATGAGATTCATCATTTGTTTTGATGTAACCAGACTTGAGGTCCACTGCAGTTTTACAGCTCCCTAAGAAAATCATGCTGTGATTGTCACTCTTTGTCTAAGAATTTGAAATTTCTGTATGAATTCCTTGGCCAATTTCACTTATCTTGTTAATTGCAACTCCCACATTTCTGTTTCTTTCAGATTCTGCTAGCAAAAATTCTCTTGGTGCTCTTTTGCAAGGACAGAAACTTTCTGTTAGCTTTTCCCCATATATCCAGGGAAATGTGCACAACTAAACATGCATCTTTTATGTTTCTTCCCAGTGAAAGCCCTGAGACTTAGCTTATTGTTGTGCACTTCAGTTTTCCTTCACTCTAATCTATAAGCCAAATAATTGCACAGAATGCTTTACACTTTATCACATATAGGAAAGGTTTTGCTTTTAAACAAAATGCAAATATGTTTTTGCATTTTCAATCACTGAAGCAAATTGCAGTCATTTAGGAGACATCCTAACTTGAAGTTAGCCAGTATTTTTTTCAGGACATACAGCTAGAGAGAGTTTTTCTATTCCATTGCAATTCCATAAGAAGCCATTGTTAACATACCAGGTTGCTTTCTGTGTAACCCTGGGAAAAAATGCAAAAGGTGTTTCACTATTGTATGAAAGAGAGATGTAAACAAGCCAAAGTTTCCTGTTATAAGGAATGACCTCTGTAAGCATTTATCTATAGTACCCTGAAATTAAGTAACTCTGCTAGAAGGAAGAGAAAACATTTTGCATTCATTTAGTCATTAAACAGAATCAGTTGCTAAAATAATGGATCCCAATTACTCATGCTGTACTTGTTGAAGTACACACCTGGTAAGAATACTAGCAGCCCTATAAATGCTAAAGAATGGTTAAAGGCTAGGGAGCAGTTATGAAGGGAAAGAAGAATCATAGAATCAACCCGGTTGGGAGAGACCTCCAAGCTCATCCAGTCCAACCTAGCACCCAGCCCTATCCAGTCAACTAGACCATGGCACTAAGTGCCTCATCCAGGCTTTTCTTGAACTCCTCCAGGGACGGTGACTCCACCACCTCCCTGGGCAGCCCATTCCAATGCCAATCACTCTCTCTGGGAAGAACTTCCTCCTAACATCCAGCCTATACTTCCCCTGGCACAACTTGAGGCTGTGTCTCCTTGTTCTAGTGCTGGTTGCCTGGGAGAAGAGACCAACCCCCACCTGGCTACAGCCTCCCTTCAGGTAGGTGTAGACAGCAATGAGGTCTGCCCTGAGCCTCCTCTTCTCCAGGCTAAACAAGTCCAGCTCCCTCAGCCTCTCCTCATAGGGTTTGTGTTCCAGGCACTTCACCAGCCTTGTTGCCCTTCTCTGGACACATTCCAGCACCTCAACATCTCTCTTGAATTGAGGAGCCCAGAACTGGACACAGTACTCAAGGTGTGGCCTGACCAGTGCTGAGTCCAGGGGAAGAATAACCTCCCTCGTCCTACTGGCCACACTGTTCCTGATACAGGCCAGGATGCCATTGGCTTTCTTGGCCACCTGGGCACACTGCTGGCTCACCTTCAGCCTACTATCTACCAGTACCCCCAGGTCCCTTTCTTCCTGGCTGCTCTCCAGCCACTCTGTCCCCAGCCTGTAGTGCTGCTTGGGGTTGTTGTGTCAAAATGCAGAACCCTGCATTTGGCCTAGAACAACTATATACCTCATTTGTATTTTTCTGGGGATAGTTATGTGGTTCTTCATTGTTTTCTGCTGAGTTTTCAAATCTCTACAATATAACTGAATGAACTAGGACTGGATTTGGACTCCTCATCCTGCAGAAAGTTCTTTCTTAAGACTGTAAAGAAAAAAAAAATCAAAACCTTGACAAAGTTTAGGAACTAAAGGGTAGTAATAAAGTAAAAAAAAAAAAGTAAATCAGTAGCAATATTTCATTGGGTGATTTGAAAACCTTTTCAACTGAAATAGAATTAGCTTATGCTTTGTAACTAAAAGCTATTTTACAGAAAACCAGAATCATTCATTTGGACTCTCAAAATCTTCTTTTATCAAATTTATTTTTCATTCAGGGCTTTGAAATCCTATTTGACATATTTCCTACAAAGTTTCAGCTTAGACAAATAGAGGCATTTTTGGATGAAACTCATTTTGTCAAAAAGCTCCAGGCTAGCTTTCCTGCCCCTGGTAGTCCCTACAAATATCACAGGAAACTTCTGGTATATGCTATGGCTTAATCAGCTGGAACTTGAATAACACAGAGACACGTATCTAACTGAGCCCCAGATGGGAAATCTGTGTCCCATATGCTGTTTAAAAAGGGAGGTCTTAAAATTTAATTAGACAGGAGAAAGAAGCAGAGCTTGGGGTTTTTTTTGTTGGTTTGTGGCCTTTTATGAAATGATCTTTCCTCTCTCCCCCCTCCCCCAGCTTTATTTGCCTATTCAAACCCTATATATTCACCTAATCCACACATTACTCCAAAACTGCTTGCAAGCTTTGCCCTGTGCTACCTACATTAATTTAGAATTTTTGGCTTATTGGCATCCCAGGAATTCAGGTCACAGAGAAACCAACCTGAGAATCCAGAAGGTGACTACAACCATCATGGACAAACACACATGCTTGCCTCCATGGGAAACTGGCATGCAGTCATTTATAGCACAAATGTAGACTTCACCAAATCAGTGTCTTTCAGGCTACGTTAGTCTGCAGGCTTCTAGTTTTGATTCCCAGTGAAAGTGCAGAGCTTTGTGTGACAAATCAAAGCTCCTTGACTCTTCATACATAACTTTTCATAGACCCTTTATAAAAACCCTCACAGACCTCCAGGAGGCATGGGCTACACATGAAAAGCAACACCAGCACTCCAAAGCTGTACCCACACAGAAACTCTTTCTAGCACACAAAGACCATGAAGTACCTTTATACCACTTTCAAAAAAATTCCTCCTTTTTTTCAAGTTCAACTAATTTCTAGTTACAAACACAGATGTGTGTTTGTAAGTGACTGCTACAGGTTACCACGGGAGATCTATGGACTACAAGAAAGCTGCTTGATTTTATAGTCTCAAGTCTTGTGTTTTCTGGTTCTAATTTAGGAGATTTTTACCCTACCAGTTGGAGAAAATTTCACTTATCTACTAGTAAAGAATTGTGCTTCTGGTATGAAACAGAAATATCACTACATTTCTTGCACATAATGAAGTGCTCACAACATCAGCAAAGATTTGTCTTTGTACAATAAGCCTTATTAAGACTTAGTTACTTTTTAAGATGGTAGTAAAGCAAGCACAAAGTATGACGTGCTCTGCCACAGCAGCTTTATCAAACCCTACAGTGGCAGTTCAGGGGATTACCAGCTGCAGCTGTCTGCATTCTGCAGGGCAAGATGCCAGCCCTCAGCTGCTCTCTTTGCTCTCCTGGCTGCAGAACGTTGTACAAACGCAGTTGGGTCTCCTTATGACACCCACAAGTAACAAAGCAAGAGAAAATTCAGTGCCTGGAAAAAAAGCATCTCCCTGATGACAAGGCACAAACAGTTAGCTGTCCTTTAGCAAACCTAGCTACAGCCATCCATGCATTGAACTCACAGGGGGCTGGTCCAGGACGTTACAAGGCCCCAGACCCAATTTTACAAGAACCAAAGAAGGGCAACAAAGCTGGTGAAAGGCCTGGAACACAAACCCTATGAGGAGAGGCTGAGGGAGCTGGGGTTGTTTAGCCTGGAGAAGAGGAGGCTCAGGGCGGACCTCATTGCTGTCTACACCTACCTGAGGGGAGGCTGTAGCCAGGTGGGAGTTGGTCTCTTCTCCCAGGCAACCAGCAACAGAACAAGGAGACACAGCCTCAAGTTGTGCCGGGGGAAGTATAGGCTGGATGTCAGGAGGAAGTTCTTGCCAGAGAGAGTGATTTGCCACTGGAATGGGCTGCCCAGGGAGGTGGTGGAGTCACTGTCCCTGGGGGTGTTCAGGAAAAGCCTGGATGGGGCACTTAGTGCCATAGTCTAGTTGACTGGCTAGGGCTGGGTGCTAGGTTGGACTGGATGATCTTGGAGGTCTCTTCCAACCTGCTTGATTCTATGATTCTAACAACGGAAGGAGGGCATAGGCTGGGAATGTCTGTTAAGATGGCACTGTCAGTGAATGGCACTACTTTCCCTGAATTTTCACTGAAGGAGTGCTTGGCCACTCAGATAATCAGCCATGACATCTGAGATACTGGCTCGGCCCCAGGCAGATGGGCCAATACCTGCTTAAAGTGCTCCAGCCTGAGTCACTGCAAAAGACATCTGTCTCTTCTGGCAGATCGGGTGTCTCAGTGACCCTGCTGCAGCTGGGCAGCAACAACTCTTCTGTGTGTTTGTCAACGAGTATTTTTCAGAAGCCTTACTCTGAGTGGTATTTTGGATGGATTTGCACAAGGCAGCTAAAAAAAACCTCTTGCAGCACATGGATGTACTACAGATCCTCATGAAAAAGTAGCTGCAATAACATGTTTAAGATCCTGAAGCCAGCAACCCTAGTCTTGCTCCACAAAATCACTTTATCTGAAACTTTTCACCGAGGCACACATTTTTTTCCTCAGAGATTTCAGCCCCTGCAATGAAAGTTTAGCACAGTTAATGGCATCTGAAAGTTGAATTCCTGAAGGCAAATGCTGGGCACCCATGGCTACATTACCTTTTAGTCTAAAAGGTCACCATGTCTCTCCTTTGGGTTTTTTTTTCCCCTTGTATCAAACCCCAGATCATCACATTTTTCTCAGTAACATTCAGGCTAGCATAGAACACTAAAACCACATAGAAATGCCTAAGAGGAAAGGCCTGGACAAAAGGTATTTGAAAAAACAAAATAGAAAACAGTGTCACACAACACTAAGGGTTGGAAGGCATCTCCAGCGATCAGAGAGGTCAACAGCCCCTGTCCAAGCAGGATCACCTCGGGTGGGCTGCACAGGAACATATCTGGGTGGATTTTGAAAGTCTCCAGAGAAGAAGACTCCCCAACCTCTCTGGGCAGCCTGTTCCAGTGCTCTGTCACCCTCACTGTAAAGAAGTGTCTCCTCTTGTTGAAGTGGCACCTCCTGTGTACCCACTGTTCCTTGTGGTATCACTGGGCACCACAGAAAAGAGGCTATCACCTTCCTCTTGACACCCACCCCTCGGGGATTTATGGACATTGATATGATCGCCTCTCAGCCTCCTCTCAAGACTAAACAGCCCCATGCCTCTCAGTCTTTCTTCACAGAAGAGATGTTCAAGTTCCCCAATCATGCTTGTAACAATTCAAGAGTTAAAAAAAAAATCGATTTGTGAGCTTGTCATTAGTTCATAGGCACTGCAAACATTCCACTTTGTGTCTGGCTTGAATAGTAACAACTTTGCAGCAATATCTTCTTCTTCCACATTGTTTTTACTTGGTTTCTAGGGCAAACAAAAAACATTTTTTTTTTCATCTGCTTAATAAATTAAAGCTGTTACAGAGTTAGAAGGAAATAGCTGCATAGGATAGAAACTGAAATCCAGCAAGCCTCAGAATGTATCAAAGGTCACTATATGCATATGACCACACTCTTCCTCATTCCCTTTCCCCTGGCAATTCCCTGGACCTCTCAGAAGTGACTGAGGAGAATAAAGGGCAAAACATGACCTGAAAAATGTGGAGCTAGCCCTCCTCTTGATTCCCTCTCCCTGTCATCTGCTAACATTTCTAGACAACAAATAGTGTACTGAATCTGAACTGTTTGTTTTGCTGGAAGTGCCATCTGTGTGGTGGCAGCTGGGGAGGGAGGGAAGGCACATAGATGAGTGAACAGCGATAAATATAGACAGTAGACAAGATTAAGAGAAGTTCTGCTGCTTTCCAGTGTTCTGGATCTTTGCACACTTCCATGAGGTGGATACAGCTCTTCTTAAACTGGTGTTTTTACATCTGGATTACTTAGCAAGACAGAAAATTCAGTGCATTTGAACAGAAATGTTAAACAAGCCAGTTAGGGCATAATGCTACCACTACTGAAAATGCTGAAGTCCTTTATGGTTATATTCCATTTTTAACATACTGCAGTATACTGGAGCTAACAAGGTAATAAAGAAAAAGAGGCTGAGAGTAAGTATTGTCAAAAGGAATATGTTGTACATCATCCAAAATAAAAAAATCCCTGAAGATTCAGAGAGAATTCTTCTTGCAGACAAAAGGTAAAGTCAACGTCCAGATCATTGACAGCTGAACCTGAGTTGTAGGAAGCAACTGTTAATTTCCCATTGTTATTCAAAAGGACCACTTACATTTGAATCGTCCCTTTTCACTGTGCTACAGAAAAGATGATCCAGTAATTAACCCCCCATCTTAACATTTTCAGTTGTGAAAGCAAGAGGAAATTCTAAACATTGAAATTTTGCACTGGCAATGGTGGTAGGTGACCTCTGGAGACTGTCAGGTCCAACCCCTTGCTCAAAGCACAAGGCACAAGGCAGCAGGTTACCCAGGGCCATGTCCAGTTGCATTTTGAATTACCTCCAAAGACATGGACAACACAATCTCTATAACCAAGATAACAGGAAAAAAAAAGGTTTCTTCTGTTTAAATGGAATTTGCTTTATCTCAGTTTGTGCCCATTGCCTCTTATCCCTTCCCTGGATACCAGTGAGAACAGTCTGGCTCTGTATTCTTTACTCCCTCCTATCAGGTATTTATACACATGGGTAAGATTCCCTCTAGGCCTTTTCCTCTCAAGGATAATTTATTAGTAGATATTAGTAAAATATTAGTAAAACATTTTAAAACATTTTTTCACTTACTTTGGAAGCACTCCAGAAAGTATCTTCTGATTTGTCCGAGGTTTTCATGTTGAATACAGCTCCCAAGATACTTTCTAGGCAAGCGGTGTTGGGAGTTTCATCAACTGCAGCAGGAGACATTACGTTAGTAACGTATACTTCCAAACTATACCTAGGTATGTAATTAAGACATTCTCCTCTTCCCTTTAGCATTTAATTAGAAAATACACATATTTCAACTTTATTTACCTCACTCTTGAGGTTTTTCTAAAAGTCACTAAATTTAAGAGCAATCAATAAGAGGAAGTGAGCTCAATCCTTGAGCAAGTCTACAGCTGCACTGCATCTGAAGGAACCCAACCACACAGAAGCCTTTTAATGCACTTTAGATTGTGGAAATTCACATTTATAACCTGATTTTCCTTAACTTTCTGGGCTGTCCTTATTTAGAAGTGCCTGAAAATATGGGTTTCATATTCAATGCTACAGTTCTTCATGTCCAAGATTTAAAGAGATGTAAAGGACATGTAGCAGTAAACAGTATGTTTACCCACTGACATTGGTCCACTTTACAAAATGTATGTAATGAAAAGTGGAAACCTACATATACATATCAGTTGGTTAAAATAAGCTTGTCATTCTACTTTCTCTTCATATTTCCTAAAACATAGCTCTGTGTTGCAGTAGTATTTGCCTGTAGTGCAAGATAAGGCTTTCTCTGTCATGATAACGCGTAGACATCTGATACCCAATGCTGATAAAGAGGTTTCTCAACAGACAGCACGGAGTTCATATCAACAGCTGGGTGTGGAAACCCACGCAGTAGCTGCCTCCTACAAGGTTGCAGTTCTGTGTCTTGCTTCAGGTGACTTAACTGCTAGGTGACAAGCCAGATCCCTCCCTTCTACTAGTAGAGTTGTCCCACCTTTATCCTTGCACAAGAGTAGTGAGTTAAGGAACTTTCCCCCCCTACTATTGAAATTCACCATATCAGATCAGTCAGCTTGGAAGTAAGCAGTCAGCTTGGAAGTAAGCAGTCAGCTTGGAAGTAAGATGAAGCTATATTTACAGCAAAGCTAGATTTACAAGCATATATACACAATATACTTACATGTATTTACAATTATATACAAATTAGAAATAATACAGAAACCCAAACTCCCTCCCAAAGAAGCCCAGAAGGAGCTCAAATCCACCCTCTCTCTCAGACCGAAAACAATCAGCAAAGCTTACTTCTTATCTGTTAGCCAAGGTTAACGGAAGGTATTAGAGAGAAGATATCTGAAGGGAACAAGTGCTCAGAAGCAAAGGAGAGCAAATTAGAATAGAATAGAATAGAATTAGAATAGAATAGAATAGAATAGAATAGAATAGAATAGGACTGGAAAAGACCTCCAAGATCATCCAGTCCAACCTAGCACCCAGTCCTATCCAGTCAACTAGACCACGGCACTAAGTGCCTCATCCAGTGTTTACACTTTGGCTTTTTATCCCTTTTAGCAAACCCATGAACGACACAGACTTTATCACTATTTTCCTTTTACAACCAAAGATCTAATTTCTCTCATTAAAATATTACAGTTAGCCTCAAACTAGCACAGCAAGCTTCAACACTTGCAGTCAGCGTATTTCTATATGGTTGCCTACCAGAAAATCAACAGGTCTTTCCCTGCTGGGTCAGATTCCTGCTGGCTTAGCACATTGAAACAGTTCAGTGACCAGGGTCAACCAGCACTGAGCCAAGCCATAGCATCAATATCTGACCATCTTTGCATCCTGGATGACAGTCTTGGAATATTCCAAGAGTATTGAGAAAGTAAGGAGGAAGTGTTGTGGTTTGAAAATGGGTCCCAAATGCCCAAAGGGCCAACTGAAAGGAGAGGATGGTCTTCTAATGAGTGAGCTGATGGTAAGCATCAGTCAGTTTATAAACATTCTGCAGCATTAATTTCAAAGGATCTGTTTATTTGAAATACAAGCCACTGATAGATTTATATATATATATAGGTTTTGAGGGCTCATATCTGAAAGCAAATCATACCTCCAGGATGTCCAAAATATATACCACTACGCATCACACTCCTTTACAGTGTTCATGATTGATGGGTAAATAAAGGTAAGCTAACACAGATCACATAAAAAAGAATAACCATCACTGTCACTCTTCTAAGGGAGATATAGTACAGCCATTCAGCTAATTCCCATGGGCTCAGTTTCTGGCCTTGGTGAAGCAATTCTCTGCATCCTCTGCAGTTTACCTTAAAAATCTTCCAGCTGGAGTAATAACTTCTTAAAACTTCTCTTGAGGCAGAACCTGGAACCACAGGTCATCTGCAATAAAATGGAAAAAGGTTTTCCACCATCCAGAGTGAGAAGTTCACAGAAGAGCAAATGAAGCAGAGGCAGATTGTAGCAATACCTTAAAAAGCACTGAATCACATTGCTTTGCATGATTTTCTGTAGAAATTCTTCATGTCTCAAGTAAGCATCTGGATTCCATTTAAATAAAATTAAGCCTAAAAAGGTCAGCTGTGTTCTGTGTTCTTAGTCTCATAATTTTTCAGATACCTTGAGATGTAAGACCCCTCCCTAGTGAAAAGTTCAAATAGATTCATATGATGTTTATCATCCCATTTAAGGTTGTGCAAGAAAATGGAGGAGATACAGGACTCCTGTTGTGTAACTAAGGGGCGCCCCTTTGTATCAACTGATTCTGATTCTTGGCTCATACAGTTCATATACTCCTAATAAGGAAAATGGAGTCAACACAATTCATGACTTGCACATTGAGGGTCAGATTTTTGATCATGAGGACCACATTTTGATAATCCAAGGCCATTTACATTACACCAGAGATCTTCAGCAAGCACTTAAATTCCAGAGTCACCTTCAACAGAGTAATTTCAAATTTGCAGCAGAGAATTGACACCAAAGCCATGTGTATCCCTATTTTCTTGAACTCTTTATGGCACAAAAGCTTTGGTCCTCAGAAGATACTTTCACATATCTTGGTGTTTGTGGATGTATTTTTTTTTTAAGAAGTAGGTATTATACATCTGCTTTTTGGGTAGAGAATATTTGCCCATTCTGCAATGGGGAAATGATTGAGCTGGGTTACTAATTTAATAAACAAGTGGATTTGGTAATAAAGCAAATTATTGAAAGGGCCACACATTTTCATGGAGGCCCCAATGGATTTTGGCAATGCCTCCTGTCCTGGAATAGCCTCTGGTGGATGGTTTTAGTTTCCACCTCAACCACCTAAAGTTACTTCTAACCAAAAGGTTGTATGTGTGGGTTAACTGGGTGAATAATCATCTTAAAGAGAGGAAAATGGTAGTTTAAGTTCTAAAGAATTGAGTTTACTTTTGAACATCTTAAGGCAACTGCATAGTGCTGCTTCTTACCCAGCGCTCTGTCCTCACCAGAGCTTTCTCTGCTGGATTTCATAGAATCGTATAATGGTTTGGTTTGGAAGAGACCTTAAAGATCATCTAGTTCCAACTTCCCAGCCATGGGCAGGGACACTTTTCACTAGACCAGGTTGCTCAAGGCCCTGGAATTAAATAAAGCAGCATTCTTTTTGTGCTATAGACAGAGATCTTTAAGAAAAAAGAACTGACAACCCCCCCCCAAATCTGCAGTCATTCTTGCCACGAGAAAGATTCTTGGTGATGATATTTTCCTGGACTAAAATCTGCAATAGCTCAGGATTTCCATAATTATTTTGGATTTGTGGGAAAGAAAGAGGAAAGCTGTTGGGTATGTTATGGTTACAAGCATTCCAAAGCTGATTGCAGCTGTGGAGGACAGGCACATTTCTTGGGATGGTTTACAGAAGTACATGGTAGCACAGCAGCCACTGCAGTCATGCAGGCGTAACACTGACTACATCACAAGTGAATGCTTTGGCTAGGCTCTTCCTGGCCTTCCTGGCTTTGACCTCTGTGTGTAAATTTTAGCCCTATAACACACTTTCATATAAAGCATTTTTTCATATTAAGGAAGTCGATTAGAGATGCACTTCTCTTTATCCTCCTGCCAGTTATGTGCACTGCAATTGCCAGGCAGACATAGTCCACTTGTCTCCACTTTCTTCTTCCATGAGTTGGACAGTGCTAGTAGTAGTTCAGCTGTGGTCAAATGAGTGAACAGAATCATAGAATTGTTTCAGCTGGAAAAGACCTCTGAGATCATCAAGTCAACCTGACACCACTATGGCCATTAAATCATGACCCAGTGTCTACATATTTTGTGGAATAATGTAATGAATAAACCATCATTCAAAGACTGACTTTTAAAGTATCCTGTTCCACTGCTCACTAAGTGAAATACTGCTACTGATACCTTGATTAACAGGTACACAAGAAACTAGTTTATACAAGTTTATACTTAATCAAGTGGGTCGCAATTTACAAAGAAAGGAGACAAATAGGCTGAAAGATGAAATATGGCAGTATGAACAATGACCATGGAAAAAGACAAAGAGCAAAGCATAAATTCTCTGGTTCAAATGAGTCTCTCTGTTGTTCTCTTGGGAGAACATTCATTGAACCAGGGCAAGGATGCCTGCTGAATGTCTTCTGAGGTTTTGCCTCTAGCATGTGGAGAGGAAGAGAGTCCTCCGAGGGGCAGTGAGAGCAGAAGCCAGGGGTGGGTGTGCCAGTCACTGCCTGGAGGAACCTTCCTCTTCATGCACTGCTGAAAATTAGGCCACTGCCTGGCTAAGTGAAGTACTTCACATTGGGTGTGCCACATGAAAAGGACTTGTTAACATTTTAAAAGGGAAGATAGCAGTCCTACCTGAGAATAATTACTGCAGAATCCTGGAAATGCAAATTCTTGTTTGTACACATATTCATTCATGCAAATGTGGAACCTGACCCAGAAATTTTATTCAGGTGAGTAATCTGCCCTTGAATTCAATGAGATTCTACTATACATGAACAAAGCAATCAAGTCGGAGTTTGCATTTGCACAGTAGCTCCCATTTGTCTTCGAGTGGGACTGTTATGTTGTAAATCTCCAAAACCATGCCAATTTGTCCAGATGAGACTTCAGATCTCCTTTTTAATATTCAGCTGCAGCAATACTGAAAGCAACACTGCCAAACACTCCATAACCATTCTACTGCAATTACTTGCACTTTGATTTGAAAATTCTCATAAATATTATTTCCTGTGGTTGTTGTCACCTACCCTATACCAGACACATCATCTCCTCACTGCAATTAATTACATAAGCACTGAGAAATGAGTTTATGACCTGGGATGGAGTTTTGACAAAGTCTTCTGAAGGCATACCTGAAACACACAGCCCAGGAGAATCCTCAATGAACACAAATGATTTATGCACATACGATGCACACATAAACAAGCCAAAGACCTGCCAGACAAAGCAGTAGTTCAGAATTTGCTTTGTAATTGAGGAATGAGTCACTGAAGCCTCCAAAGGGGGAAAGGTAAGGAGAACTCTAATGATTTAGAAGATTTACAGAAGCCCTGTACTTCTCAACAGACAAAATGGTGAAGAAGGAACACAGAATAGGAATGGTTGGGACAACAGACAAGGAAAGCTGCACGTTGACAGTGCTCTGCTGATTCCTTATTTAAGCAATTAATTCTTGGTCTTCTGAGACACAGTTCAAGTCACCCACCATTTAAGCTACACTCCTATAATAAGAGTGATCATAACACAGTCCCTGTGTGCCTTTTCTTCCACATAGGCTGAGAACTGACTATGCTGCTATCTCAGTTATGCTTGGTTGTGCACCACAACTGTGCTCAGGACAACACTGTGGCTGTCCTGTGGCTTCACATTGCAGCAAGGCTGAAACAGCAACCAGCTGCTGTGATAAGGGTTCTCCCCACACTTCCCCTCTTGCATGTCCTCACCACCTCCCTAGCACTCTTGGTCATCCCTGTTTGCCCCCAGGACGGACTGGTTCGGGAAGGTGGGCAGCAAAAAAACAACCCTCCTCAAAATGCAGTTCTCAGTGTGGTGGTGTCTTAGCCAACTGAGTCATTAAATAGCATCAAGGACAAACAGTTGCTAAAAGCTGAGTATTTTTTGACATGTGGGCTAGAAAAGAAAGAGGCTGTGTTATTGCTGTAGGAGCCCAGAGACCCAAAATACCCTGTATGGTGAGCCCCATTTTGAAAACATGATATTCACTTATTCCTAGGAGCACCTCGCTGGGTGCCTCCTATTGGAAAGAAATACACTAAACAAACCAAAACAGTAGGTTAAGAGCTGGAAAACAAAAGAAGCTAAACATAAATTTATCATGGATGTCTTGTAACGTTGTAAAATTCTTGGCCACTGTGATCTGTTGCTTATTACAGTTTCATCGAAAATAGGATTTCCATTGTTTCCCTGCATCTTTTGTGTATCCAAATAATTACACTTGTATTACTGTATTATTTTACATCTAGCCAGGAAAATGAATAGAAGAACCTATCTCTGCATTATTCCAGCCAATATTACATTCTACTACCTATGAAATGGGAATAAAAATCAATTTTAATGCACCACTTTAATAAAATGACAACCACCACAGTTCTAGACTGCAATTATGGAGATAATTACAATTTCACTGGTGCTGTTTAAGCCTAAGAATACAAAATTTACCTCAGATGAACAGTTTATTATCCAAGATGGACCCAAGCTATTTTTCTTCTAAATCATGTGTTAGCTTTTAATTTTTATTTATTTATTAACTGTGACTGCTTAATAATGGCATAGAAGAATTTTACAGGTAGAGTGGATCAAAACAGGGTAGCTGGTTCAATGTCAAACCCCTGTACGGTGATGTGAGGAAAAACATTAATGTTGAAACAGCTCTGGAGGCTGAGTATACAGATTATTAAACATAAGTTTTATATATGCAGAAAAATTGCTTTTGCATGAATTCACTTTTAAAATGTTAATATATGCATAAGAAAATTGTGTTTCTTAATCTCTGAAGAAACACTTATCACTAGGAACCGCTTAATTCTTTTCCTGTGCTTGATTTATTAGCTTATGAAATTATGCTAATAGTTTGCATGTTAATGGTTTTTGGGGCTCAAATGACCTGATTTTAATAATGAAGTAATTTATGCAGTAAATGCAATCATCACCTATGAATCTCACTTAAGAGAATATATCAATGATTACCTATGCTGAACCCAAAAGATCATCAGCATGGTATACACTATATGTTATGACAGGAAACTTGGATGTGCTCATTTCAGCACAGCCTTTATGCTGGCTGAGTCCCACTTTATGAACCACACTGAAGCAATTGCATCTCTAACAACTGTTTACAGACCTTCAGTTGCAGACTGACTTCCTCAAATGGTCATCTTCTAAGGAAAAAGACAAGGGTAGGAGTGATGGTTTGGGTGTTATGCACACCCTCACACTTTGGAAATCACCCAGACTACACTCAGCCAGCTCTGGAAATCTGAATGAAGCTTACATTTACAGCTTAGCACAATATACAAGCAGATATTTACAGGATATGCAGTTATATGCAGAAATAGACAAGGTAAAAGGTAATACAGAAATGCAACAGCCCTCCCAGAAACCTGAGTCCCCAGGAGGGGCTCACAACCACCTTTCCACCTTCTCCCACCCCTCTACCTTACCCCAGACGTTGCCTTGTGCCCCAAGGAAGAATGGAGGTTGGCCAGGGGGGTTAGGAAGCAAGTGGATTAATCAGAGAGACAGGGTGAGGTTAGAGAGAAACGCATCTCAGAGCCCAGACAGAGAGCAGCTCCAGTATCTAAGTTTGGATTCTTGCTCTTATACCTCTCAGCAAGCCTATGAGTGAAGCAGACATCACCATTGTTTCTCTTTCACATCTTGTGATCTAATCCTTCTCACCAAAACATTCTAGCTAGCTTCAAACTAGCACAGTAGGAGATGGACAGCACCAGAACTGAAGTCCATCCTGGAGCCAGTAGTAACTGTTCCCTTGCTAGACTTTTGTGGCACAGAAACCTCAAGCAGATGGACAAAGGAGGTTCCAGGGAAAAGGGAAAGCATTTGTTTGGAGGAGAAGTCATAAGTTTTCCAAATGACAAGAAAAAATTACACTTTTATCACGGATTTGACTTGCATGGTATATAAAAGATGTGACCAACCCCAGCAGCATCTGGGAAGCCTATGTGAAAAAGATCCTTCACAAAGACTTCTCCTAAAACATCTGTACATACAGACTTGTTCACTGTCAGGATGTATTTGGACTGTGCCTCTCTTCTCCGGCATTGTTTACAGCACTGTGCCCTGAGATGAGAAGAAACTCAAGACGAGGCTTTGTAAACAGTAATGCTTTCTTTGCAGTAATGTAAGCTTGTGTTTTGATAACCTGTTGAACGTCAATATTCATTTTGGTGTTAGAAAATATATTACTAGCTGCCAAAGATGATCTAACTGTTCAGACACCCAGACAGAAACCGAGGAAGGTCAGATTGGACATTAGCCAAAGTGTATAAAGTCAGTGGAAGAAAACTCATTGATTCAGCAGAGCTGGACCACCTCTTCCTCAAAGAAATGCCTAAAGGGCAGAAGTATTCTCCTCTTCCAAAGACAAAACCTGAACAACTACCTTTTGTAATTAATAAATACCTTACTTACAGTATCTCAAGCATAGGATACAAAACTGTCTTCAAACACCATTTCCAGAGCTGTTCATTTCACAAAGCAAAAAGGTGGTATGTTCTGGAGTGTGGCTAATGGTTTTTATTTCAGA
Source organism: Tricholaema leucomelas (assembly GCA_013400475.1). Taxonomy (NCBI): domain Eukaryota; kingdom Metazoa; phylum Chordata; class Aves; order Piciformes; family Lybiidae; genus Tricholaema lacrymosa; species Tricholaema leucomelas. The sequence goes on from WAAF01018646.1 coordinate 160,030, forward strand.
ATTCAAACTACTAGCTTTATGAAACTTATTTTGTGTCTTAAAGAGGGAAAGAAGCCAATGTACCAAATAGTTTAGCATTTTTTATGCTTTATCCCACTCATAAAAGGACTCCAGGTAAGCTCAAAGCACGCATGGATCTGCTAAAAATAATTCAAGACAAGCTGCTAAAGCCCTGCTCTTTCCATATACAACAGAGGCATCACTATACAGTCAGGTCCATAGACCACTAGAGTGGGGTCTCTGAGAACCTCTTCAACGGGACTGTGGTATAGGAGGCAACCTAAAGCTGTTGCCTGCACATAGCTTCAGAGGATGGTGAAACCGACACGTCGCAATACCAAAAGGTGTACGTCAAGAGGATGGGGCCAGGCTCTTTTTAGTGGTGCCCAGTGATAGGACTAGGGGCAAAGGGCACAAACTAGGACACAGGAGATTCCATGAGGAAAAGCTTTCTTATTTTGCAGGTGACAGGAGACTGACACAGGCTGCCTCGAGAGGCTGCTGTGTCTCCTTCTCTGGAGAGATTCAAAACACACCTGGACACGATCCTGTGCAACCAGCACCAGGTGAACCCGCTTGAGCAAGAGGATTGTATTAGATGATCTTCAAAGGTTCCTTCCAACACCCACCATTCTGTGATTAGCCCTGAACGGAGATTGGGCATACCAACAAGAGACATGACAAAAGTGAGCCTGTAGAAGCAGAGACAGGGCTTATTCTGTGAGCTGCAAAGGCCCCAGCTCCCGAGGAGCCCAGGTTGGGCTGAGCACCATTAGTATAATAAGAGCAAACTTGATCAAAGCTTCTGTGCTTGCTTTAGATGTGGATACCATACAGGCTGTTACCATAGAGCTGCAACAGCTTAATGAGCTATCACCCATCAACCACCGAGTAGCTGTTACTATGTGCAGGCTCCTACCCTGCCCTGCCCCCTCTCTCCAAAGAAATGATCTTGTTCAGTCTCCGAGAGAGCCTCGTCCGGGAGTCCTGGCTGCATGAAGCTGCCTTCTGCCATCCCTTGCACAGGCCCAGACATCCTTGTCTTGCCAAACAGGATTTCTGGAGGTGAAAATTCCCCTCCTCCACTTCCCAGTGTTGTGCCTGGAGGACACTCCCCTGACAAGAGGGACCTGCTGTCGGTAGAGGCAGGGTCAGGAAGGCAGACAATTAAAGGAGAAGTTTCAAAGTTCAGACAGTTTTCTTGGCAAACTCTTAACAGCTCAGAAGAGTGAGTTTCTGCCTGCTGTTTACTTGGAAACCTGACAAGAATAACTTACCGCTGACAAACCAGGCTCTCAAGCGCCACGAGCCCGAGTCACAGAGCCCCAAGTGCTGGTGCACACTTACCGCCAGACACCCACAGAGACACCCAGCATCTGCGCTTTGGACACGGGCAGGAAAACCCCAGCATGCTCCCTCTTCCCCACTAGTGGGAATCTCGGCCTCCCTAGCTGCGTCAGCACTTAGGGCCTTGTGGTTCCCCTGCCTATGAGAGGAAAGCGAGCCCTGCCATCGCTGCCATGCTTGCCCTCTGCTCGCCCTCTGCTCCCCCGCAAAGGCTGGCTGCTGGAAAGATGCTGGCTGGGGCTGCCCATCTGCAGCAACGCTGCCTGCCCCCAGCTTCACCTGCCTGGATGCAGCTTTTGTGCAACCTGAGAGTGCTGTTCTCCAGAAGCACCGAGCTGGCTGTTGGTGTCAGGAGATTCACGATTGTCTTGCTGCCCTGCATTCGCACTGTCTGAAGGCTTTGTGCAAGGTGAGGCAAACTCACATTTGGTGAGGGAAGAGTGAAACATGGAGGGAAGAGCCAGGGGACCTGTGGCTGTGTCTTGTCCGCTGTGTCTTGTGAAAAGAGGCACAAGGAGGAGACTACTTGTTTGAAGCATGAAGGGGCTACCTGTGAAGTTTAGTACTGACATTTAAGGCCCCATCTGAATCACAGTATTTACTGAATCACAGTACTGAATCACGGTATTTACAGATGGACTGCCCTGCCCTGGCTATAATCCAAACACTGCAACTCCAGAAATTCATAGAATCATTAAGGCTGGGGGAAACCTCTAAGATTATCAAGTCCAATCATAGAATCATAGAATGGTTTAGGTTGGAAGGGACCTCAAGGATCATCCAGCTCCAACCCCCCGCCACAGGCAGGGACACCTCCCACTAGAGCAGCTTGCTCAAGGCCTCATCCAGCCTGACCTTAAACACCTCCAGGGAGGAAGCATCCACAACCTCCCTGGGCAACCCGTTCCAGTGCCTTACCACCCTCACTGTAAAGAACTTCCTCCTAACATCCAGTCTAAATCTCCCCTCAATTGTCAACCCAACACTAAACCATGTCCCCAGGTGCCACGTTTATGTGTTTTATGAACACCCCAGGGATGGTGACTCAACACCTGCCTGGGCAGCCTGTTTCAATGCCTAACCGCTCTTTCGGTAAATCATTTTCCCCTGATATCCAATCTAAAGCTCTAAATTAGCTTGGTAGAAACCATTCTTGTATTTACTTATCTGTATTAAAGCAGAACAGAAAAATATCACAACACACACAAAATGCTCGATGATTTGAAGCTATCAAACTGTTCATTAGCTGGCTTAAATAACAGCAGACTGCTAGCACAGCCATCTGAATTTCATGCTACTCTTATTTCTTGCATTGTGTCTTGATTTAATATTAGGCTTTAAATACTTCTGGGCAAGGATTTGTTTCCCTATATACTCATTTTATCCCTAGTAAATAGGCCTGCATTCCAACTAATGCCTGCAGTTTCTAAAATGCAATCAGCAGTAATTTTTACTGCTTTTGGGGTTTGTTTTTTTTTTTTTGTGTCCCCATCCAGAAAAAGAAAATTGTTACCAGAATAACACTCAGAACAATAACAGAATGCAAATGTGCACCCTATTCTTCCAGCTCGCCTGCTTTATTCCAGAATCATGTGGAAGTCAGCGGGAAACCTGACCAAATGAGGACTTCTGATTTGAGTCGCAGGCTGGATTTATCACAGTTAATGTCCTTTTGTCTATCTCTCTTCACATGCTAGGAATGTAAGTAGGCCAGAAATGATGAATCTGCACATTTGGTCAAAAAAAGTTGCTGTGATTTCAAAAATAGATGTGAAAAGCAGCATGTTGCCAAGCTGGGAAAAGAATAAAAATAGGAGATTCTGTGAATTTGTGATTTTTAGGAATAAAAATGAGAAAGAAAAAAAAAAAAAAAAAGAGGGGAAAAAAAAGCCCAAATATCAGTAGCCTGTCCTGAGTCTCATCACTCTTTACTTTAAACTTGATTCTTGGAATCTCAGTAGGTCAGTATTTTTGGATCAGTTTGTGTTCCTGTAGAACACCCCGATCCTGCCCAGGAATGGTTAACCATAGGGATGCAGGGGTTTGCACATCTCTCCCTCTTGCTCTTCCCTCTCCCTGCTCTTGAATCAGGTATTTCCTGCCTCCTACGACGCTGCTTCACAGCTCTTTGACTCCTCTCCTCTGCCGGTGGACTGCCTCTTTAAACCATCTTTCAGCTCTCCCCTCCCCAGCAGAGCAGCCTCAGGCCAGGGTGACCTCTCCCTCGGGAGCTTTTGTCTCCTGGTCTATGACAGAGTGGAGTGACAGCCAGCAGGATCCCCATCCCAGCGCTTCCCTAATCAAGCAGCGCTCACACGCCTGCCTGCAGGCTTCTCTCTTTAATGTGACATTGATCATCATGACACAAAATGGTCACAGATATCACTTCCTCAAATTCAGGAATGTGACAGCTAGAGACAGAATCGCTAGTCTATGGCCTGAAGACTATATGGATTATTCAGGTCAGGATAAATCAGGATGGATATTTGCCCTACTTCCATATTCTAGCTATTAATAACCAAAAGCATGCCAGATTGCAGCTTGTTCTGTGCGACTGCACAAGGGAGCGTTGCTCCCTCCCCCACACTTCCACATACACACGCACAGATTAATACTTTTGGCTAACGTCTGAAAGCCATGCACAAATACAGCCTCTCAGCTCAGAGTCAAGTCCCAAGCACGTGGAGGCTCTCCTTCATCAGGGAAGAAAGGGAAGTCAAAGCGGGCTGCAAAAAGATGTGGGAGACCTCTTCTCCTATACTGCCCCAGAAATGCTAAAGAATAGAAGCTGCCACTCTGCCCTGTGTTCTTCAAGCCACGGTACAGCTCAGTCAATCAGGACCCACTCCCTTTGACAAGCACAGTGCCACAAAATGAACTTCCTTCTGGCAAGACCTGGTAGAGAAGCTACAGAATGGACTGAGAGAAACACAGCCATATTGAGCCTGGAAAGCTCTCTATCACACTCACATGGGATTTCAGCAGGAAGAAGCATCACTTCCATCCCAGCACTGAAACAGAGATCTAGCAGAACTAAATGAAGTTGAACCTTCTCTAGCTTTACAATGGTGATTTACCCTCCACACTGAGTCAGAACTCACCTTTTTAGAAGGACTCAAGACAGAAATATGGGTCAAGAACTGGCTGGAGGGCCAGGCCCAGGGAGTGGTGGTGAATGGTGCCACATCCAGTTGGCAGCCAGTCACTAGTGGTGTTCCCCAAGGATCAGTGCTGGGCCCAGTCCTGTTCAACATCTTTATTGATGATATGGACAAGGGGATTGAGTCCAGCATCAGTAAGTTTGCAGATGACACCAAGCGAGGAGCAAGTGTGGATCTGTTGGAGGGTAGGAGAGCCCTGCAGAGGGACCTGGACAGGCTGGATGGGTGGGCAGAGGCCAATGGGATGAGATTTAACAAGGCCAAGTGCAAAGTTCTACACTTTGGCCACAACAACCCCAGGCAGCGCTACAGGCTGGGGACAGAGTGGCTGGAGAGCAGCCAGGAAGAAAGGGACCTGGGGGCACTGGTGGATAGTAGCTGAACATAATATGAGGCAGCAGTGTGCCCAGGTGGGCAGGAGAGCCAATGGCATCCTGGCCTGTATCAGGAACAGTGTGGCCAGCAGGACAAGGGAGGTTATTCTTCCCCTGGACTCAGCACTGGTCAGGCCACACCTTGAGTACTGTGTCCAGTTCTGGGCTCCTCAATTCAAGAGAGATGTTGAGGTGCTGGAACATGTCCAGAGAAGGGTGATGAAGCTGGTGAGGGGCCTGGAACACAAACCCTATGAGGAGAGGCTGAGGGAGCTGGGGNTTGACTGGATAGGGCTGGGTGCTAGGTTGGACTGGATGATCTTGGAGGTCTCTTCCAACCTGGCAGATTCTATGATTCTATTTGCAGAAAAACAGTTTTTATGAGCCATCATCAAAATTTTGGAAGATTAAGCCCTCAGAAGCCTGAACCTCTTCTACTATTAAAACAGTCTTTCAAAAGCTGGCTTTTGCTTTCTGTTGCAAAAGGAAAAATAGAGATATTTTTCAGTCCAATGACATGGAAGAAGAAGTTCCCTGACAGCTGAGACAGCTTCCTTGAATAGGATCCCTCTGCTCTTGGGAGTTGGAAAGCTCTTCTCTGCCATCCATTTTGGGTCACTTATGCAATCTGCTCCAGCAACGGCTGCCAGTTAATTCAGCTACAGACCAGACTCTCTGGACTATCTATATGCCCTTCCCTGGATTTGCCTAGGAATAAAGCCTTTGTACATGCCTCAACCACCATATTTACAGTGTATCGCTGTGCACAATTATTGCTAGTTCCAGTCCATAAATTGCCACCAGAACTCTTTTTAATTCCCAAAAGAGAGCTCCTAATGCAGCAACTGCACCACACAGTAGTTAAGCAGTAGTTGGACTCTCTCCTGTCTATGTTTCTAGACACTACTCCATATTTTATTTATCAGCTAAAAGCCAAGTAAACTAACAATAAGACTAAGTCAAGTGCCAAAAGCAGCATACAAGCCTGAACACTTATCTTCCCTCTTCTGCTTCTCCCACACTGCTGTCCATATTTGACTCCAATCTTACTCAGTTGATATGAGGCCTCAGTGATTGCAGGAACTGCAGAATACAGGCATTTTTTGTCCTCTGCTGAGCATAATGCTAGCAGTTTCAAACAGGGTTTTCCTGCTCAGATCACTTAATAACTAGATTTGCTGGATCTCTAGTCATTATTTGGCAGAGGGCTTAATAAACAATTGACAAGTCCTATCCTGGCTTACTCTTTCAGAGATTCTTTATGCAGAGGAAAAGATGTCCTTCACTTCATATCAGCAAGAAGACTTACTTTGCTTCTAATCACAGAATTATCCTAGACAGAGACATCTTCAAATAAATACTGGCTGAATGCTTGCTGAGGACTTAACCTGAGAATCCATTAACAAAACAATGAACAACTCACTCTAGTCTCCCCACTGCATTGCACTGTTCTGCTAAAGAAATTATTTTTGCTTAGGAAGGTACAAGTTGGAGCAATTCTTCCATAGAAGTCCATGAATCTGGATGTGTCACTACTGGTGTCCCTCAAGGGTCAGTGCTGGGCCCCATCCTCTTTAACATCTTCATAGATGATCTGGATGAGGGCATCGAGTCAGTCATCAGCAAGTTTGCAGACGACACCAAGCTGGGGGCTGATGTAGCTGGGTTGGAGGGCAGAAGGGCTCTGCAGCGGGACCTTGACCACCTGGACAGATGGGCAGAGTCCAAGGGGATGGTGTTCAGTGCCGCGGGCTGCACTTTGGCCACAACAACCCCATGCAGAGCTACAGGCTGGGGTCGGAGTGGCTGGAGAGCAGCCAGACAGAGAGGGATCTGGGGGTGCTGATTGATACCCACCTGAACATGAGCCAGCAGTGTGCCCAGGTGGCCAAGAGAGCCAGTGGCATCCTGGCCTGCATCAGGAATGGTGTGGCCAGCAGGAGCAGGGAGGTCATTCTGCCCCTGTACTCTGCACTGGTTAGACCACACCTTGAGTACTGTGTCCAGTTCTGGGCCCCCCAGTTTAAGAGGGACATTGAGATGCTTGAACGTGTCCAGAGAAGGGCAACGAGGCTGGTGAGAGGCCTCGAGCACAGCCCTACGAGGAGAGGCTGAGGGAGCTGGGATTGTTTAGCCTGGAGAAGAGGAGGCTCAGGGGAGACCTTATTGCTGTCTACAACTACCTGAGGGGTGGTTGTGGCCAGGGGGAGGTTGCTCTCTTCTCTCAGGTGGCCAGCGCCAGAACGAGAGGACACAGCCTCAGGCTGCACCAGGGGAAGTTTAGGCTTGAGGTGAGGAGAAAGTTCTTCACTGAGAGAGTCATTGGCCACTGGAATGGGCTGCCCAGGGAGGTGGTGGAGTCGCCGTCCCTGGAGCTGTTCAAGGCAAGATTGGATGTGGCACTTGGTGCCATGGTCTAGCCTTGAGCTCTGTGGTGAAGGGTTGGACTTGATGATCTGTGAAGTCTCTTCCAACCCTGATGATGATACTATGATAATTGTTCAGAGTCACATCCTGATTAAGATTGGTAACTCCATTTCCAGGATTACTGGAGCTTCCCCACTCAAAACTAAAGAAGAAAAACCTCCAGACTCATTACATTAAGAAGTTAGCAAAGAAATGATAGCCAGCTTTGGGAAAAATATAAGAACTGCAGCATTCCCACATTATGAACATAATTTGAAATGGACTTTCAAGGAGGTAAGATAATGGTAAGGTATTTCCTTCGCTTTGCATCCCTGCTAACAGGGTAACAGTCTGAGTTGCTCACTTTTCTAAACTCAGGAGGTGAAACACATCAAGTATGGCAGAGGGAACAGCGCCTCAGAGAACACACAGAGAAAAGGCAGGGACAGAGCAGGGAAGAAGGTGGGAGTCCAAAGGTTTTGAATGGAGCTAATCTATGAGCATAGATAGAAGGTGAGACAGAGATTTCTCTCCTTATTGTCTGTCCTCTGTCAGCCAAAATCTGACGCAAGAGATCTGACGTTCCATTCCAACACTGTGTCGAGTTCTGGGCTCCTCATTTCGAGAGAGATGTTGAGGTACTGGAACTTGTCCAGAGAAGGGTGATGAAGCTGATGAAGGGCCTGGAACACAGCCCTGTGAGGAGAGGCTGAGGGAGCTGGGGTTGTTTAGCCTGGAAAAGAGGAGGCTCAGGGCAGACCTCATTGCTGTCTACAACTACCTGATAGGAGGTTGCAGCCAGGTGGGAGGTTAACCTCTTCTCCCAGGCAACGAGCAACAGAACAAGGGGACACAGTCTCAAGTTGTCCAGGGGGAGGTCTAGGCTGGATGTTAGGAGGAAGTTCTTCACAGAGGGAGTGATTGGCATTGGAATGGGCTGCCCAGGGAGGTGGTGGAGTCACCGTCCCTGGAGGTGTTCAAGAAAAGCCTGGATGAGGCACTTAGTGCTATGATCTAGTTGATTGGCTAGGGTTGGGTGCTAGGTTGGACTGGATGATCTTGGAGGCCTTTTCCAACTTGTTTGATTCTATGATCTCACTTCAACAGACTGCAGCTTAACAACACCCAAAGGATGGTCAGACACTCACAGAAGTCTGCTTTTGTTTGTTCCTATTAAAGGGTGATATGTACCTATCTAAAATAATCTTATTTACTCATATAGCAGAAGGTAGGAAGGTTCCACCTTGGAGGCAAGACATAAAGTTAAACCTGGTTTTGCAGAGGTAATGAAGAAGAGGTCCCAGAAGATAATTCTGAGGGACCAAAAGTCAGTTTAGGTCTTGAACACAACTTGGGTGTTCTTATAGAAAAACATTGTCACCTGATTCCTGGGAGGATTTCATCAGCATTACAAAGGACAGCAATAATCCCACTTAAAATGCCTTCTACGAAAAGACTTCTTTCACCAAGAAATTGATTCACCAAGGAAATCTCATTTCTCTAACCAGCACCAAAAATCCAAACTCATGCTCTTCTTTGGCATGTGTGTATAATATATATATATATATGATACATGCATGCATACACCTATTAGTTGCAGTTGTTCATATATGCTAATCCAGGAACAATTTATGTTTTCTACTGGACCAGACAGGGCACTGAGGACTCTAAGAGAAATCCAGATTATACAAGAATTATTGGGCAGGAAATTATGCATGCTTCAACAGTCAAACATGAGAATGCTCAGTGAATAAAATTTATTCACTGTGCAAAAAATGGGGAAGATTCTCCATTAAACATGAGCCATATCTTGAGAGTTCATCATACATTTTGACAGCAACTCACCAGATCCAAGTAAAATATTTGATTTAACTAGCTCTGCTTTGAAGCTGTAAAAACGTTTTTCTTAAGTGACTTATGAAGACCCTACTGTGACCACATCATGATGCCAAACCAGCACGGCAAAATGGCAAAAGCATCAGCTACCATTGTGTACTGGAGTGCCCAAGAAGTTACGATTGGATTTGCGGGGTAAGCTAAAAACTCTGGGTATGTTCCATCCAGAAATGAAATGCAGTATTTCCAGGGAGGTGGTGGGATTTTGCTGAGGGATTTATTTTTGACCACATCAATCACTAGGAGTTCAGTCATCAATATTTAGTGAGTCAGTGACTAGGGAATATGAACCCCAAGCGGTAATATATTTTTGCACATACAAATCGTGGACTTCAGAGATGGACTGGGTGCAGCAGAAAAGCATATTAAACTACTACTCTACAGTTATTTTCTATCCCTTCAACAACCCTAAGATGGATGCACACGGTCAGAATAATAACACTAACTATATATCAAACATCAGAGATGAAAAGACTTTCACCTGCATCTTTTCTTCCTCCTCTGCCCCACATGACACACAGTATAAAGCAATAATCACACCTTCAGGCAAACAACAATAGCCTTTGAGTCTGCTGTGGGCTAACAAAACAATCTTATACCAACTACACAGGCAGACCTTCTTGAAAGCACATTCTGCACTGGGAAATAGATCACACCTCATACCATGAAGCCCTTTCTTAAATAACTGATAGAACAACTGTCTGTCTATCTGCTGGCTCATTATCCTTGGAGGCAAACTGGGGAACATGAGTGAGAAGTCAGAAAAAAAGAAACTCTTCTTGGACCATCTTTGCTGTGTAAGTAAGCACACTTGGCCTTTGAACTGGCTGAGCTTTTTAACCTGGCTACACTTAATTCATGGGTTTAACAGTGCTTTAGAGATTCAGTTATGGGCCACCCACCTTATGGATTGTAATGATGCTGTAATGAGCATGGTTCCCTCTTAATTCCAGTGCAGAAAGAGCCAGATGGGACAATATCCTGTATGGTGATGAGAGAACCAGAGAACAGTAACATCTTTGCTTGAAAGTTGCCTTGTCCTTACTTCTTCTAGTGGGATACACAGCCTCAAGCTATGCCAGGGGAAATTTAGGCTTGAGGTGAGGAGAAAGTTCTTCACTGAGAGAGTCATTTGCTACTGGAATGGGCTGCCCAGGGAGGTGGTGGAGTCGCTGTCCCTGGAGCTGTTCAAGGCAGGATTGGACGTGGCACTTGGTGCCATGGTCTAGCCTTGAGCTCTGTGGTAACGGGTTGGACTTGATGACCTATGAGGTCTCTTCCAACCTTGGTGATACTGTGATAATATTTGGGGGTGCCTAACTCACCAAGTTGAAAAACTGCTAGTACTTATATGTTAACCATGGTATGTGGACACTGTGTGGTATGCCATGCGCTAAGGATGAAAACCTTCCTTCTGAGCCAAACAAGCTTCATTTTCAAAATAGTCATTTGGAGGTTCACCCACACAGAAATAAAATCATCAAACCAAGGGCAATGATGCCATTTGTGAAAGCCCTAGATCACAAAACACAGGCATGTCTAGCTTCTCCAAAAGTTTAGGAGTGCTTAGAAGTGCTCAGTGCCCAAGCTGGTGTTGGGTTTTCTTCTAGAGGTGAATTTCAACCACAGATGTGAAAGAGATCAAGGGTCAAATATACAGTGAAATGGAAATTCAGGAAGGGGAAGGGAAGAGTGATTTGCCATTGGAATGGGCTGCCCAGGGAGGTGGTGGAGTCACTGTCCCTGGAGGTGTTCAAGCAAAGACTGGATGAGGCACTTAGTGCCATGGTCTAGTTGACTGGATAGGGCTGGGTGCTAGGTTGGGCTGGATGATCTTGGAGGTCTCTTCCAACCTGGTTGATTCTATTCTATTCTATTCAATTCGATTCGATTCTATAAGAAAGAGCAAAAGACAAAAATATTACTAGTGTACTGGAAAGCAGGGAGAGAGGACATTAAAGAAAGCACATGAGGTAGGGCAGAGAGCATCCATGACTTCAAGCTTTGAAACTGGGCATCCAAGGAAGGCCTGGATCTCTTGTAAGTGTCTGGTACTCTGAGCAAAAATATTTAACGATGGAAATAAAATGGAAACCCAAACTCTTACTTTTCAGCTGTACTTTTCTGACATTTCTCTCAGGATATTCAAAGGGGCAGAAGCCAAATTTTTATGGTTTCAGACTTCTTTTAACCTAGGGCATAAAAGCTGGCCAGTGCTCTTGGTGGTTGTACAACAGATTGCACCACTCCATGTGCCTCAAAATCATCTGGTGAGCTGCAGTGCAGTTTGCAGCATCTATCCTGCAGACATCTAAGATGATGAGAGCAAAGGCTGCTGAACCATGACAACAGGTTTCTAAGGGATCGCAAAGGAGGTTTAGGTAGCATTTACCTCTTGTGTTAAATTTAATCCAGTTACTCAAAATCCACGAGGATTATAAAACTCGACTACCTCCACCCACAAACCCATAGAATTTCAAAAAAGAAGGGGGGAAATTTCTCTCTTGTTCAAACACCAGAAGTGGAACAAGAAAAAGCCTGATACAAACATTTCAGTTGGAGGAATTCAGTAGATGCCAAGAAATTTGTACTAAAGAGTCTCACTTAGGAGACTGTAAGAGCCTGCATAGTAGGCTTCAGAATAGTATTTTCATATGACATCCTAACAACAAAAACTGATGAAATCTCACATTGTTCACAGTGAAAAGAAAACATTAATTCTTTTTCCAGTGTCTCTGTATTGGTTTAATCTTGCCCCAGTGTATTTTAACTGAAGCCAATTTGGGATGTTAACAGCATACAAATATGCTTTTCCCATGAGCTGCCAGGAAAGGGTTTTTTGAGCTGGAATTGTGTTAAGCTGATTACTCCTTTTAATTTCTTCTTAATAATAGAGTATTTTTAATTGTTTGAATCCTAGCAGCTGATATAGCTGTTTAGAGAGTCAGAGGATGCAAATGAAGCTAGGAAATTCTTTCAATATAAAATCAGAACTCTGTCTGTGCCATGGCAACGGCAATTTTTCATTAAATTGTAGATTCCTCAGGGTTGCTCTCTCCATATTGACAAGATTGTTTTATAGGGAGAGGAGGTAAGGGAAAAGAGAGATCTCACTGAAGAAACAGAATTGTTATGACGAGCAATTAACAACATATATCCCAGCATGTCACAGTGGGTCTTCTCCTTTCATTACATGAACTAGACTGATGATAAAAATGCTTCCCATCTGAGTGCCTCAACCCCCCAGCCCTAATGTAGTTTGCATCAGGCTTCGTTTTTCCCTCAGGCTGAAAAATACTGACATCGACAGGCACACTGAATGTGTTGAACCTGCCATCACCAGCCTGAAAAACCTCTGTCCTCACTATTGCTCATACTTTGTAGTGAACTGCCTGCTTGAACAGATGGGGCTAGCTGGGTTCCACTAAGGAGTCTGCTGTCACACAGGTTCACACTTTGCTGTTTCCCCCCAGTATGTGCATTTTTCATACCTTGTTTTTTTAATGTCTTGCCTCCCCTTTCCATGTGAACTGGTTAAACCATAACCAGCCCAGGACACTGCAGAACACCCACTCTACAGGTAAATTATCCATAACAGATGACAACAATGTAAAGGCAACTTTACACAACAACATTACCTGTATTTGCAAGTCACATCAAAGGTGGCATGGAGAGAACTGTGACAAACCATGACTTGGTACATACATGATGCTAAGTTTGTCTTGGTGTCAGGCCTTGTTTTTTTCCTCTTTGGAAATCCTACTTCTGGCCATAAAGAGCTATCTTTTATACTGATTATTTAAGATAGTGAAGGTGTTTCTCTTTTAATCACATATCCCAGAGGAAGAAACAATCATAGAATCAACCTGGTTGGAAGAGACCTCCAAGATCATCCAGTCCAACCTAGCACCTAGCCCTAGCCAATCAACTAGACCATGACACTAAATGCCTCATCCAGTCTTTTCTTGAACACCCCCAGGGTCAGTGACTCCACCACCTCCCTGGGCAGCCCATTCCAATGGCAAAACAATGCTGAGCACTGTTACAGCTCAGTTATAGGCTTTCCAAAGGAGCTGCGCCTAAACTGAATATCAGGCAGTGTAACCCTGGAGTGCAAAGAGTGGCTCAGTGTCTGCATTTATAAAATCACTATAATCACCAAAATGATGAAGGTTGGAAAGGACCTTGAAGGTCATCAAGTCCAACCGGAAGCCAGCTACCAGCAACGCTAAACTGGAGCCTCAAGCGCAACATCCACACGCTTCTTCCACTCCCCCAGGGATGGGGACTCCACCACCGCCCTGGGTAGGCTCTTGCTAGGCATAACCTCCTCTCTTACCCTTCTTATCCACAAGCACAGCCTTCTGTGCTCTCGGCTCCTGCTTCTTCCCCATCTTTTTCCTCTCTGTCACTCATATCTTCTCCCCAAGTCCACCGCTTTTTCCCCAGGCCCACCCATGCCCAGCACAGCCTCCTCTGCGCTGCAAAAGACCTTCAGTGTCCTGCAAGCCAACTACCAGGAACTGAAGCAAGCTACTGTCCGGTTGCAGCAAAACAATCTGAGTACAGCTACAACCTGTACTACTGCGAGTTTTTAACTGGAGCAAAAAGTTTTTATGCAGATTCTATGGTACTAATGCCTAAGCTTCTGTCTGTGTTGAAGTCCTCTGTCTAGATCCTAGATTCAGAAGATTTTCCTGTGATGCAATGGAAAAAACTAACCCACATAATTTTCTCTACTTCCAAACTCCTGGAGTATCTCCCATCTTTGAAATCATGGCTCCTTCATGGCAACTTAAAACAGCTACATAACATTTGTACAAAATGCCCCAAGAGTGCTGAAAGAAAATCTAACTCAGAATTTTACTCATCCTGATTTCCTTTCAAATTTTAAAAGCATTCAGCTGGCACAAATCTGGAAGCATTACAGAAAGCAGTCATGGAAAGGAGAGCATAATCACTTAATTTTTTGGTCTAGAAAATCAACACCATTTCCAAAATAAAAAAATTAACAAGACTTCATATTTTATTTGGCCTAGTATCTGAGCTCAGTGAAAGAAAACAGGTCTGGTATTGCTGAAAACAGGGTAAAAGGAAACCCCACACATTACAACAATCAATGAAAATATGCTCTGCATATCAGGAGTCCCCAAAGCTGAAAGTGCTTAAGAAAACAGCAGGTAAATAGGATGGAATGTGCAATTTGATTTTCTGTTTGCAGTGTTCAGATTCTGGGCTCGCCAGCATCATGGGGTGGCAAAAAGGGACTTCAGCATCCGCTGCAGAAGCAGTATTTCTAAGTCCGTAACTGACAGCTAAACTTAAGTTTTCCTTCTCTGGTTTTTTAAAGATTATCATAGGAGAAAAGGCCACACCTTCAAAAGGCACTTACCAGAGATTTACCTAGGAAAGCTCTATCTTCAAAAGTCACATTTGCACATACTGAAATGGTAACTCTTCCTGGACAGAGACACCTATGGGTTCTCCAGCGTAACTAGGTGCTGCTCTAAGATTACAACACATGCACACGCATAGCGCTGGCAAGACATATGGAATCTGATGGTTTCACGTCTTTAGATAGGGTCACATTTAGTTTCAATACCAGGAACTACATTTTGATACTACCCTACCCCTGAACTCCATTACCTTTGAAGACTCTGCTTAGAAAACCTGATGAGGGGTTTTTGTGTCACAATATCTTAAATCCAGTTCTTATCACAGCACACGGATTCCTTCATCGTAATATCTGTGTTGGGTTTGCTTGTGTGTCTGTGTTGTTTGTTTGGTGGTGACTTCTTTGTTTGCTATTTCCCCCTTGGTTTTTATTTAAGATTCCCATCAGCCTGACCTATTCAGAAGCCTGGTAAAAATGCCAGAAAATGCTAGCAGAAGGATCTCACCCTCAGTTTTGCTAGCGTCATTATACCTATACTTCTCTCCTGAGAGTACCTGGGAGATGAGTGCCTCTTACTGCTAGTGAGTCCTGTGTGGGCCAGGGCAGAGCATCAGAGGAAAGAAAATAATCACAGGTGTTTAGTGGTTAGCAACCCCCAGACTTCTGAATAGAACAGAATCAACCAGGTTGGAAGAGACCTCCAAGATCATCCAGTCCAACCTAGCACCCAGCCCTATCCAGTCAACCAGACCATGGCACTAAGTGCCTCATCCAGTCTTTGCTTGAACACCTCCAGGGACGGTGACTCCACCACCTCCCTGGGCAGCCCATTCCAATGGCAAATTCTGCTCTAATTTTGGGCAGAAGGAAGGACAGCATGCTGCTATACTTTTCCTACAAATTAGGCATAGCAAGGAAAATAACGTGAATAAACATGCGCTCCTTGTTTCTCTCTTCCCTGTGATTTCCAAATGCAGTTCTTCCATACTTCCTAACCAAGCTTTCAACTAAACCCAGCTCACTGGTGATGGAGCACTTACCAATGTGCTTGGAAACTATACACCTGTCACAGAATTAATTCCTCTCTGTGTCTTAACCTCTGGTGGGTTAATTATTTAATTTGAAAGCTTAAATCAGCTTCGTGCAGAGGCACACAAAGGCACACCTTCAGATCAAGTGGTCGCTTTGCCTCATTGTATAGGTCAATCATTCAGCACTTCAGCCTAACACCTGCTCAAAATGATGCCTCTCATTTCTGCTTCAGGTTACATTTGTTCTGTTATTCCTACAGAGCCACCTACAAAGTTTCTGGAAGCACCAAGTTCGGTGCCTGCCTGTATGTATGCATGCAAATGAGCTGTTTAGCATATAAACTGTTCTCAGGAAGATTCACTGACTAGAGATGTAAGATAAGAGCAATAAAAAATCTCTGTTATTTAAACAACAAAACCAGCAGGAGATCTTTCCTGAAGTGTAACTTCTAAAAACTATTTTCTAAGTGTCCAACTTACCCAGAGTTCAGGGGGTTTGGCTGCCTGTTGGCACTAAAGGTTGTATTTCATGCTTCAGAAGAGTGAGGAAAGGAAAAGCACAAGCCTGTTACCCTCTGTGGATTTATTCATCATGGAATACCACTGAAAATGGGGTGTGTTTTTCCCAGACTGTTTTACATTCAAAACAACAGCCCTGTCTGCACTGGAAAATTCCACAGTATGTGAAGACCTAAAGAGGGACTGAATGAAGGGACTTGGAGAAAAAGGTACACGTTTCAATTAGATTGAATAAAGGTAATTATGCTCACCTTAGACTTCTGAAGGTGCTCCACACAAACCAAAAGGGCAGATTCTAATTTGTCTGATATATCTAAAATTAATAATATTGCAGACAAGCAAAAAACCCCAAACCCTAGGCCCACATGCTTCTCCACCTCTCTTTTATCTCCTTACAGATGATCTTACAGATGAAAAAAACAAGTTTTAGAATGGGAAAGTTGCCTAGTTTTAAAGACTCTTTCATGGTGGTCAGTGATTTCAGTTGAAGTTGGTTATGCTCAGTTCCCTTCAAAAACCAGTGCCTATACTGAACACTTTGCACACACACACACTTTAACAAGGATACAAACACATCTTTGCCCTGTTCATCAGGTGCATTTCACAGCCTATTATCTAGTTCTTCTCACCAAAACATTCTAGCTAGCTTCAAACTAGCACAAGCTCCTAAGCTCTTCAGTGCTAGTTCAAGCCATATTGCTGTGAAATCATAAGCAACCTGAGAAATGTTTTTTTGTGCATTCAGAACTCTAATGCTTTCCATAAAAGACATTTAGCATAACACACATGTGTAAACACAACTGTCCACGCAGGAAATATGCTCACTATGGTTATTCAGGAACCTCGTTAAAAATTACAAGGCATGTACAATTACATCTAACTCTTTGGGTTGTTCCTACAATTCAGATGTTAGCAGAGCTTGGAAAAACCCCTCAGAGCTGTAAGAGCACTTGGGGAACTGAGCTAAAAGCTAAGCAGAGCTTCCACTTTGCTTCTGGAATAGCCATGTTATAAAATTTTTACTCTGAGTAAAAGAGCCTTTCCAGATGTAGCTAGATAATACTGAACTCTGTTTCCACTAAGAGCTTTAGGAATAGTATTAGCTCACATGGAAATAATTTTTTAACTAGCTGGGAGTGGCTCTCTAGCAGTTCCTGAAGCTGTTCCCCCATGCTCATATCCCCTCCTCTCTGGCTCACTTTAGGAGCTACACCCAGTGTGCAAAATGACCTCTGCACCTAGAGGCACAAACTATTATGCATGGAAAGAAAGGAATATAACAACTGACTGGCTAGAAAACCCCCAACACCCTAAGATCCAGACCAGAGCTTTGTACAGTTCTTCACCTGACAAAAGCCAACAAGATTAATCTGCCATAATGATGCTGCAATGAAACATGACTCTAACTTTACAGGGTCCTGGAACATTATGACAAATGTAGCTTCTCAGATGATGATTTAAGAAGCTGAGAAGCATGGTAAAACTGGACTTAGTGTTTTCTTGAAGTCTGTGAATTTGGAAGGTCCTCTTCACATAGTCTGGGGTCATAAAAATAGAGAATTATATAAAACTCAGTGATGGTGGAAGAAGAGTTAATTGTATTTAGACAAGACAGCAAAGGTTCAGCACTTCAGCCCATACAGACTGAACCTGCAGGAACACTTTTCCCTTGATTTTC
Source organism: Tricholaema leucomelas (assembly GCA_013400475.1). Taxonomy (NCBI): domain Eukaryota; kingdom Metazoa; phylum Chordata; class Aves; order Piciformes; family Lybiidae; genus Tricholaema lacrymosa; species Tricholaema leucomelas. Next base: position 177,837 of record WAAF01018646.1, read on the forward strand.
CTCTCACTTTGTCTCTTAGCAGATTCTTTGGCCTGGTTTTTTTTCCTTAACCACCATCCATCCGGATATATTCTTGAGATATTACACTCCAAATATCACAGTAGTCAGAATACGTTATTCTGGGAAGAGTTTTTGAACAATTAAAAACAGGATAGGGAAAGGAGATTGAGACCTTATAATTCAAGTGGCCAACAGCAGATGGATGACAAACTCAGCACTAAAAGACAAAGGAGAAGGACCAGAAAGAAGAGCCAAAGAACTACAGACCTGTGGGGCTGACCTCAGTGCTGGGGAAGGTCATGAAGAAGGTCATCTTGAGCACCATTATGCAGCACATGCACCAGATGATCAGGCCCAGCCAGTATGGGTTCACGAAGGGCAGGTCGTGCTTGATGAACCTGATCTCCTCCTGTGACAAAGGGACCCACTTAGTGGATGAAGCAAAGGCTGTGGATGTTATCTGGACTTTAGTAACACCTTTGACACCATTTCCCACAGCATCCTCCTGGAGGAACCGACTGCTTATGGCTTGGATGGGTGGACACTTTGTTGGGTTAAGAACTGGATGGGTGGCTGAGCTCAAAGAGTGGTGGTGAACAGACAAACCCAGCTGGCAGCTGGCCACTAGTGGTATTCCTTGAGGAACAGTATTGGGGTCAGCTCTTTTCAATATCTTTATCAATTATTTGGATGAGGCAATTGAGTCCACCCTCAGTAAGTCTGCAATGGGCAGAGATCAATTGTGTGAGGTTTAACAAAGCCAAGTACTAGGTCCTGCAGTTGGGTCACAACAACCCCATGTGACACTATAGGCTGGGGGAAAAGGGACTGGAAAGTCACCCTGTGGAAAAGGACCTAAGGGTGGTGGACATGCAGCAGAACATGAGCCAGCACTGTGCTCAGGGGGCCCTGGCCACCAGCATCCTGGCCTCTATTAGGAATAATGCAGTCAGCAGGAGTGGAGAAGTGATTGATTGTACTCAGCACCGGTGAGGCTGCACCTTTAACACTGTGTTCAGTTTTGGGCCTCTCACTACAAGAAAGCTGTTGAGTTGCTGGAGCACATGGAGAGAAGGGCAGTAAGGCTATTGAAAAGTCTAGGGAACAGGTCTTATGAGGAGTGGCTGAGTGAATTTGGATTGTTTGGTCTAAAGAAGAGGAAGCTGAGGAGAGACCTCATTGCTCTCTACAACTACCTGAAGGCAGGTTGGAGGTGGGGGTTGGTCTCTTCTCTCTCATATCAGGTGATGATAGAAAGTAAATGTCCTGAAATTGTGCCAGGTTGGATATTAGGAAAAATTTCTTTACTGAAAGAGTGGTTAGGCATTGGAATAGGTTACCTAGGGAGATGGTGGAGTCCTAGAGGTGCTCAGTTGAATAGCATGGCACTTGTGAATGTGGCTTAATGGTGGTGGTCTTAGTTTGATGGTTGTACTTGATGATCTTGGAGGCCTTTTCCAACCAAAAGAACCCTGTGATTCTCTGATTCTAAATAATGGGATCAATCAGAAAGAATATTTTTGTTTAGAATAGTAAATACACAGAATTATTTACCACTAGACTACCCAAGTAGATGTAATACTGACTGGTCAGAAGATTTTTCTCTTCGTTTCTTAATCACTTGTAAGGCTGGCTGAGGCCTGCCAGTGATACACCAAACCACTTCACTCACCTATGAACTCCAGGTTCTACTGCTGCAGTGCAATGGATCAAGCATCCTTCGCCCTGCTTTGCCATGAAGTCCAGAAAGTGTAAGAAGTTCAGTAACCTATGCTGGTGTAAAAAGAACACTTCACTAATTCTGGCAGCAGTGTGCTACCAAAATATTGTATGAACTTCTCTGGATACTCCAGTGAACTGAGAAAGCTGAGTCTGCCCTAGTCACAAGCAGGAATGGGCACACCATGACTGGTAGGAAGGCAGTATTGTCTCTGTGCTCTTCTCTACTTAAGGTATATGGCTTCATAGAAAAATCCAGATTTTGAGGAACCACATCCACTTACCATGCAAGCTCCCTTCCATCTGCTCCCCACCCCTATAGTGGAATCAGGGTTTCTACACTGATTATTTTGTGTCAGGTCTATATGAAAGACCATCACAATATGGCCACTGTCTCCCCCACAGTCTCTGTGTTTCACTATAAAAACAAACCTATCAACAAATTAGGGCATGAAGCAGTAAGACCCTACACAGGCTCTGGGCTTGCTTTGTTAATGCTGTGACTAACCCCAAGCTGCAGCCACTGCACTGACTGACATGCATTTCTGCATCCTAGAGTGCATGAACATATTTCTCTCTTTGAAAAAAAACATGACACAAATAAATAAAGTTATTTGTCCTACAGGCTGGAAAGGAAGAAAAGAAGTCAGATTTTAAAACTCTTGTTAAATATTGAAGAGGAAGACTCCCACATTCAAGATGAATGAATGGATAGAGATATTCAGCTCAGTTATGTCATTAATAATTTACACAATCTTTCAGACTGCATTTAAATCTGCCCAGTGCAGAGTCTTTACTCAGAATTTAAAATACCAGATTAGTTTATTGATTAATTTAATTTTCTACTGGATAGAGCATCTGCTTTGCATTTCAGAACGAGGCTTCATTATGTTTGTTATATTTGTTGTTTATCTTTCACCAGGAAGCTGACCCCAGAAATCCTATTATACTTTAATAATAAATGGTATTAACACCTATTTCAGTCACAATCTTCAGAATGCAAATACAGGAGCTGACACAGTGTTTTAATTGAATTTTACGTGCCCATTTGGAGCCACTTGCATTCAAATCCAACTTAGATGTGTCTGACAGTTTGAGTATCATCACTCTGTAAGCCAAAAAGACAAACCAGTCAACCACAGCACTGCTAACTATATGTATTTCACATTCTGCTAATGTAATTCCCTCCAGTTTACATGTATTGTAAGCAGTATCTTTGGAAGTAAACAACTGCTGGAAGAAAACACCAGATTCAGACAGCTTGACATGTTCCCGTTGAAGGAGATGGCCACATGAGATCTGGAGCCACACTCTGGGGACAGCAGAGCCGGCAAGCACGAGACCTTTATTATATCTGGACCTGCTGCTTATTTCCCTGTGAGCTGCTAAAGCATACGCAGCTCCAAAGCAAATAAACAGAAGCCTTGAAACCTTAAGAGCCAGTGACAACGTGTATGGTGAATGACACGTACACTGCAGCCCCCCAAAATGAGGAGAGACTTTTCTTCTCCTTGTCAGAGTGCTTTAATTTGAATATTGATCAAATGTAGTCTGATGAAAAAAAAATGAGGCAATTCTTACTACTACACACCAGGGAATTAACTGTCCCTTCAAAGCTGCATATACTGTAACAACCTCCACTGTCAGTAATTCTGCCCTCTTTCACAGGATCACAGGATGTTAGGGATTGGAAAGGACCCCCAGAGATCACTGAGTCCAACCCCTCTGCCAGAGCAGGACCACATAATCTAGTGCATGTTGCACAGGAACACATCCAGATGGGTCTTGAAAGTCTCGAGAGAAAGAGACTCCACAACCTCTTTGGGAAGCCTGTTCCAGTGCTCCATGACCCTTACAGTAAAGAAGTTGTTCCTTATGTTGAGGTGGAACTTCCTGTGCTGTAGTTAACTCCATTGCCCTTTGCCCTATCACAGGGCTCAAGCGAGAAGAAGCTTCTTGACACCCAGCCCTCATATATTTATATATATTTATTAGATCCCCTTTCAGTTTTCTCCTTTCCAGACTAAGATGCCCCAGGTCTCTAAGCCTTTCCTCATAAGGCAGTGCCCCAGTCCCTTCATCATCCTTGTAGCCCTCTGTTGGACTCTTTCAAGTAGATCCCTGTCTCTCTCGAACTGTTCCACCCCTTATGTTCAAACCCTTCATTTTTACTATTTATATTAGTGTAGGAAACAGCTGCTTCATAATAAGAGAAACTTGGCAAGTGTGAGGCATCAAAGCCTGACCAAGTTTGGCAAGGTATGATTAATATTTCCCTTTTTCTTGTACAGTATGTGGCAAAGCCAAGAGTGAATAATCCTCCTGTGTATCAGGAATCCAAAAAAGCCTTGTATATCAAATGGTCTAAACATGTTTTTGGTGGATTTTGGTAATACTGTTTCTTACCAGGCTTCACCTAAACCTGTAGAGATAATAGTATATTCCTACTCAGTCTGTCTTCACAGAAGAGGTACTCCAGCCCTCTGATCATCCTCACGGCCCTTCTTTGGACGCGCTCCAGCACATCCATATCCTCCTTTACTGAGCTGAATGTCACTCTGCAAGTACCTGGGCACGTATTGTACAGAGGACTCTCCTGTGTCTCTAATGACAGGAGTGGTCTGTGCTCTGATGAACTCACCAAGAACTGTGACACTTTGCTTCAAAGGACTCTTTGGTCTGTCTGTAAATCTGAGTGGGACACATGAGTAAAGTTATTCTCTGTAGAATCCCAATCAGTTCAATAGGAAATAATTTCTGTAAACTCAGACTGAAGCTCTTGGAAATGCAACATGATTTTTGGTGTGGATGGAAGGGAGTTTCAGGCCACTGGAACAAAAAAATCTTCATGCTGATCTTTTGTAAGCAGTGATTCCAAATTAAGCCTGTATTGCCAACAACAAGGAAAGTGATGCCACCTGGAAGTCAGACACTCAGATGTGAATTAAGAGTCAGGAAAAGAGCAGCAAAGAGCTTTCACAGTTGCCAGGGAGAGTGAGTACAGATTTTCACGGGAAGACAAATGTAAATTTGGTGTGTCTGTGTCATTGTCTATACACATTCTGTCAGCTCACTTGGGGAAAAAAAAAATACAAGATCAGCTTTTAGATGACAGGACTTCTGTCTCTACAGCAATCAAATTAAGACCCAAGAAGGACAGTACTTCACCAGCCAGGGCACATACAAAAAGCTGAGGTGGAGATCTGGGGACTAAAGCCTATTTTTCCCCCTGATTTCCAAGTCACCCATATAGCACCTGCCAATGTCAAGTTAGAATAAACATTCTTACAAACCAAGCCCCTTATAAGGTGGGAAGACTTTAAAAACTACCATTTTCTATACAATAAAACTCTACTTTTGCTTAGGAACTCACACTGCGTGGTGAGCTGAAAGCAGCGGGAAGAGGAGGAAATGTATACCTTTGTCATTAGGGGTATTTATGTTTAGGTCATGATTTTCACTGCTGATGAACAGGGTTTTACACCTTTCTCTGCCAAACATGTAGCAGGGAAGCTGGCACAACTACAATAGACACAGTCTCTCCATCTGAAGCCACAAGGAGCACCTGATGGTAAACTATATGAAAAAAATCCGTGTGCAAATCCACAAATAAGACATGACACTTGATAGGCAATAAAAGATAGTCCCAATCCCCTCTCCACACAAACACACTTGGGTTAATAATTGTGAAAACAACCACTCTTTAGATCACAAAATTAAGAGAATTTTTGATCAGAAACACCCCCCCCCCCCAAAAAAAAAACCCAACAAAACAAACCCAACAACATCATTTCTATGGAAAAGGATGGGTAGAGTGTGAAAAAATAAGTGAAAGGGAAGGAAGGAGGGAAGGAGGGAAGGAG
>WAAF01018647.1:5302-27142 GCA_013400475.1 Tricholaema leucomelas
TGAGGCTGTGGGCAGCCTGCTCTAGGGTAGGGTGTCCCTGGGCATAGCAGGGGGGTTGGAACTGGCTGATCCTTGTGGTCCCTTCCAACCCTGACTGATTCTATGATTCCATGAAACGAGGGTGGCTTTGAACAACTGGTTCTCCTGAAGGCATCTGTGCCACATGCTAGGAGGGGGAAGAATGAAATCAGTGACTGAAGTCCTGTTGCTTGTCACTGTGGTTAACTATTCCCTTTGTTATTAGCCACAAGAAAGTAGCCTAATACATTGCAGCAAAATCAATTTCATTTAACTATGTAAAATCATTATTGCTGTTGATCCTGTGTCTATTTTACATTTCTCCCCAGCCTTTCAGTTCCACTGGAGCATGAATGTTATTCTGCCTGTGTAATTGAGAACTCTTATTCTAAAGCAAAGTTCATTGAATTGGTACCCAAGTGCAAATGTAATTAGTGCCACAACTTTTATAGTGACAGCAACATCTGTGCAGAGAGCAAAATGTTTATTGATTGCATTTATTGCATTTGCAGGCAGTACCCAATGGAATATGTACAGAAATAAGTATAATGCCCTTGGCAAGGGTTGTTTTTTCCTGTGTGCTATTTCACAGAAGCATTCAGGTTGGAAAAGCCCCTCAGGATCACCAAGTCCAACTCTACTCTGCATGATTCACCTTAAACCATAGCCCCAAGCACCACATCCAAGCGACCCTTAAACACATCCAAGGTTGGTGACTCCACCACCTCCCCAGGCAGCTCTTTCCAGTGCCTGACCAATCTCCCTGAGAAAATCTTTTTCCTAATGTCCATTCTAACCTTCTCCAGTTTCAGCTTGAGGCCATTCCCTCTTGTTCTGTCTCTGATTACCTGTGAGAAGAGACCAGCAGCAGCCTCTCCACAATGTCCCTTCAGGTAGCTGCAGACAGCAATGAAGTCTGCCATCAGGCTTCTCTTTTTCACTCTAACCATCCCCAGCTCCCTCAGTCACTCCTCACAAGATTTATTCTCCAGGCCTTTCCCCAGTTTTGTTGCTCTCCTCTGGACCTGCTCCAACACCTCCACATCTCTCTTGTACTGTGGTGCCCAAAACTGAACACAACACTCGAGGTGTGGATTGAACTTGATGATCTATGAGGTCTCTTCCAACCTTGGTAATACTGTGATACTGTGTGACCTTACCACAGCAGAGTCCAAGGGGACAACCACCTCCCTGCTCCTGCTGGCCACAGCATTTCTAATCCCAGCCAGGATGCCATTGGCCTTCTTGGCCAGCTGGGCACAATGCTGGCTCATATTCAGTTCCTGACTACTACAACCCTCAGGTGTATTTCTGCAGGCAGCTCTCCAGCCACACTGCCCCAAGCCTGTAGCGCTGCTTGGGGTTGTTGTGACCCAGGTGCAGGACCTGGCATTTGACCTTGTTGAAACTCATCCCAATAATGCTGGCCCATGGATCTAAGCCTATCCCAGTCCCTGAACACAGCACTCGAGGTATGGCCTCAGCAAAGCCGAGTACAAGTGACACTCAACAAGTGACACTCGACAAGTGACAAGTGACACTCAAAATGCTGTTAAGACATTTCACTGCTATATCAAATCACTACTAATTGTAACACATTGCTTCCCAAGAACACAACTGTCCTCCAGTCTGCACTTGCAGCCCAGAGAGCCAACCCTATCCTGGGCTGCATCAAGGGAAGTGCAGTCAGCAGGTTGAGGGAGGTGATTCTCCCCTTCTACTCCACTCTGCTGAGACCCCACCTGGAGTACTGCATCCAGTTCTGGAGTCACTATGACAGGAAAGTCCCTCTGATCATCCTTGTGTCCAGAGAGGGTCACAAGGATGATCAGAGGGTTGGTGATAATTATAACACATTCAGAACTCAATGGATTTTTGGTCTGAAAGGAGTTACTATGTTGAGCAACTCTACAAAATATATATCTGATAAAAATTCAATTGTGTTCATCAGGACATTAGAGCTGATTCTAAGTAAGGAGACCTCATGGCTGTCTACATATACCTGAATGGAACTTGTGGAGATGCTGCTGCTGGTCCTTCTCACAGGTAACTAGTGATAGAACAAGAGGGAATGGCCTCAAGCCACTACTGGGTAGGTTTAGACTGGAAATTAGGAATTTCTTTTTCCTTTCAGCAAGAGAGGTCAGGCATTGGAATGGGATTCAACCCCACCAGGGAGGTGGCTGAGTCACCAACCTTGGATGTGTTTAAAAGTCGTTTGGAAGTGGTGCTTGAGGATATGGTTTAAGGGTGAACTTTGTAGAATAGGATATTTGTTGGACTTACTGATTCTGAGGGTCTTGCTCAGGAAGGTGGTGGAGTCGCCATCCCTGCAGGTGTTCAAGCAAAGCCTGGATGAGGCACTTAGTGCCATGGTCTGGTTGATTGGATAGGGCTGGGTGCTAGGTTGGACTGGATGATCTTGGAGGTCTCTTCCAACCTGGTTTGGTTCTATGATTCTATGATTCAAATATTTCTGTGATTTGAAGGGGCTTATCCCTGAGGTTGCTAATATACCTTTATGGTTCTGATATTACCAACACCACAGGAAAATCCAGACTACATTACTGAAATGTTTTAACTGAAAACAAAATGCATAAGTAAAGGAGATCATATCCTCCTTTTACCCATCAGCAACTGATGTCATTCCCCTGGACATGAGCAAGGCCTTTGACAGGAAGCTGCGAGGTGACCTTCTTGTGGCTTTCCAGTGTCTGAAGGGGGGCTACAAAAAAGCTGGGGAGGGACTTCTGAGGCTCTCAGGGAGTGACAGGACTAAGGAGAATAGAGCAAAGCTGGAGGTGGGGAGATTCAGACTGGACATGAGGAGGAAGTTGTTCAGCATGAGAGTGGTGAGAGCCTGGAATGGGTTGCCCAGGGAGGTGGTGGAAGCCTCATCCCTGGAGGTGTTTAAGGCCAGGCTGGATAAGGCTGTGGGCAGCCTGATGTAGGATAGGGTGTCCTTGGGCATGGCAGGGGGTTTGGAACTAGATGATCCTTGTGGTCCCTTCCAACCCTGACTGATTTTATGATTCTATGATCTATGAATTAAGAAATAGAAAAGGAGTGTCCCATCTTTTAACTCTTTTCTCTTGGACTTGCACCCAAATTTACTAGGAAGAAACCTGGAGATCATACTCAAATTCTATGGTAAGGAACAAATTCAGCTGTGTCTGGAACAAAGCTCCATTTTCCATTCAATTTTGAAAACTATTTAAAACCAGAGCTTATTTACAGAGTGGGAGACAAAGAATATTTGGCCATTAGGGTGTTCCACCAGAGAGCTGGAACATCTCTCCAGCTGCTCAAATTGAGATGATTCATGCTTAAGGGAAGAGCTATAGTACAAAATAATCCATTTTTTTTCAACCAAAAAACAACTGGAAAAGGCCATTCAACGTGGATGGAATTTAGTTTTGCCATGGCATAAGTTGAAATATCAGTTTTTGCCTTAGCCATAATTATATTCTCTACCATTTATCTTTATTCTTTCTTACTTACTGCCTAAGGATTATTCACTTTAATGCCTTAAAGAGTTCCTAGTGCCAGTTTCTAACTTCTAATTCCTGAGAAACAACAAAAGAAAGAAACAAAGGGGGGGGAAAAAAGTCCATTTAAAATAAATTCATGTCTGTCCATGAGCTGTTTAATGAATAAATGCAAGACTCAGAAGTCCATCATCATTAGAACTCTCTTTCGCTTGTTCTCAGCATGCTCCTGATAAAAATGATACAACTACTATACTCCACTGATCACAGCAAAACAGATAGATAGCCTTGCACTGGAATTCTATCTCTGCTTCTGTCACTTGTGCAAGGCATCATAATTATATGCTGCAGAAAATGAATTAATGGAATAAATGAAGTATGCAGATATCTGTCAGCCCTGACAAACAACTTCGCTGTTCAATTAGCTTAACTCCATCCCTTATTAAAGGCCTGGGATTACTCATCACACTGAACTGCTTTATTTATTTAAGATGCTCATTTATAAAACAGGCCTGGAGAAGTATCAATTTATTTCCCTGAAGCCTCTGAGCCACAGAAGTTGGTGTGGTTATGCACAGAAGACTCTTTGTACATGTTTTGAACACTCTGGGCCACATCTCTAATCCGTGCTGGTTTGCGAGCTGCCTCTTCACCCATTCACATGATGTGACATTCCCATGGCAACTACTCTAACTGCCAACATGGAAAAATACCAGTGGCTTATTTAATGCATTTTAACTTAGCAGCAAGCACATCATCCCTTTTGGGGCGAAATGCAGACAAAGCAGCAGTGGTCTGAAGCGAGGAGTGGCAGAATATACCAGAATCCGCGTGCAAAGAGCAGCTAAGGGGCAAGCCTGCATCTGCTCAAAGTCTCCAAACTCACTGGCAGCTTTTCTAAACACTCTGTACTGCAAAGCTGGGTAAAATATCACCAGCAGATGGTTCCTAGAAAGAAGGGCTTGAGGATAATTATAGGCTCGGTGTTGGTATTCACAGGGGTTTTGGTAGTGGTCAGGGAGTGCTGATTTCTGACAGTGTGCAGAGTGCAGCACACAGGAAAGGGCTCCAGGCTCAGAAGCTCTCTCTCTCCAGGCTCAGAAGCTCTCTCTCTCCAGGCTCAGAAGCTCTCTCCTCAGCCTGGGATGCACCTGTCCTTACTGCTCCACACACAGTGTGCTCAAAACAACAGTCCTCAAAGCATAGGACAGGCTGAATGTCTCACTCTAACAGCTTGAATCAAAAAGTAAAGGCTTGGTCCCAAGAGGAGCTAAGATAAACTTGCCCTTGATTCCAGAATCAAGTTTAAGAGACTTCAGTGCAAGCATGATCACAGAGTCACAGAATGCAATGGTTTAGAAGGTCATCTCATCTCATTTCTGGTGTCCATTTGCACATCTCTTTCACTCTGTTTTGTCTCACATTGTCAGCAGCAAACACAGAAGAAGAGAAACAAAACAAAACCCCACCCTCTTAAAATAAGGACATATATGAAGATATCAGGATAGATCAATCCTGATCTAGGGTAGGGGGTCCCTACTATGGCCTTCCAGTATCTGAAGGGGGCTACAAGAAAGCTGGGGAGGGAGGTTTTAGGCTGTCAGGTAGTGATAGAACTGGGTGGAATGGAACAAAGCTAGAAATGGGTAGATTCAGACTGGATGTTAGGAGGAAGTTCTTCATCATGAGGGTAGTGAGAGCCTGGAACAGGTTGCCCAGGGAAGTGGTGGAAGCCTCATCCCTGGAAGTGTTTAAGGCCAGGCTGGATGAGGCTGTGGGCAGCTTGATGTAGGGTAGGGTGTCCCTGCCCATGGCAGGGGGGTTGGAACTAGATGATCCTTGTGGTCCCTTCCAACTCTGACTGATTCTATGATAAATTGTCAGGGAAAAACTATTTCTGCCCACATTAGAAATAAATTCAATACAATACATTTAAAATCATTCATCAGCCTAAATCATGACCATGCTAAATATAAATTACAGTGATAAAATAAAACAGAATAATTAAAAAGTAAAATTAAATTGAATTATTAAATGATACAAAATAAACCAAACCAAAATAAAACTACCTGAAGGGAGGCTGTAGCCAGCTGGGGTTGGTCGCTTCTGCCAGGCAAGCAGCAACAGAAGAAGGGGACACAGTCTCAAGTTGTGCCAGGGGAGGTCTAGGCTGGATGTTAGGAAGAAGTTGTTGGCAGAGAGAGTGATTGGCATTGGAATGGGCTGCCCAGGGAGGTGGTGGAGTCACTGTCCCTGGAGGTGTTCAAGCAAAGCCTGGATGAGGCACTTAGTGCCATGGTCTGGTTGATTGGCTAGGGCTGGGTGCTAGGTTGGCCTGGATGATGTTGGAGGTCTCTTCCAAGCTGCTTGATTCTATGATTCTGTGAAATTAAAACAACATAAACCAAAACTTGATAAACCAAATCAAACCAAACCAAATCAAACCAAACCAAACCAAGTCTAAGTCTTTTAACACTGAAACAGTTCTCAAAGACTTCCTAACCTGACCGAACCGTTCCTATTGTGGCTCCTTATCCTCTGCTGCCACCCGGTGGAGATTTAATTCAGAAGACTCCTAAACATACTTTGAGAAGAGCTAAAAATCTTACAAAGTGGGGACTTTCAACAAAGTAGAGCAAATAGGCAATTCCGAGATGAAGCACCATGTTTTCAAGCAAGAGTTACCGACAGCAAATTTACGCTTAGTAATGGGGTTTGGGTACACAGAATCATAGAACTGTCAGGGCTGGAAGGGACCTAAAGGATCATCCAGTTCCAATCCCCCTGCCATGGGCAGGAACACCTCATACTAGAACAGGTTGCCCAGAGCCACGTCCAGCCTGGCTTTACAGACCATCAGGGATGAGGCTTCCATCATGTCCTTGAGCAACCTGTTCCACTGTCTTACCACCTGCATGGTGCATTAAAAACTCAACATGAGCCTGCAGTGTGAGTGCAGCCCAGACAGTAACCCTGTGCTGGGCTGCTGCAAGAGCAGTGTGGGCAGCAGAGCAAGGGAGGGGATTCTGCCCCTTGGCTCTGCTCTCCTCAGACCCCACCTGGAGTCCTGTGTGCAGTTCTGGAGCCCCCAGCACAAGAAGGGCATGGAAATGTTGGAGCAAATCCAGAGGAGGCCACCAGGATGCTCAGAGAGCTGCAGCAGCTCTGCTATGAGGACAGGCTGAGAGAGTTGGGGCTCTGAAGCCTGGAGGAGAGAAGGCTTTGAGGAGACCTTGGAGTTTCCTTCCAGTATCTGAAGGGAGCTACAGGAAGGCTGAGGAGGGACTATTGACAAAGTCTTGTAATGACAGGATGACGAGGAATGGGTTTAAACTGGAAGAGGGGAGATTTAGACTGGATGTTAGGAAGAAGTTCTTTAGAGAGAGGGTGGTGAGACACTGGCACAGGTTGCCCAGGAAGGTTGAGGCTGCTCCCTCCCTGGAATGTTCATGGCCAGGAAGGACGAAACTTTGAGTGACCTGTTCTAGTGGGAGGTGTCCCTGCCTGTGGGGGGGGGTTGGAACTGGATGACCTTTAAACCATTCTATGAAGAACCTCTTCCTAACATCTAATATAAATCTCCCCTCCTCTAGCTTGAATCCTTTCCCCCCAGTCATATCACTACCTGACACGCTGAAAAGTCCCTCACCAGCTTTCCTGTAGGCCCCTTCAGATACCAGAAGGTCACAATAAGGTCCCCACTGAGCTTTCTCTTCTCCAAACTGAACAACTCCAACTCTCTCAGTCTTTCTCCATAGGAGAGGTGATCCAGCCCTCTGATCACGCCCCTGGCTCTTCTATAGCCACATTTCAGCTTGTCCATGTCCTTCTTTGTAACAGGAGCTCCAGAACTGAATGTGGTACTCCAGGTGGGGTCACACCAGAACAGTGCAGATGAGGAGAGTCACCCCTCTGGACCTGCTGGCCACACTTCTCTTGATGCAACCCACACACCTCTTCCAGATGACAGACTACAAAGGGAAATATTCATCCTTTCTGTGTGAAAGTTAAGTGTTTAGGTTAAAATAGTTGTGGCAGTGCCCTTCCTGAAGCAATGAAAAGGCAAAGGATAAATCAAGACAGCTCCAAAGGCAAATTCTTCCATCTCAAAAAAGGATATCTAAAGCAGATGGGATTAAACAGCATTTGGCTGTGCCTTGCTCTCTCCATTGCCTACAGAGCAATCCTCTGAGCACCTGACATTCAGATAATGTCACTTAGAGAGATCAATGCCATCCTGAGTGAGAAGCCAAAACACCAGACCTTTATGGCATAGCCCTATAAACACATGCCTGGTACTCATTTAGGAGCACAGGATTATCAGGGAAGAGACTACTCCTAATGTGGAATTTGGAGCTGCTTATATCATGACAACTCTTAGCAGCTGTCCAACTTCACATGGGGATCCTTCCATCTTAAAGGGCTGACAATGCAAAAGTACAGCTTCAGTTAAACCATGGCACTTGGAAGAGCATCACCTCAAGACCAGGGCTTACAACTGAGAATGGAATACAGTAAAGAAGAGGGGGTTGGGATAGATGACCATTAGAGGTCCCTTCCAACCCAAACCAGTCTATGATTTTATGATTCTCTTCAGCCTGCACAAGCCAACCTCATGAGGTGCAACAAGACCAAGTGCAAGGTCCTGCATCTGGGTCGAGGCAATCCCAAGCACAAATCCAGGCTGGGCAGTGAGTGGCTGGAGAGCAGCCCTGAGGAGAGAGATTTGGGAGTGCTGGTGGAGGAGAAGCTCAACATGAGCCAGCAGTGTGCACTTGCAGCCCAAAAAGCCAACCAGAGCCTGGGCTGCAGCAGGAGAAGTGTGGCCAGCAGGGTCAGGGAGGTGATTCTCCCTCTCTACTCCACTCTGCTGAGACCCCACCTGGAGTACTGCATCCAGTTCTGGAGCCCCCATTACAAGAGGGATGTGGAGGTGCTGGAGTGTGTCCAGAGAAGGGCCAGGAGGATGCTGAGAGGGCTGCAGCAGCTCTGCTGTGAGGACAGAGTGAAAGAGTTGGGGCTGATTAGCCTGGAGAAGAGGAGGCTCCCAGGTGACCTTCTTGTGGCCCTCCAGCATCTGAAGGGGGCCTCCAAAGAAGCTGGGGAGGGACTTTTTAGGCTATCAGGGAGTGACAGGACTAAGGGGGAATGGACCAAAGCTGGAGGTGGAGAGAATGAGGCTGGAGGTGAGGAGGAAGATGTTCATCATGAGAGTGGTGAGAGCCTGGAATGGGTTGCCCAGGGAGGTGGTTGAGGCCCCATCCCTGGAGGTGTTTAAGGCCAGGCTGGATGAGGCTGTGAGCAGCCTGCTCTAGGGGAGGGTGTCCCTGGGCATGGCAGGGGGGTTGGAACTGGCTGATCCTTGTGGTCCCTTCCGACTCTGACTGATTCTATGATTCTATGATTCTATGTACAAGCAACTTGTGTGGCAATCTATGACTTGTAGAAAGGGATTCTGCTGTCCTCTGGTATGTTTCTGTCCATGATATAAATAACAAATATAAATACCTAAAGGTATAAAAAGACATCATCTGAAATCATAGAATCAACCAGGTTGGAAGAGACCTCCAAGATCATCCAGTCCACCCCATCACCCAGCCCCATATTCACTGTGATGTAGCTGGAACACTTGTGAAGACTGCTGTGGGAAAAAGATCATTATTAAACTAGGAGCTAAGAAAACATTTCCTTTGCACACCACTGGTGAAGGTTAATTTCTGCAGGGTGTAAGGATCTTAAGGATCACACTCAATAAAAGACTTCCATAATCTTGTTAGCACAGAAACCCAGATGTCAGAAGAAACATCTTGTTTAGATGTTTCAGATGTTAGATGAAGTTTCTCTTCTTTGTGAGTTCTTTCTTCTTTGTGAGCTCTATTATCTTAAATATTTTAGGTCTTAGCACTTGATTCTATTTTTAAGCCTCTTTCATATCATTTATCATACCAGAATCTTCTGGTGCCTTCTGAGAATACAATGTCTCAGTAGGTTAGCTGAATTTATGTAACACTGCCACAGATTATTTCTTCCTAGCAGCCTGTCAGCTTTGTACAAAGCAAGGACTGTGCAGACAGGAATTGAGGTGATGAAGCATTTTTTTAAGCAGTGTAATTCTTCATTAAATCACTCAGTCAAAATCAACTGAAAGCAAAGTACCAAAGGAAACACTCCCTGTAAAGCTTGGTCCAGCCTCCTCCCCACTACTTTCCTTTGAGTTGCAGAAAGGCTGGGGAGGGACTATGGACAAGGTCTTGTAATGGCAGGATGAGGAGGAATGGGTTTAAACTGGAAGAGGGGAGGATTAAACTGAAGTTCTTTGCAGTGAGGATGGTGAGACACTGGCACAGGTTGCCCAGTGAGGTTGTGGCTTCTCCCTGCCTGGAGGTCTTCAAGGCCAGGTTGGATGAGGACTTGAGTGATCTGTTCTAGTGGGAGGTGTCCCTGCCTGTGGCAGGGGGTTGGAACTGGATGAGCTTTGAGGTCTCTTCCAACCTAACCCCTTCTATGATTCTATTATTGCCTTTAAAGTAAATTATATGCATTAAAACCAAACTGTTTATCATGCAGGCAACAGGTCTGTGCCATCATTTTCTGCATGAAGAGCTTTGGGTTTGTGATGCCACACAAGTTGCTTGTACATAGAATCATAGAATCAGTCAAGGTTGGAAGGGACCACAAGGATCAGCCAGTTCCAACCCCCCTGCCATGCCCAGGGACACCCTCCCCTAGAGCAGGCTGCCCACAGCCTCAGCCAGCCTGGCCTTAAACACCTCCAGGGATGGAGCCTCAACCACCTCCCTGGGCAACCCATTCCAGCCTCTCACCACTCTCATGACGAACAACTTCCTCCTCATGTCCAGTCTGAATCTCCCCACCTCCAGCTCTGCTCCATTCCTCCCAGTCCTGTCACTCCCTGATAGCCTAAAAAGTCCCTCCCCAGCTTTTTTGTAGCCCCCTTCTAGGTACTGAAAGGCCACAATAAAGTCATTTCGGAGCCTCCTCATCTCCAGGCTAAACAGCTCCAACTCCTTCTGTCTGTCCTCACAGCAGAGCTGCTCCAGCCCTCTGAGCATCCTCCTGGCCCTTCTCTGGACACACTCCAGCACCTCCACATCCCTCTTGTAATGGGGGCTCCAGAACTGGATGCAGTACTCCAGGTGGGGTCTCAGCAGAGCAGAGTAGAGGGAGAGAATCACCTCCCTGGCCCTGCTGGCCACCCTGCTGCAGCCCAGGCTCTGGTTGTCCCTCCAGGATGCAAGTCTTCCTTTACAGATAGTCACCACATCATCCAAGTGCCTGCTCCTCATTGAATTGTTCGGGTACAGAACCTCAAAGCAGGGAAACACTCTTCAGCTTTTACAGATGATGGCAGAAGCAAAGAGTGGTTACACAAAGTTATCAAAGCCTCTCTTTTCTTCTGCCACTATCCACCCTGTTGAGTGTGCTGATTTTTGTGCTAACAATACATTCCAAAGGGTACAGTAATCACAAAACCTAAGCTGGATGGAAAACATGACTTAAATATCAATGAAACCAGTGAAAGATGCACACCAAAATAAAATATCACTCCTGTCAGACAGTGAAAAGTCATTGGGAGGTCGAGTTAAGGTTTAAATTACCAATGGCTCAATATGCTAATACAATATTTTCACAGTCTCACAGTACCACCAAGGTTGGAAGAGACCTCACAGATCATCAATTCCAAGCTGTTAGCACAGAGCTCAAGGCTAGACCATGGCACCAAGTGCCACATCCAATCCTGCCTTGAACAGCTCCAGGGATGGCGACTCCACCACCTCCCTGGGCAGCCCATTCCAGTAGCCAATGACTCTCTCACTGAAGAACTTTCTCCTCACCTCAAGCCTAAATATCCCCTGGCACAGCTTGAGGCTGTGTCCTCTTGTTCTGGTGCTGGCTGCTTGAGAGAAGAGAGCAACCTCCTCCTGGCTACAACCACCCCTCAGGTAGTTGTAGACAGCAATAAGGTCTGCCCTGAGCCTCCTCTTCTCCAGGCTAAACAATCCCAGCTCCCTCAGCCTCTCCTCTCATTTTTTGCTCCTATGTATCCAGTGTAGGTGACAATCTGCTTTTAAACCTGCAGGGCACTGTAGAGTTGCTAAAAAGAGACTAAGTAGGTCAAAAGAGATTTTGTAAAGGTTTTTGAGCTAATGCACAGAAGTTACAGTGTAAGCCCAGAAGAATAAAAGCACAGGAGTCTATCATTAGAGATTTCACTGATATTTCACTAAAAGGTTGCTCAGAATTCCACATAACTCTGAAATATACAATAGGCAACCACATGCAGAGCTACAAAGATGATGAAGGCTCTAGCTGATTGGATAGGGATAGGTGCTAGGCTGGACTGGATGATCTTGGAGGTCTCTTCCAATCTGCTTGATTCTATGATTAATCCCTACAGGCAGGACAAAGAGATTATCTGAGAATGGTTTTATGGCAGGAGTAAGGAGCTCTACTATCTTCTTACATAGCACTGCTAGTTTTACTGTGGCACCAAAGAAAGCTCTGCACTGCTAAAGAAGATTCTATTCTAAGGGAATTGAACACTTCTCCTACAAGGAGACACTTCAGAGCTGGGGCTCTGAAGCTTGGAGAAGAGGAGCCTGTGAAGTGACCTCATTCATATTTAGCAGCATGTAAAGGGTGAGTGCCAAGAGGATGGAGCCAGGCTCTACTGGTTAGTAGGTCAAGGGAGGTTCTCCTTTCCTTCTACTCTGCCCTGGTGCAGCCACATCTGGAGTACTGAGTCCAGTTCTGGGTCCCTCAGCTCAAGAAGGACAGGGAGCTGCTGGAGAGAGAGCAGCACAGAGCCACAAAAATGATTAAGGAAGTTGAATATCTCTGTTATGAGGAGAGGCTGAGGGAGCTGGGACTCTTTAGCTTGGAGAGGAGAAGACTGAGAGGTGACCTCGTTCATATTTATACATATGTAATGGATGAGTGCCAGGAGGCTGGAACCAGGCTCTGCTGGGTGATGCCCAGTGACAGGGCAATGGGTGGGAGCTGAGGCATAGGAAGTTCCATGGAAAAATGAGGAGGATTTTTTGTCCCTGTGAGGGTGCCAGAACCCTAGAACAGGCTGCCCAGGGGAGTTGTGGAGTCTCCCTCTCTGGAGATATTCAAGATCTGTCTGGATGTGTTGCAGTGTGATGTGCTCTAGGTGATCCTGCTCTGCAGGGGGGCTGGACAGGACGATCTTTAGAGGTCTCTTCCAGCCCCTGACATTCTGTGATATACAGTGGAAATCAGCTTTTCTGCCTTCTACTGAACTGATGTATGTCCTTTAAAAAGGCAAGACAAAAATTAGCCTCTAAAGGCCAGACTCAAAATGGAACTACAGGCAAGAACTCAAAATTAGATTTGCGTGGACTTTGTAACCTTCCATGCTCAGATGCTGTCTGCCCCTAAAAGTTGTTTCTTTCCTTCACATATTTCAGTCCATTTGTCATTCAATTCTTCAGAGTTATTCCAGTTTCACTTTAGCTTTCATGATGTTGAGCAGTTTCCTGATTGCCTGGTGCCTATAACAAAGCAAGACAAACCTCTGCTTCTTATCATCTCCATCTGAGTGGCAATCTCAGCACAGCCTTGCCCAGCAGGTGTCTTCATGAAGGATCTCATTGCTGTCTACAACTACCTGAAGGGAGGCTGTAGCCAGGTGGGGTTGGTCTCTTCTCCCAGGCAACCAGCAACAGAAGAAGGGGACACAGTTTCAAGTTGTGCCAGGGGAGGTCTAGGCTGGATGTTAGGAGGAAGTTGTTGGCAGAGAGAGTGATTGGCATTGGAATGGGCTGCCCAGGGAGGTGGTGGAGTCGCCATCCCTGGAGGTGTTCAAGCAAAGCCTGGATGAGGCACTTAGTGCCATGGTCTGGTTGATTGGTTAGGGTTGGGTGCTAGGTTGGACTGGATGATGTTGGAGGTCTCTTCCAACCTGGTTGATTCTATGATTCTCTAACAGCAGCTAGGAAGGCTGGCACCTCCCTTTCTCTCCACAATTAATAGCAAGAGACTAAAAATATCACTTTCATACATTCACTAGTCAATAATTCACTTCTGCTGTAACATCAGGCACTGAGCAACCTGCAATTTCTCCAGAGCCTTTCAGGGAAAAAGAGTCTGCTCAGCTAGAAGGACTGCAACAGGCAACTGTCTCATATTGATCTGCATTGCTTCAATATCCAACTAAGAGCCTCACAGGGCCAATTTTTATGCCTTGTGCTTTGAGGCTATTGCTGCAAACTCACTTTTTAAATAAGCTTAGTCAGTGTGGTGCATTCAGAAGGTAGATAGGTAACTGGAAAAGATCCACAGTCTCATTTGTAAGATGTGCAGAGTGACTGGAAATGAGGTAGATGAAGCTCATGCTGCTTTAACTGCATCAAATTCAGTCACTGCACAGAAGGAATGATGCAAAGGGCATTTCACCCAACAAAATAGGTTCAGAATAGGATAGAGAGGGCCTGAATATGTAAATACCTGGCAAAAAATGTAGACACATGGCTAAAATATAGACATGCACTGAAGGAATGATACAAAGGGCATTTCACCCCCCCAGGATAGGTTCAGAATAGGATAGAAAGGGCCTGAATATGTAAATACCTGGCAAAAAATGTAGACACATGGCTAAAATATAGACATGCACTGAAGGAATGATACAAAGGGCATTTCACCCCCCCAGGATAGGTTCAGAATAGGATAGACAGGGACTGAATGTGTAAATACCTGGCAAAAAAATGTAGACACATGGCTAAAATATAGACATGCACTGAAGGAATGATACAAAGGGCATTTCACCCCCCCAGGATAGGTTCAGAATAGGATAGACAGGGACTGAATGTGTAAATACCTGGCAAAAAAAAATTAGACATGTGGCTAAAATATAGACATGCACTGAAGGAATGATACAAAGGGCATTTCTCCCAACAAAATAGGTTCAAAATAGGATAGAAAGAGCCTAAATATGTAAATACATGGCAAAAAAAAATTAGACATGTGGCTAAAATATAGACATGCACTGAAGGAATGATACAAAGGGCATTTCTCCCAACAAAATAGGTTCAGAATAGGATAGAAAGAGCCTGAAAATGTAAATACATGGCAAAAAATGTAGATACATGGCTAAAATATAGACATGCACTGAAGGAATGATACAAGGGGCATTTCATCCAACAAAATGGGTTCAGAATAGAATAGACAGGGCCTGAATAGGTAAATACATGGCAAAAAATGTAGACACATGGCTAAAATATAGACATGCACTGAAAAACAACACTATGAATTGTCAATGCAATCTCAAAGCATGGTGTAGGGCTCATAGTAATGGCTCTACTACAGTTCCAAAGACAAAACAGGACATAAACTTCCAGGAATGTGGTTTTTTTTTAAACTCATTTTTTCTTATTTCAAAGCCCCCATGTAAAATCTAAGCCATCTGCCTGCAAGGGTTTTAACTTGAGAAGAGTGTTTTGAAGTTTGTCCATTGTTTTCCAGCTCTTCCAGTAATGCTTGGTTAATGCTTGCTGTCTACAACTACCTGAAGGGAGGCTGTAGCCAGGTGGAAGTTGGTCTCTTCTGCCAGGCAACCAGCAACAGAACAAGGGGACATTGTCTCCAGTTGTGCAACCTGGTCTAGTTGAGGATGCTCCTGCTGACTGCAGGGCAGCTGGACTGGCTGATGTTTGGCGGTCCCTTCCAACACAAAACAAGGGGACACAGTTTCAAGTTGTGCTAGGGGAGGTCTAGGCTGGATGTTAGAGGAAGTTATTGGCAGAGAGAGTGATTGGCATTGGAATGGGCTGCCCAGGGAGGTGGTAGTGTCACCATTCCTGGAGGTGTTCAAGCACAGACTGGATGAGGCACTTAGTGCCATGGTCTAGTTAATTAGAAGGGTTAGGTGCTAGGTTGGACATGATGATCTCAGAGGTCCTTTCCAACCTGATTCTGTGACTCTGATTTATTTGATGTCTGATTAGAATTAAACCAGATCCATTAAAAAAAAATGCTATACCACATGAGATTAAAAGTTTGGAGGACTAAAAAAAGAAAGAAAAGGAAGTGTTTCCTATGTGGGAAGCTACAACTATATCCACCAGACTCTATTATTATTATTATTGTTATTATAACTATTACTGTTAGCAATTTCCAGGCAGAGGGACACAAAGTAATCCCCCAGGTAGGGTTGGCCTCTGTGAATTGACTATTTTGACTGGATGCTAATGTCTGCTTTCTGGCAGAGCAATTTCATTTGTTGCAGCCCAGTGGTGCTTTAGTCAAGAAGGCCAAGCCTTTAATGCCATTATCTTGCTCCTGTTATGACAACTCATCCTTTAACTGAACACATACAAAATGTCACTGGCTGATATTTTGGAAGCAAAGAGACACATGCAAAACCAAAACATGCCCTGTGTTGTCAAAGCTCTTCTGCTTCAATGTCTTGCCCAGCTGTAAATGACACAGAGTGGCCAGAGTTCCAGCAGTAATGGTGCAGCTTGTGGGAGAAGGATTAGGGAGTCCTGGTGGATGGAAGGATGGCCATGAGCCAGTAGTGTGCTCTTGTGGCTAGGAGGGCCAGTGCCATTTGGGGATGTATTAGAAAGGCTGTGGTTAGTAGGTCGGGAGAGGTTCTCCTGCACCTCTACTCTGCCCTGGTGAGGCCACATCTGGAGTGTTAGAATAGAATAGAATCAATCAGGTTGGAAGAGACCTCCAAGATCATCCAGTCCAACCTATCACCCAGCTCTATCCAGTCAACTAAACAATGGCACTAAGTGCCTCATCCAGTCTTTTCCTGAACGCCACCAGGGATGGTGACTCCACCACCTCCCTGGGCAGCCCATTCCAATGCCAATCACTCTCTCTGCCAACAACTTCCTCCTAACATCCAGCCTATACTTCCCTCGGCACAACTTGAGGCTGTGTCCCCTTCTCCTGTTGCTGGTTGCCTGGGAGAAGAGACCAACCCCCACCTGGCTACAACCTCCCTTCAGGTAGTTGTAGACAGCAATGAGGTCTGCCCTCAGCCTCCTCTTCTCCAGGCTGCACACCCCCAGCTCCCTCAGCCTCTCCTCATAGGGTTTGTGTTCCAGGCCCCTCACCAGCTTTGTTGCCCTTATCTGGACACGTTCCAGCACCTCAACATCTCTCTTGAGTTGAGGAGCCCAGAACTTGCATCCAGTTCTGGGCCCCCCAGCTCAAGAAGGACAGGGAGCTGCTTGAGAGAGTCCAGCACAGAGACACAAAAATGGTTAAGGAAGTTGAACATCTTCCTTATGAGGAGAGGATGAGGGATCTGGGGCTGTGCTGCTTGGAGAGGAGACTGAGAGGTGACTTGGTTCATATTTATACATATGTAAGGGATGAGTGGCAGGAGGCTGGAGCCAGGCTCTGCTGGGTGATGCCCAGTGACAGGACAAGGGGCAATGGGTGGAAGCTGAGGCATAGGAAGTTTCATGGAAATATGAGGAGGATTTTTTTTCCCTGTGAGGGTAACAAAACCCTGGAACAGGCTGCCCAGGAGAATTGTGGAGTCTCCCTTTCTGGAGATACTGAAGAACAGTCTGGATGTGCTGCAGTGTAATCTGTTCTAGGTGATCCTGCTCTGACAGAGGGGCTGGACCAGATGATCTTTTGAGGTCCCTTCCAGCCCCTGAAACTCTATGATTCTATGAATATAAACTGCAGAAGAAAGAGGTAAATACACTTACAGTTCTATAGAGAACAAAAAACTCAGAGCTAATAGTGGGCTTCCAGTACATGAAGGGAGCTACAAGAAGGCTGCAGAGGAACTGTTTGCAAAGAGCTGTAGTGACAGGGTGAGGGGCAATGGTTTGAGTCATTTTAATGTGTCCAGATAACACATGGTTTGATAAAAAAGTTTCCCTACAAGCTTTTGCATGAATCTTTCAATAATCACATTAAAGGAATGTAGTTTTCAATTCTCTTCTGCCAAAAATCACCCTGAACACAAAACCTTTCAAGGTTTTAATGCATTGCAAAAGAAAAGGTATTTTAGATTAAAAAGTCTGATGAATTTATGCTATTGCACATTAGAGCTCCCAGGCTCACTAGGATAAAACTAAACATCAGTTACCCCACTACCTGAAAAGGGCCTGAGAGAAGGGTGGAGAGAGATTGTTCACAAAGGCCAGTAGTGACAGGACAAGCAGCAGTGGTTTGAAATGAGAGAAGAGCAGATTTAGATTGGGTGTTAGGAACAAGTTCTTTACCATGAGAGTAGTGGAACACTGCAACAGGTTGCCCAGGCAGGTGGTGGAGGCCCCATCCTTGGAGATATTCAGGATCAGGTTCAACAGGGCTCTGGGCAACCTGGTCTAGTTGAGGATGCTCCTGCTGACTGAAGGGCAGCTGGACTGGATGATGTTTGGAGGTCTCTTGCAACACAAAACAAGGGGACACAGTCTCAAGCTGTGCCAGGGGAGGTCTAGGCTGGATGTTAGGAGGAAGTTGTTGTCAGAGAGAGTGATTGGCATTGGAATGGGCTGCCCAGGGAGGTGGTGGAGTCACCATCCCTGGAGGTGTTCAGGAAAGGCCTGGATGAGGCACTTAGTGCCATGGTCTGGTTGACTGGATAGGGCTGGGTGCTAGGTTGGGCTGGATGAGCTTGGAGGTCTCTTCCAACCTGGTTGATTCTATGATAATTAAGTCTATGATAAAAGCCATTCTATGATTCTATGATTCTATGATTCTATGATTCTACGAACTGCAAAGCTCAAGCTCCTGTTAAGAGCAGGGAATAGAAACTCTAGTCAACGAGGTGGCAGGCTTGTACCAGCCAGAGTGTCTCTTGCAGATAAGTAAGAAGGTTACAGAAGAAAGCAAAGGCCACATTACTTTCAAGAAGTGAGAAAAACATCAGTACCCAAGCAGTTACTACCACACACTGCAACCCCTTTATCACAGGCAAAAGTGAGACAATAACACTGGAGGTGTTCAAGAAAAGCCTGGATGAGGCATTTAGTGCCATGGTCTGGTTGACTGGATAGGGCTGGGTGCTAGGTTGGACTGGATGATCTTGGAGGTCTCTTCCAACCTGGCTGATTCTATGATTCTATGATTCTAACCATGTCCAAACCTACAAGCTCTGAAGCCGAACCCTAACCAAAACAGAGATAGTCCACAATGATAGAACGACTCCAAGGGGATGGCATTCAATGGCTCCAAGTGCAGGGTGCTGCACTTTGACCACAACAACCCCATGCAGAGATACAGGCTGGGGTCGGAGTGGCTGAGAGCAGCCAGACAGAGAGGGATCTGGGGGTGCTGATTGATACCCGCCTGAACATGAGCCAGCAGTGTGCCCAGGTGGCCAAGAGAGCCAGTGGCATCCTGGCCTGCATCAGGAATGGTGTGGCCAGCAGGAGCAGGGAGGTCATTCTGCCCCTGTACTCTGCACTGGTTAGACCACACCTTGAGTACTGTGTCCAGTTCTGGGCCCCCCAGTTTAAGAGGGACATTGAGATGCTTGAACGTGTCCAGAGAAGGGCAACGAGGCTGGTGAGAGGCCTCGAGCACAGCCCTACGAGGAGAGGCTGAGGGAGCTGGGATTGTTTAGCCTGGAGAAGAGGAGGCTCAGGGGAGACCTTATTGCTGTCTACAACTACCTGAGGGGTGGTTGTAGCCAGGAGGAGGTTGCTCTCTTCTCTCAGGCAGCCAGCACCAGAACAAGAGGACACAGCCTCAAGCTACACCAGGGGAAATTTAGGCTTGAGGTGAGGAGAAAGTTCTTCACTGAGAGAGTCATTGGCTACTGGAATGGGCTGCCCAGGGAGGTGGTGGAGTCGCCGTCCCTGGAGCTGTTCAAGGCAGGATTGGACGTGGCACTTGGTGCCATGGTCTAGCCTTGAGCTCTGTGGTAACAGGTTGGACTGGATGATCTATGAGGTCTCTTCCAACCCTGATGATACTATGATACTGTGACTCACAACATCAAACAGCTTTCCAGGAAAAGAAGGACATTGGCCTAATGAAAAATATATTTTCACACTTTTGTGTCAGGAAATTTGGATGGTTTGGCCTTAAAAACACAGAGAAAATTCAGCACCCTCTTTAGAAGAGATGTTTTCCTCAAGCTGCCTCCTAGAGGGGAGTGGGGGGGGTGCTTAAATTCTTATTTTTGAGTCATTTAGAAGGAAAAAAAAAATGCAACTGACATTTGGGAGCAGGATGTGCAGTTTTGTATGTCACTTTGATCTTAAGTAAGCCACTTAAGGAGGCTTCTTTTCTCCTTGGAAAGGGACAGAGTCAGTTATCTGAAGTGAACCAGACATGCACTAGACATAAGGAACCCCAAAGAACAATTATCACAGCGAGAGGTATGGTTAAACTTGCTCATGAACAGTCCTGCCTTGTGCTTGAAAGAGTAAAACTGATAGGGTGGGATAAGAGGTTCCTCTGCCTAAAGCAGCAGCCTAGGAATGCTTCAAGAATCATGGAATACAGAAAGGCAAAGGAAAAAGAACCCTCAGCATTAGGAAAACAGTGAGGTCTGCTGACAGTGAGAAGGAGCTTCTGCAACACAATTACTCTGTAATGCATTTGTTAGGTGGAGAAGAAAGTAATGCTTGCTTTCATGTTGTTAGCAGTCGTAGAGCTGACTAAAATAAGCTTACAAGGGCATAATTCTTCTTAAATAAGGAGAAAGAGAACTACCAACGATATCATAATGCTGTGAGCTTGCCACTGTGACAAACAGTAAGAATATCTTGCTCCCCTTGTTTTTGCTCTTGCAACCAAAGTCAAAGGAACTTTCCTTGAGGCAAGAGTCAGAGCTGCTCTTTCAACTGCTTCCTGTATTCTCTTGAGAGTTATTCTTCACTGATTTTCCTTTCTCTTTGCTTTTCAGTTGGGGTTTTCCTGCCATTTCTGCCCTGTCCTTTCCTTTTTACTCTTTCCCACCCAACTTTTAAGCATGATGCATCAAGAATTTGCATGGATTCTGTTTTCCCCTCCCAAAATATGACCCAGACTATCCATCAGACAATCAGACATACCAGATGGTTGTCTTTTATTCTGGAATCACTTGAAGACTGATGTTGGTTTGTGAGAAAGTGATTTGCCACCAGAACGGGCTGCCCAGGGAGTTATTCCTCCCCTGCACTCAGCACTGGTCAGGCCACACCTTGAGTGCTGTGTCCAGTTTTGGGCTCCTCAATTCAAGAGAGATGTTGAGATACTGGAATGTGTCCAGAGAAGGACAACAAAGCTGGTGAGGGGCCTGGAACACAAACCCTATGAGGAGAGGCTGAGGGAGCTGGGGGTGTGCAGCCTGCAGAAGAGGAGGCTCAGGGCAGACCTCATTGCTGTCTACAACTACATGAAGGGAGGTTGTAGCCAGGTGGGGTTGGTCTCTTCTCCCAGGCAGCCACCAACAGAAGAAGGGGACACAGTCTCAAGCTGTGCCAGGGGAGGTCTAGGCTGGATGTTAGGAGGAAGTTCTTCACAGAGAGAGTGATTGGCATTGGAATGGGCTGCCCAGGGAGGTGATGGAGTCACCGTCTCTGGAGGTGTTCAATCAAAGCCTGGCTGAGGCACTTAGTGCCATGGTCTGGTTGATTGGCTAGGGCTGGGTTCTAGGTAGGACTGGATGATCTTAGAGGTCTCTTCCAACCAGTTGAATCTATGATTCTATGATGCCCTTTCACTAGAACCACCACCAGGCTGAGACCAGCTACAGAATTCACTTCTCTCCAGTCTAGCTGATTCAGAATAACTTCTGTACAAAGAAGATCTTCCACCTAAACTTCAGATTTCTGGAAGCTTTTGTGATTTGTCAGTGCAGTGCTTTGCTTGAAAGCTGTCTAACTGAGCAGGGCTTTTTATTCTCTGTGGGTTCTGGAGCAGTGTTTATTTTGGACACAGTGCTTTTTAGTCTCTGCAGATGGAACCACTGCTTCAGAGGCGTGTTTATAAATGAAGCTGAACACACACACACACACAAAACCCCCACAATAATATGCTTTTGGAATAGAGCTTATTAACATTATGATGGCTTCTTTATCTTGGGGATAGCCTTTTGCTTGTGGCCTCTTCTTTCTCTTCTCCACCCTGAATCTGTCATCTTGCTCTAATAACTACAATTTATAGTGAGCAATCAAGGCTTAGGTTGTCAAGGCAGAAAAAAGAAGGGTAAAAATGAGTTATAGGATGCTCTCCCTGCAGATAAGAATAGCATCCTTTTGCTTTATATATCATGGTTGGAATATGTAAATGACCAGGGATGTCAGATTGTGATGAGTGTAAGACAAGCTCTCAAACTTCCATTTTTCTTAAAGCACCAGCAGTTTCCTGGAAGGTAGGA
>WAAF01018649.1:7065-18225 GCA_013400475.1 Tricholaema leucomelas
CTGTGAGGTCTCTTCCAACCCTGATGATACTATGATACTATGATACTGAAAAGAGCTGGAGAAGCTACTGACTTTGTGTTGATCATGTGCCTAATACTGAGAATATGCTTATTTTGTACTTTGCTGAATTGAGCCTGGTATATTTTTGTTATAGGCTGTACCTTACATTAAAAATGTTGTCTGCAATTGTAATTTTATTGTAGTAATAAAAGAGATATGAAAAGGTGCTATAAACATATGTAATGTCCACTCTTCTATTTTTATTTTCTCTTTCAAAATCTTTTGCTCATACCATTGCTGGGGAGAATCTCTATCTACATTTTGGGTTGCATAAAGAGAAGCATATCCAGCAGTTTGTGAGAAGTGATCCTCCTCCTCCTCTACTCCACTGATGTGAGATACCACATGAAGTAATGTGACCAGCCCTGAGGTCCCCAGTACTAGAAAGACATAGATCTGTTAGAGCAAGTGTAGAGGAGGGGCATTAAAATGATCACAAGACTGAAACATGTCTCCTATGAAGAGACCAAGATATATGGATTGGTTCAGTCTGCAGAAAGGAAGTCTCTGAGGAGACTTTATTTTGTACTTTCTATACATATAAGGAGTGTATAAGAAAGAAAAATAGAGACATTTTACCAAGGCCTGTAGTGACAAGAAGTTGTAGCCAGGTGGGGTTGATCTCTTCTCACAGGCACCCAGTGACAGAACAAAAGGGCACAGACTCAAGCTGCACCAGGGCAGGTTCAGGATGGATGTTAGGAAGAAGATCTTCACAGGAGTGATTGGCATTGGAATGGGCTTTCCAGAGAGGTGGTGGAGTCACTATTCCTTTAGGTGTTTAATGGGTGCCTGGATGAGGCACTTCGTGCCATGGTTTAGTTAATTAGAAGGTGTTAGGTGATAGGTTGGACTCAATGATCTTAGAGGTCTTTTCCAACCTCGTTAATTCTATGATTCTGTGAAAGGTTTTAAATTAAGGCAGGTTTAGGTTGGATGTGAGAAAGGAATGTTTCACAATGATGGTAATGAGACACCACAAGGGGTTTCCCAGAGAAGCTGTGTATGTCCCCTCACTGGTGGTTTTCAAGGTCAAATGGAATGGGCAGTTACCCTTTTCAGAGCAGTTGTGTATGCCACCTCAGATGGCACTAAGGACTGCATACTAGATCAAAACTAGACCAAGATATATAAGAGGTTTTCTCAGCAATTGACAGGCAGGGTTCTTTAGCATGATGTCACCAAGCAGGAAATTGGCAGCACTACCCACAACAGCTGATGCAGCACTGAAGGGACATTGCTTTCACCAGCACAAGCTATTTACATGCTCCCACAGAGCAGTGTGACCCAAAATGCTGGCTGACAATGTAGATGAACAGGGTGTTGTCTTGGTCCAAAAATTGGGAATGACACTAGGGTCTTTTTAAAACATTCCTGTGTGTGAAATTAAGGCACAAATGAGGGCAAATATTAAAAGTGGGGCTATTTATTAATGGATAAAGTAAATGAAACAGAGGAAGGGAGAGAGAGGGTGAGGGAAAATTGGTGAGAGAGAGAGAGAGAGAAAGAAATTACATTAGCACTGCAAGGTCTTCCACCAGAAAAGTGGGGGGAGAGAGGAATATCTCAGGGTTTGTGTTTTCTTGTTGGCTTGTGCTGCTTACATTATTTTCATCTTTGATGTCTTTGGCCAGAGGGGAGAAGATGGAGAGATCTGAGTGGCTTCTGTGGTGTTTTTCCTTCCAGCAGTCTCCAGTACCCTACATCATGTAGTGTTTTTTCAGTGGAGTTCTGTTGTCTCTTACAGAAGACAAAGCTTAGGGCTTTTATACAGCTTATTAATCACAGCTCCCCTTGGTCCCTCACCATAGTCATATTATTCATATTGTGTCTTCCATGTGTTACCTCCAGGGGTTATTTCCTGTGTGCTTGTTGGAGTCAGATACCAAGGAGGCCTCTGATGCCTCCTTTGCCTCCCACTTGTCCACTACACATCCCTGGTCTTATCAGGCCAGGAGGTGCTCTGTTATACATTCCAGGTTTTTCCACCACACACTCCTGCCCAGTGGCAGCTGCTGTAAGCAGAGATGATCTTTGTCTTTGTTGAGACATTCCTCAGTTCGAAATTCAATC
The DNA here is from genome assembly GCA_013400475.1 of Tricholaema leucomelas. Classification (NCBI taxonomy): domain Eukaryota; kingdom Metazoa; phylum Chordata; class Aves; order Piciformes; family Lybiidae; genus Tricholaema lacrymosa; species Tricholaema leucomelas. The sequence goes on from WAAF01018649.1 coordinate 9,199, forward strand.
ACATTCATCACAAGTCCAGACAGGCATGGAGCATCAGGAAGGGCATGGCAAGGCAGTTTGTGCAGACTGGGCAAGCAGGCAGGGCAAAATCTTTCTCCTAGACCAAAGTTCAGCCTCCCACAGCATTCTCCTGGAACAGCTGGCAGCCCATGGCTTGGACAGGTGCACCCTTTGCTGGATTAAAAACTGACTGGATTAATGGCCACAGACAGTGGCTGTGAATGGTGTGGCATCCAGTTAGTGTTCAGTGACCAGTGATGCCTCTCAGGGATCAGTACTGAGCCCAGTTCTGTTCAGCATCTTTATTGATGACTGGGATGAGGGGATCGAGTCTGCCATTAGTAAATTTGCGGATGACACAAAGTTGAGGGGGAGGTGTAAATCTGTTGGAAGGTAGAAGGACACTTCATAGAGATCTGGACAGGTTGAACTGATGGGCTGAGGCCAATGCTATGAGGTTTAACAAGCGCAAGTTCAAGGTCCTACACTTTGGCTACTATAACCTCTTATAGCTCTACAGATTGGGGGATGAGTGGCTGGAGCGTGGCCTTGCAGAGAGAGACCTGGGAGTGCTGGTTGACAACCAGCTGAACATGAGCCAGCAGTGTGCCCAGGAGGCACAGAAGGCCAATGGCATCTTGGCCTGTATCAGAAATAGTGTGGTCAGCAGGACTAAGGATGTAATTCTGCTCCTGCATTGAGAAGACCTCACCTCAAGTACTGTGTGTTGTTCTGGGCCACTGACTTCACAAAGGATACTGAGGTGCTGGAGTGAGTCCAGAGGAGAGCAATGAGACTGGTGAAGAGACTGGAGAGTCTTATGGGGAGAGGCTGACGGCGCTGAGGTTGCTTTAGGCTGGGGAAGAGGAGACTTAGGGGGTATCTTATCACACTCTATAACTACCTGAAGGGAAGTTGTAGGAAGGTGGGGATTGGGCTCTTCTGCCAGCAGTTTGTGACAAGATGAGAGGGCATGGGCTGAAGACGCAGCAAAGGAGGTTTAGGTTGGATATTAGGAAGCACTTCCTGACAGAAGGGGTAACTGGACACCGGAATGGACTGCCCAGTGAGGTGGTGAAGTTGCCATCCCTGGAACTGTTTAAAGACAGATTAGATGTGGCACTTAGTGACATGACACTTAATGACATGTGGTAGTGTTAAGTCATAGGCTGGACTTGATGATCTCAGAGGTCTATTTCAGCCTCCATAATTCTGTGATTTGTGAAAGGTAAGCCACCAAGCTCAGCAGGAGTGAGGAAGTTTACTAATGGTGTCTACTTGGAGAAAGGGCACAACCTTCACTGCACTCATCACATGGGATGCATCTGTTCAGACTGGGCTTCATAAAAAAGCAAACATCTGTCCAGGCCTCCAGCTGCAGTGAATGCCACAGTGTCATGTTTTTTTAAAGAGCAGACAGAATAATTTTATGCCCCTATAGGAGTAAAATCACAATGTTTTCAAGTTGGAAAGAAATACAGAAAAATATTTGAAAAAAAAACACCAAACAAAACCAAAACAAACCAAAGCCAAAAACAAACAGAAAAATTACAGAGCATATACAGAATACATGACAGGCCCCTTAAACCCAACCTAACTAAACTACAATCCTCAATACTCCTCTTCTTTCCCCCAGAACCTCTGCTGCCTACAGGCCCAAATAGGGCTCTGCAGGCCATAAAGGCCCACTCTCTGCATGTTTACCTAGATAAGTAGCTCCTGCCAGAGACTGCAAGCAGGAGGGTAATATGGGAAAGGGGAGATAGAAAATACAGAATGCAGTAACTTAAGTAACCATTAACTGTACAAAGCATCATAAATCAGGTATAAACAAAGCAAGGTGATTTAAGCATGAAGAGACTCAGGAATTCTCATACGGAAAGAGTAATACTGTATTTAAAGAGGAAAGCATCAGTAACTTTGGCCAAGAGTGTGGCCCATTTTTGGTGCCAGATAAGCAAAACTGGTCAAAAGATAAAAAGAACAAACCAAGGAAGACATCAAGCCTTCATCAGAAAGACTTAAAATACAACCACCACGTGGCAACAAGCATGCATGAAGAGGAGGGACATTATGGAAATTAGTTCCAAGAAATGATTGTAATAATCCCATCTCCTCTTAGAACTAAGTGTACTAACCCTATCCGTGTACCGAATATGTGTGGTTTTGTAACATAAATAGCTACCTAAGCAGGTGCACTTTGTGCAGGCTTGGTGGAGAAATCCCCCATCACCTCATCTGATACAGTAATAAACATACCTTTTTCATAGCTCTCTATGAGTTGTGGGGTTCTTTCCACAAGTCAAGGGAGAGAAAAGGAGTGTGAGTCAGCCTTGCTGCCAGCTTATAAAGATGTAGCAGAATTAAGGGATTGCATAACTATATTACACTTTCCTGGGTCCACCTCCTAGAGGATTTTCTTCAACTCTGTAATTCTTAAACCTACAACACACAGCTTCTCTGAAGAAGCAGTTGGAAGTGGATAAATGGTTGTGTGAGATGTAAGAGGGGAACTATTTTATCAGTCTGTTGGTAGAGCTAAGAGAGGAAGTAGATAGGCTAAGGAATATCAGGGAGTTGAAGAAAGAGATAGATGTGTGGAACCACACTCCTTCCTCCTGGAGACAGGAATATGGACACGAACAGTCACCAAAAGAACCTCAGAATCAAAGGAATCCCACATCCTTTCCCCACGAGGATATGGATAAGGTCCCAAAAGAAAGTAGGATGTGAAAACAAATTCCTGTTAGGGAAAGCAAATGAAACCTCTCCTTGCCCACTATGCCTCCCTTGTACCAGTACACAATGGGTACAAGGCTCTAGAAGTGGAGGATCAGTTAGCAGACTATGTGAGTATCGATTCAATCACCCTGGAGAGTTAAAAAATATAGAAAATAATCACCTCTACTTGGCACCACCGGCACAAAGAAGAAAAGGAAAGTTATAGCTACAGGTGACTCTCTTCTGAAAGGAACAGAGGGTCCAGTATGCCTTACAGATCCTTCTCATAGGGGGATCTATTTCTTACCAGGAACCCGGATTAGAGATATTATCAGGAAACTCCCAAACCCAGTGAGGCCCTCAGACTACTACCCATTATTACAGTCCCATGCGGTGAAGATGTAATATATTGTCCAAGAGCAAATAAAAGAGACATTAGGGCCCTCACACAGTGTTATCTTTTCCTTCCTCCTTCCAGTGATGGGCAGACACTGGAAGGGACAAGCAAATTCACTGCATTAATACATGGCTCTGTGACTGCTATTGGTGTCAAAAATTTTTATTCTTTCACAATGAGTTAATCTACAAAGCACCACCACTAGTACCAGACAGAAGGTACCTTTTCGTAAGGGCAAGAGGAGTCTTTGCCAAAGAACTCATTGATAGAGATTTAAATTGGATGTGGCAGGGAAAAAAGTCAGGCTTGCCTGCGGTAAGTAGAAGATTCACTTACTGGAGGGTTCTGAGGCAGTAGAAAGCAGCAAAGAATCTTCAATGAAACACAACAAGGAAATCAAGGGGAGCTCTGTGAAGAAAGTTATGCAGCCAATTGCCTAGCTAAAGTGCCTCTACGTGAATGAATGCAGTATTATAACAAACAGGAGGAGTTGGAAGCCACCTTGCCACTGGAAGGCTATGACAAAGTGGCCAGTTCTAAAACTTGGTGGTACAAATCCTGTGACTGTGATTATTATTTGATACAAATTGTTCAAAAGGGACAGAAGAGGAAGGAAGTGTGGAGGAGTTGCTGTCTGTTAAGAAACGGATTGAATGTGGAGAGCTGTCCCTAAAGAACAGTCACAAGGAAGCCTAAAGCTTATGGGTAGGAACTAGAGATCAAGACAAGGGGAACCTTGTGGTCAGAGTCCTGATCATGAGGAACCTCTCGAGGAAACATTTCTACTTCGCCTGCAGGACACATAGTGTTCACAGTCTCTTGTCCTGCTAGATGACTTCTACCACCCTAACACCTGCAGGAAAAATAACACAGTGAGCTGTAGGCAATTCAAGAGGTTCCTTGAGTGCCTTGACAGTAACTTCCTGAAACAAGAATTAGGCACCCCTATCTGAGGTGATGCATTACTAGACCTACTGATCATCAGCACAGGCAAGCTCACCAGGAATGTCAGAATTGGAAGTAGCATGGACTGCAGTGATCATGAACTGGTGACACTTGTAATACTAAGGGGCACAAATCAGTCAAGGATCAGTGTCAAGACCCTGAATTTCAGAGAAACAAGCATCCATCTCTGGATGGTCAGATCCGGAGAGACATGGTCAATGGCTCAAAGACTACTTGGTAAATAAAGCAAGGGACTGGATACAAAAGAAGAATCATAGAAATAGTCAGGGTTGGAAGGGACAACAAGGATCATCTAGCTCCAATCCCCCTGCCATGGCCAGGGACAACCTACCCTAGATCAGGCTGGCCCAAGCCCCATCCAGCCTGACCTTAAACACCTCCAGGGACAGGGTCTCAACCACCGTCCTGGGCAACCCATTCCAGGCTCTCACCACTCTCATGCTCAACAACTTCCTCCTCACCTCCAGCCTGAATCTCCCCACCTCCACCTTTGCTCCATTCACCCTAGTCCTGGCACTCCCTGAGAGCCTAAAAAGTCTCTCCCCCAGCTTTTTTGTGACCCTTACAGTTAAGATATTCTTCCTCATGCAGTGGGTTTCAGACAAGGGCAATAAAAATGTTAAGGTGGTGTCAAGGTCCGGGGAACAGGGATTAACAATATCTCTGTCCCGAGGAGCAAGACCTGTTCTTATGGATTTCCATGTTGTGAAATTAAGGTGCAAACGAGACCATATATCACCACGAAACTATTTATTAAAGGATAGGGTTGCACAAAACAGAGGGAGAGAGGGGGAAGGGGGAGAGANTTGGCTGCAGCTCCCCAGGAAATATTCCTGTGTATTCTCATACATTCGCAGGGGTCTGGCGCCACCGGGGAGAGGGCCTCTGCCTCCTCCCTGGCTGTACCTGTACCCTGAATACACCTCAATTCTCACACAGGCCTTTTCCCTTCAAGGTAGCTGAGATAAGCCCTGGGCCTTCTGGGCATTCCAGCCAGGCTGAAGTGCAGAGTTTCGAAGGTGTTGTCTGTTGGTTTGCACCCCTGAGCTTTAGGCCAAGCACCAGAGGCAACTAACAAAGGCAATCTTTATCTTCGTTGATGAACGAGATGCCATCTTTATCTTTGTTAATGAACAAGCGAGACGCTTCAGACTCTCACAGGTGGCTGGAACACCTCTCCTACAAGGACAGGCTGAGGAGGCTGAGGTTGTTCAGCCTGGAGAAGAGAAGACTCTGGGAAGACCATTAGTTTTCCAGTACCTGAAAGGGACCTATAAGAAGGCTGGAAAGGGACTGTTTACAAACGCCTGTAGTGATAGGACAAAGGGGCAATGATTTTAAATTAGGGAAAAGTAGATTCAGGGTAGACAGTAGGAAGAAGTTCTTTACCATGGGGGTAATGGAACTCTTAAACAGATTGCCCAGGGTGGTAGTTGAGAGAATTATCTTTGGAAATATTCAAGGTCAGGCTTAACAGGGATCTGGGCAACCGGATCTAATGGACGATGTTCTCTGCTCACTGTAGGGGGGGTTGGTCTAAGGGACCTTTGGAGTTCCCTTCCAACTCAAACCATTCTATGATTCTATGAACAGACAGATATAGTGAAAGACATTCTTGCTCACATCAGAGAAGTTGGAGTAGATGATCCTTGAGGATCTGTCCAATCAAACCCAAACCATTCTGTAATTAAATACTTGGTTTCTATTTTTAAACAGTTGCTATGCATACAGGTAGAGTTTTCAGCTGTTGCAGCATGTACAGTTAAGACACAGAGGGAAAACACAATGAATATATTAATACAGAATTGGTGTAGATTCATCACCCTATGCAGCCACTTCTGAAAAATAAAGAAAAGAGCAGAATAGTGAAAAAACACCTTGCTGTGCTTCTGAACACCTCACATCTCAGATGGCTAAAAGGAAGTATTTTAATCTAAAAGATTACTATATCAAATTTAACAAGCTTGTACCAGCCAAACACAAACAAGTACTTTAAGTTCACTTTAAAAAAAAAGGCTCACAGTACACGAAATTTTATCCTGTCCCTGTCTGCCTTCAATTGATTAGAAAAGTTTTTCCTCACGTGTGTTAGGTGGGCTGTGAGGTTTTTTTGTACGTCTCACAGTGAATTCTAATGAGGCATTCAGCACACATAAGGCCTGATTTTTATTTGTGCATCATCCTTGTTAATAATGCATCTAATGAAGACATCCGTTAAAAATCAATAATGTTAATTTAATGGGAAATTTCCTATAGAACCCCATTAGGCTTTTTCTGTTAGTTTAACATCACACAACTCTAACAAACACCTTAATTATCTGTTGGTATTGAAAAGAATAATTAAAACTGTCTGATATTTAAAGAGTACTGCTCCTGAGTCCTAGTGTTTCATTTGTCATGAATTATATATGCATTTGTAAGTCTGAGATACTTGTAATTTTTATTGTACTTTAGCTTGGCTGTCAAACAGGATTCTTTTCCAGGTCAAGATAAATAAATGAGTTATTTGAAAATAAATTTAGTATGTATTAAGATATATTTATTTGGAAAAACAAGTTTTTAATTCTTTAGGCATACATTTAGCATTAAGCTTAGAGAGTTTTAAAATTACTACCAACTCTAAGGCAGAAGCAAGGAGAAATAATGAGAAGTTCAGAAAAATGCTTGACTTAAAGGTTAGTGCCATCAATCCAATTTTGGGTTCTTCAATTATCGGGAAGTTTACAAAACACCTGGCCTGCTGAGAATAGATGGGGTTCAGATGACCGTGACGGCGAAAGGATCCTGGATCACTCACTGTCAGGGCTTATTGGGAGGGCTTTAAATCAAATATGAAGTGGGAAGGGGACAAAAACATCCTAAGGATAGCCTAAGCCCAGCCTAAGAGCATCTTTAATTCATCGGGGGCTCCAAGTAGGCTCCAAGTACTTCATCAGAGGCCCAGCTCAAATGTTTTTATGTGAATGCATTCAGCATGGACAATAAGCAAAAGGAGTGGGAAATGTGGGTATGCCTGCAGTGCTACAATTCAAACAGTGTGATGGGAACATGAACCCTATGGTTGATGTGTTGATCTAGAAGGGTACAAGCCCTTCAATAAGTACAGGCAGGGAAGACACAGAGGAGGTGTTGCCCTCTCCATCAATGACCAGCTAGAGTGCATAGAGCTCACCTGGTGTGATGGTTTGGGTGTCCCCCGCCCCCCACACTTTTAGAAATTACCCAGACTAGACTCAGCCGACTCTGGAAATTTGAATGAAGCTTATATTTACAGCTGGCACAATTTACAAGCAGATATTTACAGTATATACAGTTATAGACAGAAATATACAAGGTAAAAAAGGTAATACAAACACAATTCCCCTCCCAGAAACCTGAGTCCCCAGGAGGGGCTCTCAACCACCCCTCACCTTCCCCCTACCCCTCTCAACCTTACCCCAGTCCTAAGGAAGAATGGAGGTTCGGCCAAAAGGGTTAAAAGCAAGGTGAAGCAGCCAAGCAAAGGAGGGTGAGGTTAGAAAGCAAGATGGAGTCCAGCCAGCAGCCACGAGCTCTCCCCAGCAGGCAAAGTTCCCCAGCGAGGAGAAGAAGCAAATGCCCTAATCTTTGTTTTGCCTTTCTTCTTTTGTATACATTTCAGCAGGACTGTGAGCGAAGTAGACACCATTGTTTTCATTTTACAGCCTATCATCTAGTTCTTCTCACCAAAACATGCCAGCTAGGCTCAAACTAGCACACCTGGTGAGTGATGAAGCAAAGATGAAATGGCTACAGGCCAGGGTGAGAGGAAGGGTAGAGGACATGACAGTGGGGCCCTGCTACAGACAACCTAACCAAGAAGATCAAGTGGACAAAGCCCTTCACTGACAGATAGGAGATGCTGCTCATTCACAAGTCCTGGTCATCATAGACAATTTTAACCACCTTGATATCATTTGGAGGGACATCACCGACACTTCAGGGCATAAGCAATCCAGGAGATTCCTGGAATGTATTGATGATAGCTTCCTCCCCCAAACAATCAAAGAACCAGTGAAGACAGGTGTGTTGTGGAGGTCCTATTTTATGCCATAATTTGCCTTGCCTGCCCAAACATGTTTTCCTCCCCAAACCAGGGGTAAACAACCCCAAACCAGGGGTAAACACATTAAAAGCACAAAACAGTACAATAGGCCTAGGTGCCACAAAGTCTGGCCTGCCTAAGTCCCAGGTTGTAAACAAGTTATATAAGCTGGCTGTAAACATGTTGCATAAGCCCACACTGTCAGCGTGTGGCCTAGCCTATGCTCTCCCCATATTTGGAGGTACCAGGCAAGTGATTTCGCCTATTATGGTATTGTTTGGCTGACTGCCAAACCCTGATTGGTCACTAGTGGCCAATGGGCAATTAATCTCAGCCCACAGTTCATAAATAGGAGCTCTCACATGCTCTCGCTTGCTTTTATGTGCTCTTGCTTGCTTCTGCATGCTTCTACGAGTTTCTGCATGCTCAGACTAGCTCTGACTTCATGTGCAGCTTCACTTGCTTGCACTCACACTCTGGCCCTGTGCTCGGGCCTTCCTTGCTCAAGGTCACTTACACTCAGGCACACCTGATTATTAGATTTAGACTCACCGGCCTACTTGGTTATGCTGTTATTATGGAGACAGAATCTCCCAGCCAGCTGTGGTGAGTTACAAGGAGCTCAAACTCCCCAGCCAGCTATGCACACCATGCACACCCACTGCCTTCATTACCTGGTAAAAGCCATTGCTGCCTAGATACTGGGAGCAGACCCTCTTGTCTGCACGTGCCATCAGCCTGCCAGCCAGCGTGAGAACCGTGCTCAGACTGCATGGCATCCTACTCCTGCATCTGAGGTCTTGTCAACAGTCTCCAGACCAGTCCCTGGACAAAGCATCCGGGGAGAGTCAGGAGACAAGGCGGACAAAGCATCCTCGCC
>WAAF01018650.1:7099-23280 GCA_013400475.1 Tricholaema leucomelas
AGGCTGGATGTGAGGAGGAAGTTGTTGGCAGAGAGAGTGATTGGCATTGGAATGGGCTGCCCAGGGAGGTGGTGGAGTGGCCGTGGCTGGAGGTGTTGAAGCCAAGCCTGGCTGGGGCACTTAGTGCCATGGTCTGGTTGCTTGGCCAGGGCTGGGTGCTAGGTTGGGCTGGCTGAGCTTGGAGCTCTCTTCCAAACTGCTTGGTTCTGTGATTCTCTGTGTCCCATTCCCACTTCTTATGAGGAGAGGCTGAGGAACCTGGGGCAAGGTTGTGGCTGCTCCCTCCAAGGAGGTGTTCAAGGCCAGGTGGGATGAGGCCTTGAGCAACCTGTTCTAGTGAGAAGTGTCCCTGCCTATGGCAGGGAGGTGGAACTGTCTGAGCTGTGAGTTCCCTTCCAACCTAAACCATTCTTTCCAGTGAGGGTGGTGAGGCACAGGTTGTCCAGGGAGGTTGTGGAGCACAGAATCCCCCAATGTGATCAGAGATTGGTGGAGTCCCCATCTCTGGAGGTGTTAGAGAGGAGGCTGGATGAGGCACTCAGTGCCAGGGGTCAGTTAATTAGAAGGTGTTAGGTTGGACTCAGTGATCTCAGAGGTCTTTTCCAGGCTGGTTGGTTAACTACCCAGATAGTGGATGATAAATGGAGGGGGAGTTTGCAATTCTTACCTGCCAGCTGCTTCACAGATGTGTTCTCTGTCATTTGTAGTGCCATTACCAATGCCCTCACACTGTACAAGGGGAACTGCTTGGACCTTCTCTGGGCACCCTCATTTTGCTCTCCCCAACTCTAACCTAAAGGTTAAAGAGCCAGAAAGCAGATGTGGTGTAGTCCTGCCTGCCCCAGTTTGGGGCCATGAGGACTGGAGGACAGAAATGACTCTTAGCCCTTAGCAGGAGTAAGCCTGAGGATGCTGCACACTGATTGGAAGCCTAAAGAGAAACTCTGCTTACAAGAGCATAGATCAAGCAGGACAAGTACAAAACCCCTTAAGCCCAAACTGGCCTNACCAACCTTCATGTCTGGAATGCTGGGTGGAAAGGGGAATGCTGTGGTTCTGTGACCTTGCAGCCATTATTCCTTCTCTTTTCCATGGGAGTCCTCTGAAGAACAGAGTCCCTTTCTTCTGTGTAGCCACCTCCTAAATACTGGAACCTGCTGCAAAGTCTCCCCTAAGCCTTCTTTTATGAAGGCTGAACAAACGCAGCTCTCTCAGCCTGTCCTCCTATGGCAGCCTTCCCAGTCCTTGGATCATCCTTCTGACTCTTCCTTGGATCCCCTCCAACCTGTCCACATCTCTTTTGTGCAGTGGGGACTGAAACTGGCCTGGCAGGTGCAGAGTGGGACAGTGACTTCTTTATGTCTGCTGCTGCTGCCCTTGCTGGTGTAGCCCAGGCTCTTGCTGGCTGTCTTTGCCACTGAAGCACACTGTTGACTGCTGTTGAACTTGTCCACTGGCATCCTCAGACTCCTTTCACAGAGCTGCCCTCCAGCCAGGCAGATCTCAGTCTGTGCTGTCCTCCTGGCTCATGGCTTTGCAGCTGCAAGCCCTGACAGTTGCCCTTTCTAAACATGGTAAGGTTCAAGTCAGCCTCCTCCTCCAGCCTCTCCAGGTCTTCCTGCAGGCTGAATTTCCTTCCTGAGGTGTCCACTTCCCCACTCAGTGTGGGTACACTCAACTTCATCAGGGCACACACTGAATGCTTTTGCTGCTTGAGGCTTCAGAGTGAATTCCTGATTTAGTTGTGGCAATTAACAAGGCAGGAGTTATGAAATATGTAGAGGAGGCTCAGGGCAGAGCTCATTGCTGTCTGCAGCTCCTTGCAGGGAGGCTGTAGCCAGCTGGGGTTGGGCTCTGCTGCCAGGCAGCCAGCAGCAGAAGAAGGGGACACAGCCTGAAGCTGTGGCAGGGCAGGTCTAGGCTGGATGTGAGGAGGAAGTTGTTGGCAGAGAGAGTGATTGGCATTGGAATGGGCTGCCCAGGGAGGTGGTGGAGTGGCCGTGGCTGGAGGTGTTGAAGCCAAGCCTGGCTGGGGCACTTAGTGCCATGGTCTGGTTGCTTGGCCAGGGCTGGGTGCTAGGTTGGGCTGGCTGAGCTTGGAGCTCTCTTCCAAACTGCTTGGTTCTGTGATTCTCTGTGTCCCATTCCCACTTCTTATGAGGAGAGGCTGAGGAACCTGGGGCAAGGTTGTGGCTGCTCCCTCCAAGGAGGTGTTCAAGGCCAGGTGGGATGAGGCCTTGAGCAACCTGTTCTAGTGAGAAGTGTCCCTGCCTATGGCAGGGAGGTGGAACTGTCTGAGCTGTGAGTTCCCTTCCAACCTAAACCATTCTTTCCAGTGAGGGTGGTGAGGCACAGGTTGTCCAGGGAGGTTGTGGAGCACAGAATCCCCCAATGTGATCAGAGATTGGTGGAGTCCCCATCTCTGGAGGTGTTAGAGAGGAGGCTGGATGAGGCACTCAGTGCCAGGGGTCAGTTAATTAGAAGGTGTTAGGTTGGACTCAGTGATCTCAGAGGTCTTTTCCAGGCTGGTTGGTTAACTACCCAGATAGTGGATGATAAATGGAGGGGGAGTTTGCAATTCTTACCTGCCAGCTGCTTCACAGATGTGTTCTCTGTCATTTGTAGTGCCATTACCAATGCCCTCACACTGTACAAGGGGAACTGCTTGGACCTTCTCTGGGCACCCTCATTTTGCTCTCCCCAACTCTAACCTAAAGGTTAAAGAGCCAGAAAGCAGATGTGGTGTAGTCCTGCCTGCCCCAGTTTGGGGCCATGAGGACTGGAGGACAGAAATGACTCTTAGCCCTTAGCAGGAGTAAGCCTGAGGATGCTGCACACTGATTGGAAGCCTAAAGAGAAACTCTGCTTACAAGAGCATAGATCAAGCAGGACAAGTACAAAACCCCTTAAGCCCAAACTGGCCTTCTAGGACCCTCAAACTGCCACACTACCTACTTTTCTGCCAAGAAAAACATGACCAAAGGTGGTTCTCCTTCAGCCCTCTCCACCTTAGCTCCAGGAACTGATGTTCTGAATGCCCTTTGCTTGGAAGAGAGGACAAAAGCAGGTCCAAACCACCATCACATGGGCATCAGCAGGGTGTTTCCTGGGGCTGAGCCATGAGTGCTGGGCTGCTCCTGAGTAGGTAGAGATATTTACTGCTTGTGCTGGAGTGGTGATGGGCACACATGACCATCACAAGGCCTGGGCATCCTGTGCAATTGCAGCAAGGCTGGAGCACAGCCCTGTGAGGAGAGGCTGAGGGAGCTGGGGGGGGTGCAGCCTGCAGAAGAGGAGGCTCAGGGCAGAGCTTGGAGCAGCACAGCAGCTACACAGGGTGGCCCAGCATCCTGTCCAGATGGATCTTCCTCCACTGCTGAGCAATCCACCAGATTTCCCTAGGGAGATTATGGCAATGGATGGTTGCTACTGTGAAAAAAACTTCTTCCTTGTGTCCAATGGGAATCTNGCTGAGGAACCTGGGGCAAGGTTGTGGCTGCTCCCTCCAAGGAGGTGTTCAAGGCCAGGTGGGATGAGGCCTTGAGCAACCTGTTCTAGTGAGAAGTGTCCCTGCCTATGGCAGGGAGGTGGAACTGTCTGAGCTGTGAGTTCCCTTCCAACCTAAACCATTCTTNGCTGGCTGAGCTTGGAGCTCTCTTCCAACCTGCTTGGTTCTATGATTCTAAGAAGGGCACCACCTTTTGCATAAGCTCTTCCAAGAGCTGTGATTCTAAGACCAAGGGCAGGGTCCTGCATCTGGGTCAGGGCAACCCCAGGCACTGATACAGGCTGGCAGTGCCTGGCTTGAGAGCAGCCCTGCAGAGAAGGACTTGGGGATGTTAGTGGGTGAGAAGCTCAGAGTGAGGCAGGAGTGTGCACTTGCAGCCCAGACTGGCTGGGGCACTCCGTGCCATGGTCTGGGTGATTAGCCAGGGCTGGGGGCTAGGATGGGCTGGATCAGCTTGGAGCTCAGGAATTTGTTCCTGAAGGTCTTTAAAAGAGAGGCCAGAGGAGCTGGTAGGAAAGGGCCTCCTGCAGCTGCCCTGCCCCGGCACCATGCACACACATGGGCCAGTGAGGGGCCCAGAGCCTCCTGCTGCTAGAGAGAGCCCTGAGCATCCCCAGCTTTGTTCTGCTCCATGACAGGAGCTGAGCGTGGGCAGGGGACTTCAGTAAAGAGCCACGGCAAAAAGGATCAATGAGAAGGCAAAGTAGCTCAAAGCTCTTTTCCTTTGCTTGGTTTTAATTCCCAGCTCCTCGGGATGGAGGCTGTAAGGAAGCAGGTAATATGCTTCCTGCTGGGATCCCGGGAGCTGCCGGGGATGCTCCCTCCTGCGCTGGATCCCAGCGCTGCCGCTGGGGATGCTCCCTCCTGCGCTAGATCCCAGCGCTGCCTCTGGGGATGCTCCCTCCTGCGCTGGATCCCAGCGCTGCTGCTGGGGATGCTCCCTCCTGCGCTAGATCCCAGCGCTGCCGCTGGGGATGCTCCCTCCTGCGCTGGATCCCAGGGCTGCCGCTGGGGATGCTCCCTCCTGCGCTAGATCCCAGGGCTGCCGCTGGGGATGCTCCCTCCTGCGCTGGATCCCAGCGCTGCCGCTGGGGGTGCTGCTCCTGGGGAGGATCCCAGCGCTGCTAGGGATGCTCCCAAGCTGCTGGTGCCCTGGGCCCTGCTGCTGCATCCCTGCTGCTGCATCCCTGCTGTTGCCAGGAGTCAAACTGGGCACCTGAGAAACGCTAAGCTGGAGCAGGAGTGGAAAGGTGCTGGGCAGCTGTGCCCTCTGGGTTGCTGATGGAGCTACCTCCTTGCAGCTCAAGGCTCTGCTTCTGCAGGGTGGTTGCCCATCCCCAGGCTCAGGCCTCTGGAATCTCCAGAGGCTTAACCATCAGCTCTTGACAAGTAATTATAATCTTGGGAGTCTACTAATTTCCTTTGGGGGACTTTTACTGCTACTGCTAAGATTTATATCCTTTCTCTGTGCCCTTAGATGCCAGCAGCTCTTGGAGGAAAGGAAGAAACTTGCTGAAGGAGCCAAGTAAGTAATTGCAGTGGAGCAGCCTGCTCTAGCTCATTGGATTAGTTTCATCAAGAGGGTTCAAAGGATGCCACCAAACATTCTCTACAGACATTGAGTCCTCTGTTATTAAGGGAAAAGGTGTTTCAGAACTTAGCTCATTCACCAGCACCACCACTTCTTAGTGCCTTGGTTCTCTCAGCTGGAACAGTTGAAATGTTTGGTGTCAGGGGAAAAGCAAGCAAAGAGAAATGCAAACAGGTCTTGAAGGGAAAAAAAACATAGAATCATGGAATGAGGCAGGTTGGAAGAGAGCTCCAAGCTCAGCCAGCCCAGCCTAGCACCCAGCCCTGGGCAAGCAACCAGACCATGGCACTAAGTGCCCCAGCCAGGCTTGGCTTCAACACCTCCAGGCACGGCCACTCCACCACCTCCCTGGGCAGCCCATTCCAATGCCAATCACGCTCTCTGCCAACAACTTCCTCCTCACATCCAGCCTAGACCTGCCCTGCCACAGTTTCAGGCTGTGTCCCCTTCTTCTGCTGCTGGCTGCCTGGCAGCAGAGCCCAACCCCAGCTGGCTACAGCCTCCCTGCAGGGAGCTGCAGACAGCAATGAGCTCTGCCCTGAGCCTCCTCTTCTGCAGGCTGCACACCCCCAGCTCCCTCTCTGCCTGCCTGCTCTCAGCCACTCTGGCCCCAGCCTCTAGTGCTGCTTGGGGTTGTTGTGGCCAAAGTGTAGGAGCCTGCACTTGGCCTTGTTCAAACTCAGCAGAAGTGAGTGCTCAGCTGTGCCACTTCTTTTTGCTGGTTGCACCACAGCCTCCCACAGCCACGTGCTCAGAGCAAGGCTCCCTGCCCAGTAATGATGCTTGCACCAGGTCGAATCAAATCTGAGGGCTGCAGCAGCTCTGCTGTGAGCACAGACTGAAAGAGGTGGGGCTGTGCAGGCTGCAGGAGAGGAGGCTCCCAGGTGACCTTCTTGTGGCCTTCCAGGATCTGAAGGGGGCTACAGAAAAGCTGGGGAGGGACTTTTGAGGCTGTCAGGGAGTGCCAGGAGTGGGGGGAATGGAGCAAAGCTGGAGGTGGGGAGAGTGAGGCTGGAGGTGAGGAGGAAGTTGTTGAGCATGAGAGTGGTGAGAGGCTGGAATGGGTTGCCCAGGGAGGTGGTTGAGGCCCCATGGCTGGAGGTGTTTCAGGCCAGGCTGGCTGAGGCTGTGTGCAGCCTGCTCTAGGGTAGGGTGTCCCTGGGCATGGCAGGGGGGTTGGAACTGGCTGCTCCTTGTGGTCCCTTCCAGCCCTGACTGACTCTATGGTTCTATACTCTCCTGCAGTGTACCTCCCCGAGGTGCTGCCAGCCACTGGTGCTGGTCCATCTCCAACCCTGCATCTCTGGGGGAAGGAAAAGATCATTTTACACTTTCTACAGCTGTGGTAAATTGCAGCCTGATGAGTGCTGATCTAGATAGGGATAGGAAGCTACAGGCTGTGCCTTCCCCTGTGGTGACCTGATGGTTGGGCTGCCTTAAACCTGTCCCCTAAACCCTTATCCGATGCTGCTGATGCTGCTTATCGAGGAGCCACACTCGGAGAGGTCGTTTGGGGCCAGCTGTTTTCTGCTGCCTGTCACAACTGAAACGATTTCCATGGCACAGGCAAAAACTCCTGTCACAGGAGCTGCTGCTGCTAGTAAATCATCTCTGCTGCCTGGCTGGCAGCTGACAGATAATAGCCACTGCCAAGAGGAGTGACCCATGGTCCAGAGCTGAAACAGGGACAAAGCTTTCACAAGACACAGCCTCAGAGCAATTCCTGGGCATGAACTGCTCAGTTGCAGAGTCATCAGGTAAGAAATTAGTGACCAGGAAACTTGGCAATTAGAGGTCATCTGGAACCAACAGTCACACTTACAGAAGCATCTAGAAATCACCAGAGAGTAGGTTTCCATGGTTTTGGTAGAGCTTCAGGTCTAAAGCAGGGGCTAAAAGGTCCCAGCAAGTGCTGCTTGGCTTCTGCAGGGGCTCAGAGCTGCTCCCAGGAGGGAGTGCACCCTCAGGAAGTCTGCTGACAGCACCAAGCTGAGTGGTGCAGCCGACAGGCTGGAGGGCAGGGATCCATCCAGAGGGACCTGGACAGGCTGCAGATGTGGGACAAAGTCAACGAGACCAAGGGCAGGGTTCTGCATCTGGATTGGGGCAACCCCAGGCACTGATACAGGCTGGGCAGTGCCTGGCTTGAGAGCAGCCCTGCAGAAAAGGACTTGGGCCTGCTGGTGGATGAGAACTTCAGTGTAAATGTCGATGACACCAAGCTGTGTGGTGCAGCAGCCAGGCTGGAGGGCAGGGATCCGTCCAGAGGCACCTGGACAGGCTGCAGAGGTGGGCACAAGCCAACCTCAGGAGCTTCAACAAGACCAAGGGCAAGGTCCTGCAGCTGGGTCGAGGCAATGCCAAGCACAACTCCAGGCTGGGCAGTGAGTGGCTGGAGAGCAGCCCTGAGGAGAGGGACTTGGAGGTGCTGGTGGAGGAGAAGCTCCACAGGAGCCAGCAGTGTGCACTTGCAGCCCAGAAAGCCAAGCAGAGCCTGGGCTGCAGCAGCAGAAGTGTGGCCAGCAGGGCCAGGGAGGGGATTCTCCCCCTCTGCTCTGCTCTGCTGAGACCCCACCTGGAGTACTGCATCCAGTTCTGGAGCCCCTGGGACAAGAGGGCTGTGGAGATGCTGGAGAGTGTCCAGAGCAGGGCCAGGAGGATGCTGAGAGGGCTGCAGCAGCTCTGCTGTGAGGACAGTGCTTCAAAAGCCAACTGCAATGCACATCAACCACCTTCCTGAGCTGCTTTTCCACCTAAGCTCTTGCTTTGAGCTGGCATTAGAAAGCAATCCAGTGGGAAATGGTCCCTGCCAGCAGCAACAGGCAGAGGGGCAGGAATTGCTGTAAGCCTTGCAGTGAGCAGGCAGGAGCAAAGCAAGCAGAGCTGAGCTGTTGCACTCTAGATTGCTTCTGAGGCAGAAGCATTACAGGGACATAAAATTAATGATGTGCAACCCAAATAAAGACAGAAAACAGCTCCCTTGGCTGTGCCAGATGAGAATTCACTGATTATTTGTGCCAGCTCAGACCCTGGGAGGCCTCAGCAGGAAGCCTATTTGGCTTTAAAAGGGGGGGTGAGGGGGTGATGGAGTTTGGGGGGTGGGCAAGATAGGGGAGGGGAAAAAAAAACTGCTTCCAAATCAGTCACTGAGGCATTACTAGAAAACAGTGACAATGCAGCTGTGACAAAGCTCTTAGCTCCTGACCAAACTGGGCTTTAATTCCCTTCATTAGGTGTCACCTACAGAGCCAAGACCTGGGAGGAAGCAAAAGGCAAGAAAGAGAACAAGAAAACCATGAAAAGAGGAAAGTGTTTAACAAAAGACATGAAAGAGAAGGACCACAGGAACATAGAATCAGAGAACCAAGCAGGCTGGAAGCGAGCTCCAAGCTCAGCCAGCCCAACCTAGCACCCAGCCCTGGCCAAGCAACCAGACCATGGCACTACGTGCCCCAGCCAGGCTTGGCTTCAACACCTCCAGGCACGGCCACTCCACCACCTCCCTGGGCAGCCCATTCCAATGCCAATCACTCTCTCTGCCAACAACTTCCTCCTCACATCCAGCCTAGACCTGCCCTGGCACAGCTTCAGGCTCTGTCCCCTTCTTCTGGTGCTGGCTGCCTGGCAGCAGAGCCCAACCCCAACTGGCTACAGCCTCCCTGCAGGGAGCTGCAGCCAGCAATGAGCTCTGCCCTGAGCCTCCTCTGCTGCAGGCTGCACCCCCCCAGCTCCCTCAGCCTCTCCTCACAGGGCTGTGCTCCAGGCCCCTCCCCAGCCTTGCTGCCCTTCTCTCAACACCTTCCAGCACCTCAACATCTCTCTGCAATTCAGGAGCCCACAACTGGACACAGCACTCCAGGGGTGGCCTGAGCAGTGCTGAGCACAGGGGCAGAAGAACCTCCCTTGTCCTGCTGCCCACACTGCTCCTGAGCCAGCCCAGGATGCCATTGGCTCTGCTGCCCACCTGGGCACTGCTGCCTCCTCTTCAGCTCCTCTCTCCCAGCACCCCCAGCTCCCTCTCTGCCTGCCTGCTCTCAGCCACTCTGGCCCCAGCCTGTAGTGCTGCTTGGGGTTGTTGTGGCCAAAGTGTAGGAGCCTGCCCTTGGCCTTGTTCAGTCTCATCCCATTGGCCTCTGCCCACCCATCCAGCCTGGCCAGGTCCCCCTGCAGGGACAGTCTGCTCCCAGGAGCTTTGCAGCCACAAGAGAAGTGTTTAAGGTCCAAAGCACTGAAGGTCTGTGTCTCATAGGAGTTAGTAGGGGGATTTGGATATGAAAGTTCTAGAAATGTTTGCTTGTAAGCTCAGCACCCACACACCAACCATGCTGCTTGCAAAGCCTTCAGTGGCAAAGAGGGAGTCACAGATTTCAAATCTGGAGTAGTTCAGGCAGAAGGTTTCCTCCTCAGGTGTTGGAGACCTGCTCAGCAAGGAAGGGACTGCTCTTGCTCTTTATAACCTCTTCCACACAACCCAGGAGTTCAAAGTTCCAAACTGACACCAGGCTGGGTGCAGAGGCTGCCACAGCAGGAGGCTGTGATGCCATTCAGCCAGCCTGGGACAGGCTGGAGGGGTGGGCAGGGAGGAATGGAATTCAACAAGGGGAGAGTCTGGCACCTGGGAAAGAACAACCCCAGGGAGCAGGACAGGTTGGGGACTGAGCTGTTGGAAGGCAGTGAAGAGGAAATGATTTTGGAGTCCTGGTGGATGGGAGGGTGAGCATGAGCCAGCAATGTGCCCTGGTGGCCAGGAGGGACAATGCCATTCTGGGCTGGATTAGAAGGGCTGTGGTGAGTAGGTGGAGAGAGGTTCTCCTGCCCCTCTGCTCTGCCCTGCTGAGGCCACATCTGGAGTGCTGTGTCCAGTTCTGGCCCCCCCCAGTTCCAGAGGGACACAGAACTGCTTGAGAGAGTCCAGCAGAGAGCCACAAAGACAAGGAAGGGAATGGAAGAGCTCTGTTAGGAGGAGAGCCTGAGGGAGCTGGGGCTGTGCTGCTGGGAGAGGAGGAGACAGAGAGGTGAGCTCAGCAGTGGTTATCAATGTGTGCAGGGTGAGTGGCAGGAGGCTGGAGCCAGGCTCTGCTGGGTGATGCCCAGGGACAGCACAAGGGGCACTGGGGGGCAGCTGAGGCAGAGGAAGCTTCATGTAAACAGGAGGATGAATTTTTTCCCTGTGAGGGTGCCAGAGCCCTGGCACAGGCTGCCCAGGGGGGCTGTGGAGTCTCCCTCTCTGGAGATATTCAAACCCTGCCTGGCTGTGTTCCTGTGTGATCTGCTCTGGGTGCTGCTGCTGTGGCAGTGGAGTTGGAGTGAATGAGCTTTGGAGGTCCCTTCCAGCCCCTGACATTCTGTGACTCTGCATTTCTGTGTTAGTCAGAGCAATGCTGCAGGAACTGCTGCCTCACTGCAGGAGGTCCCTTCCAACCTACCTGCTTCTATGGTTCCACAATGCACCCTCCCTGGAGGTGTTGAAGCCAAGCCTGGCTGGGGCACTTAGTGCCATGGTCTGGTTGCTTGGCCAGGGCTGGGTGCTAGGTTGGGCTGGCTGAGCTTGGAGCTCTCTTCCAACCTGCTTGATTCTACGATTCTATGATGCCTCCTCCCTGGAGGTGTTGAAACAAAGCTTGGATGGGGCTCTTAGTGCCATGGTCTGGTTGACTGGCCAGGGCTGGGTGCTAGGTTGGGCTGGCTGAGCTTGGAGCTCTCTTCCAACCTGCTTGACTCGACAATTCTCTTCTCCAGGCTGCAGAGCCCCAACTCTTGCATCCTGTCCTCCTAGCAGAGCTGCTTCAACCTAGGCACTGCTTCAGCCTTACCATGACAAAAGAGATTCTCCCTTTCACACACTCCACAGCAGCATTCTGGTTTTGAATAGGTATTTACAGATTTATTGGAACTTTTCTCAACTGCAATTCTACAACCAAGCAACATCTCCCAGGAGTGGTTTATTCATAAACTTTCCAACACTTACATTATTTATACATAGAAGGTTGGGGTGGGGTTTTTTTTTTTGCATATATATATATATATATGTATCTATAAAAATAAGTTTTGAGACTCAAGGACTGAGAAGAGTCAAAAAGGACATTATTGCTACATTTCCCATATGTACAAACAGAAGGGAAAGAAGAAGAAGAAGAAGAAGANTCCTGTCCTCCTAGCAGAGCTGCTTCAACCTAGGCACTGCTTCAGCCTTACCATGACAAAAGAGATTCTCCCTTTCACACACTCCACAGCAGCATTCTGGTTTTGAATAGGTATTTACAGATTTATTGGAACTTTTCTCAACTGCAATTCTACAACCAAGCAACATCTCCCAGGAGTGGTTTATTCATAAACTTTCCAACACTTACATTATTTATACATAGAGGGTTGGGGTGGGGTTTTTTTTTTTGCATATATATATATATATATGTATCTATAAAAATAAGTTTTGAGACTCAAGGACTGAGAAGAGTCAAAAAGGACATTATTGCTACATTTCCCATATGTACAAACAGAAGGGAAAGAAGAAGAAGAAGAAGAAGAAGAAAGAAGCATAAACCCATTGAAAACACCAAAGCCATGGCAAAAACAAATGGCAACACCACCCCCCCCAAAAAGAAAAAACAACAAA
This sequence comes from Tricholaema leucomelas, assembly GCA_013400475.1. NCBI lineage: Eukaryota > Metazoa > Chordata > Aves > Piciformes > Lybiidae > Tricholaema lacrymosa > Tricholaema leucomelas. The sequence continues at coordinate 18,812 of WAAF01018650.1, forward strand.
AAAGATATAAAAATAGAAATTTCAGCAACAACAACAACAAGAAAGCCCCAAAAGACCCTTTCAGCTAAGTGCCTGTAAAGTACCGAGACATCTAACACCATCATCATCATCAGGAGTTTGCCTACAGTTGCTCTGTGAGCCAACACCTCACAGCAGAGCTTTGGAGAGCATCCCTGCTGAAAACAGCTCCACCCAACAAGGATGCACTCAAGAGGGCCTCCAAACAACTTGAGAAAGGTGCAACAGCTTAAGCTTAACTTAACAGTGCAAATGGCTAACCTGGGGGCTTCCAAAGATGAGAGTCCTGCAGCAAGAAACCAAATGCCATGGGAGGAGGAGAGGGGTAAGCAAGGCAGCCCCCAGGTATTGATAGGAGGAGCAGGGGGAATCAACACAACTTCCAAGTACTGATACAGGCAGAGAGGGAATCGACACAACCCCCAGATGTTGATAGAGGGAGAAGGATAATCAACACAACCCTCAAATGTTGATAGAGGCAGAATGGGATCCAACACAACCCCCCAGATACTGATAGCAGGAGAGTGGTATCCAATGCAAGCCCCAGATACTCCTAGAGGGACAATGGTAATCAACACAAGACCCAAACATTCCTAGAGGGAGAGTGGGATGCAACACAACCCCCAGATATTGATAGGGGGAGAATGGGATCCAACACAACTCTCAGCTATTCCTAGAGGGGGAGTGGGATCCAACACAACCCTCAGCTATGCCTAGAGGGGGAGTGGGATCCAACACAACCCTCAGCTATGCCTAGAGGGGGAGTGGGATCCAACACAACCCTCAGCTATGCCTAGAGGGGGAGTGGGATCCAACACAACCCTCAGCTATGCCTAGAGGGGGAGTGGGATCCAACACAACCCTCAGCTATGCCTAGAGGGGGAGTGGGATCCAACACAACCCTCAGCTATGCCTAGAGGGGGAGTGGGATCCAACACAACCCTCAGCTATGCCTAGAGGGGGAGTGGGATCCAACACAACCCTCAGCTATGCCTAGAGGGGGAGTGGGATCCAACACAACCCTCAGCTATGCCTAGAGGGGGAGTGGGATCCAACACAACCCTCAGACATTCCTAGAGGGGGAATGGGATCCAACACAACCCCCAGATATTGATAGAGGGAGAACGGGATCCAATACAACCCCCAGATATTGATAGAGGGAGAGAGGGAATCAACACAACCCTTAAATATTGACAGAGGGAGAAGGATAATCACCACAACAAACCCCAAATACTGATAGCAACAGAGTGGCATCCAATACAACCTCCAAAGATTCCTAGAGGGAGAGTGGGATCCAACACAACCCTCAGATATGCCTAGAGGGGGAGTGGGATCCAACACAACCCTCAGATATGCCTAGAGGGGGAATGGGATCCAACACAACCCTCAGACATTCCTAGAGGGGGAATGGGATCCAACACAACCCTCAGATATTCCTAGAGGGAGGAGTGGGATCCAACACAACCCTCAGATATGCCTAGAGGGAGGAGTGGGATCCAACACAACCCTCAGACATTCCTAGAGGGGGAATGGGATCCAACACAACTCTCAGCTATTCCTAGAGGGGGAGTGGGATCCAACACAACCCTCAGCTATTCCCAGAAGGACAATGGTAATCAACAGAACCCCCAAATATTCCTAGAGGGAAAGTGGAATGCAACCCCCAAATATTGATAGAGAGAGAGAGGGAATCAACCCAACCCCCAAATATTCCTAAGAGAGTGGTACTCAAGAGAACCCCCAAATATTGATAGGAGGAGAGTGGTATCCATTCCCCCCCTCCCCCCCAAACCTGCTCCCAGTGGGTGCCTTTTACAGCCACCCCTTGCATTTTGGGCTCATTTCAGCTGCATGGAAACTCGACCAACAAATGCTGCTAAAGCAGGAGCTGGCAGAGTGCTTAAGTGCATTGTAAAGAAGGAGGTGCTCAGGTAGTCCTCTGCCTCTGACAGATGCTTCTTTCAGGGCCTTTTACTCATGCCTAGGTGATGGAAAACAAAAGCAAAGCCTTCAGCAGTGTCTCCAGGTGGGAAGCAAAGGGGTTAGAAGATGCTTAAGCACAACCCTAGGCTGGACAACCACTGACCCCCAAAGGTCAGTCAGGCAAGACCAAAAGGATGCTTTCTGTTATGCCACTTATAAATTCACTGCTTCCCAGTTTGGCTTTCCTTTGTTCCCATCTCTGGACTGCTACAGGAAGATGGAACAACTCAGGGTGGAAGAAAATAGCCCTTTCCAGTTAGCAATATCCAAAGCCTGCCTGTGGGCAAGATTCACCTGGGTAGGGCGAGATAAAGAAAGGGCCCCCAGGAGGGCGTTTTTTGCCTCTGCTATGGCTTAGATAAGTGAGTCGCTAAACAGCCTCCCCTTCAGACACTTGGCTTACTGTTAACTGCCCTCCACTTGCATCTGAGCAGCTTGGTAGGGCTCACCTATCTCTGGGGAGCACCTTTGGACATAACTATTAGAGAAGAAGGCTTCGAAGCCTTCGGTGCCCAAGGCAGGGAGGGGTGAGGGTAGCTCAGGCTCTGCGCTGGGGCGAGACCCAGCAATGGGCAGCTCTGCCCCTGGTGAGGAACGGGTCCTACCCACAGAAGGTTTGTGGCTGTGAGTCTGGCAGCAGGAGTGGGAAATGCAGCCAAAAGGTCTGTGCTCTCTTCTCCCCTCCCCTCTGGTTCAAAGCCCAGCACTCCCGGGAGGGTTTGCTGCCAGGCAGTTCAGCTTTGCGTGGCTCTCAGTCCCTTCGCCTCTCTTGTCCAGGGTACATCCAGCCCCCTTGCTGGCCTCCAACCTCTCTCATCTGCTTGGGAAAGCTTCCCAGGCTCGGCTGGACATGCAAAGGGGTTTGCAAAGCCATTAGCTCCAGATTCATTTATTTCTTAGATTCAGCAGAGCAAGAAAATGTCTCTCTGCCTCCCGGATCCACAGAAGGCTCACCGCAGATGGGGAGGTTGATCTGCAGTCACCTCATTCCACACCCTGGCTCAGGACTCCTGCTGTTGTTGGGGTGGGGGGGCTTCGTTTGGGGTCTTTTTTTTACCTTCAGATGTGTCTCTCTCTACTGCAAACACACACAACATAGCAAACTATATACAGCTTCAGTTAGCACTGCGGGGACGCCTCTAACCGTGCTCAGAGCGTTAACGTGGGACAGCCTGTGGGCAAGGGAGAGCTTTACAACAGTGCTTCAGCTACAGGGTGCTGGCAGGGAGGAAAACGAAAAGGAAGAGAAATGGTTGGAGTCGTCCCTCTCTCACCCCACCCCCTGCACATGTACAAACAGCTGCTACACATCTGGGCTCCTCTTCTTCACACGTCCTCGCGTACCAGGAGAGGCTGAGTGGAGGAAGCGCTGCTGCCCACCGAGTTAATCCTCACCGAGTGATCAGCAGCAGGGACTTGGCTGGAAGGGGGACTTGAGAAGTTTGCATACACCTGCAGAAGCCAAAGACCAGAGTCAACACTCTGCAGACTCACCCCCTTGGAGAGCTCTCCTTTCCCAGCCTGTGCTGCATGCTGCCATGGAATACTGTGATTGGGTTATCACCATCACCATCATTAGTGGATCCTTGGATGATGATGATGATGATGATTTTTGTTCTTTATTTGGCTGCTTATTATGTCCAGTGACTGTCTCAGAAAAAAAAGCTTTCCCTAAGGAAGGGCCCAGAGAGTGGTGAACAATTTGTCACAAGACACCTCCCAAGCTTCTATCAACAGAGCAAGAGGAAGCAAGTGAGAGGAGGCAGCAGAGCACCGACCTCACCCCAGCCACCCAGAAAGCTTTTTCTGCTTCACTCCTGAGACCTTTTATTCCCCATGGGAATAGTTTGCCATGGTTTGAGAGAAGATGAATTTATGCAGTCCCAGTGCAGTTTGTAACATCACAACTGTGGTGCCAGGTCTGTTCTGGGTGAGAAACATCAACCATGCAAAGTGTTCCCTTTTTTGAGGCGTGGGCTCAGACAGCTACTGCCTAATGGCACAAGAAAGTCAGCAGCTCAGGCATCCCTCCCACCAGCCAATCTTACAGTGCAAAGCAATACATGAGTGAAGCCTCCAGGCTCTTTGCCCCTCATGGCTCTGCTCTTGAAACCACTTTGACCCCAAAACCCTGATTGATCCATCGCTTACCCGTGGGACACTGTCTGAGAGCTGCTGCTCTATCAGCTGTACAATTTGCTTGAAGGTAGGTCTCTGCAAAGGATCAGCATCCCAGCAGCTCTTCATGATGTCATACCTGCAGAGACAGGACAGAGAAATCAGCTGCAGCTCCTTACAGCTCTTACCACACCTCCACCATTACCTGAAAGACCTCCCTTTACCTCCCCAATCCACCACATGCTTCACCCTGGAGATGAAAATGACTGCAGTGAAGCAGCAAAGGGAAGGAATGGTCAGGAACCCAGCTTCACTCTGCTGTGGGTCAAGAAGTGGCTGGAGGGCTGGGC
>WAAF01018656.1:0-11706 GCA_013400475.1 Tricholaema leucomelas
TGATCTTGTGTCAGACCTGGTCAGCAGGAGAGGTTGTGCTAAGGTTCAAATTAATTCCCTTGGAGTAAATGAAGATGAACCAATGCCAAACAGCTGAGGAACTGAGTTCATTAGGCTGGAATGGAGAAGAAAGAAAATGGGAAGGAAAGGGAAAGGTAGAGACAGAAAGAGAGAATGCAAGGGGGAGAGAGAGAGACTTGAAGAGCAAAGGAAAGAATATCATCATTCTCTGTATTCAAATTGCAGAATTACAGGAACAGTCTCAAGTTCCAAGAAGTCATATCCTGGCTTGTATTAAAAATGATGTGGCCAGCAGGAGTAGGGAGGTGATTGTCCCTTTGTACTCAGCTTTAGTGAGGCCACATCTTGAGTATTGTGTTCAGTTTTGGGCACTGCAATACAGGAGAGATGTGGAACCAGTGCAGAGGAGGGCAAGGAAGCTGGGGAAGGGCCTGGAGAATAAATCTTATGCGGAGTGACTGAGGGAGCTGGGGCTGGTTAGTGTGAAACTGAGGAGGCTGAGGAGAGATCTCATTGCTGTCTACAGCTACCTGAAGGGATGTTGTGGAGAGACTGCTGTTGGTCTCTTCTTACAGGTAAATAGTAATAGAACAAGAGGGAATGGCCTTAAGCTGAAACTGGGTAGGTTTAGATTGGACATTAGGAAAAAGTTTTTCACAGAGAGTGGTCTGGCATTGGAATGAGCTGCCCAGGGAGGTGGTTGAATCACCAACCCTGGATGTATTTAAGGGTCACTTTGAAAAGTGAAGGCTCTCCATGGCAATGGTGGAAACGAAGTGGTGCAGTGCTGGCAGAGTAGCCGTGTAGACAGAGCAGAGCAGTGCGGTGGTGAGAGATGGGGAGAATGGAGATGCCATCGTGCTGGCAGAAGGCGCTGGCAGATGCAGGCAGCGCAGAGGGGCAGCTCTGTGAATAGTGCCAAGCAGAGCCCTTGAGCTCACACACGGCTGCCCAGAAGTTGCTGTTCCCCTGTCACCCGTTGTAGCACAGGGGTGGTGTCTCCAGAGCTTGGCAGCATGCAGTGCCCACATTGGCCTGACAATGGCGCTGTTGTGGTGCTTTTAAGCCATGCTATAAGGCCAGGTCAAACCCTGTTGGAGACCATAAAGCAACTGGAGATCTCACATCCCTTGATGTAGGAAAGAAGTCTAGAAAATCACTAGTTGATACAAGAAGTCCTCAGCTCCCGACTAAGAGAGACATCTGCAACTGAGAAACTGCAACACTCTTCACTGTCCAACCTCTTGTTCTACTTAGTCCACATAAGCTGAGTTACTGCTTTAAATTTTGCTCTTTTTAATTACATTTTTTCCTACTTGTATTTTTTTCCTCATTGTTTACAATGCCATTTGAATTCTTGTTTATCCTTACAGGGTTTTGGGACACAGTTTGGAAAATCCTGCTTACCCCAAGTGTTTGGCACTGTGGGAGCAGAGTATCTACCCTGAGGCTAGCTGTGTTCAGCTGCCATGGAGATCACGAAACTGGAAATGTCCTTGGACAGACTCCATGTAGGAGAATACCCACACCAAGAACTGGAAAGAAATCTGAAGAAAAAGATCAGCTTATCCTGATGGTCACTGATGTTGATGGCTAAGGAAAGGAAAAAAAAACGTATTTGTTGAGGACACACAAATGTTGTTTCATGTGGATGGCAAAACAGTTCTTTGGTTCAACTTTATTTCCAAATAATAGGCTATATTTAGAGTAATTCTACTTTTCTTGATCCTTTTCACAATAGTAGATTTTTCTAAAGCCTCCTCTCTTCTTTTCTTCCTCTGAATAAAATAGAAATTGATTGCAGTTACAGCATCTTCAGGCATTCTCAGGGCTGACGTTGAATTAAAAAGACAGATGTATTGTAAGGGAGAAACTTTGCATTGACTACAGATGCACAGAAAAGTTCTTGTAATATGGGATCCCCTCATGCCTGAAGGAATCATCATATTTTTTTTTTCAGATATGCTCTTGGACTGGCTTTTCTCAAGATAGCATTCTAGTTCAGTGAACTCACAAAACTTAGTAAGATCCTTTCGTTTTGATGGGTATCCAAATCAAGCCTTAATTCAGTATCCTTTAAGTTATGAGGGGGGAAAAAGAGTTTTGAAAAGGTTTGTAAGATTCAGAAAACCATTAACACATATTTGTCTGATCTTTAGTTATTCTATTCCTCCTCAAGTTGATCACACATTAAAAAATCCTAGAAAAAAAAAAGTATCAATGAAATCTCCACTATTGAACATCCAATATTTCACTGATAAATAAAAATGCTTCGATCTCTGAATTGGTTCTTGGTGCTTGTTGTGTGCTGAAGGCGTATTCTAAATTTCCTTTGCACAGCCTGGCTCTTTGGCGCAAGTAACACTTGATTCTCCTGTAGAATGATAGCATAGGTGTAAGTCATCCTGTAATAAGAATCACAGAATCACAGAAACATCCAGATTGGAAAAGACCCTCAGGACCACCAAGTCCAACCAAGAACACTACTCTACAAGATTCACCTTAAACCATATCCCTAAGCACCACATCCAAACAACCCTTAACCACATCCAGGGTTGGTGAGTCCACCACCTCCCTGGGCAGGTTCATTCCAGTCCCTGGCCACTGTCTCTGTGAAAAATCTTTTCCTAATGTCCCATCTAAACCCCCCCCAGTCTTAGCTTGAGGCCATCCCCCCTTGTTCTGTGTACAGGATTCTTAATGCAAATCAAAGGCAGGTAAGACATCAGTGGATTCATAGAATCATAGAATTGTTTCAGCTGGAAAAGACTTCTGAGATCATCAAGTACAACCATTGATCCAACACCACCATGGCCACTAAACCAAAGTGCCATGCCCACACGTTTTTTTAACACCTCCAAGCATAGTGACTCCACCGTCTCCATGGGCAACTGTTTCAATGCCTGACCACTCTTCCAGTAGGGAAATTTTTCCTAATATCCAGCCCAAGCCTCTCTGGTGGAACTTGAGGCCATTTCCTCTAGTCTTACCACATGATACTAGGGAGATGAGAGTGAGCCTCACCTGACTCCAGTCTCCGTTCAGGGAGTTGTAGGGAGCAATGAGGTCTCCCTTCAGGTTCCTCTTTTCCAGACTAAGCAACCCCAGTTGCCTCAGCCATTCCCTGCAAGACTCGTTCTCTCAATCCCACCCTGTTTTTGTTGCCCTTCTAGTAACACAATGCACAATACCTGTGAAAACAATGGTTCATCTCAACAATATCTGGCTGCACAGATGTCTCCACTGGAACAAGTAAGGGGGGGAAGAACAAGCAGACCCTGGTTGCTTGTTATGAATTATGTAAAGTTATTAATCTATATTAATTTTGATATCCAGATTGTTATGGAGGCAGGAATTAATCTGGCCGAATCAGGAATTTATAAAAATAGTTATTTTATTTTCCCAAAAACCCACCCCCAAAACTANACAATAGGACGCTTAAGGTGAAGTCCTTCAGAGCTTGTCTTCGGAGCGAGAAGAGGCTCCGTGTGTAGAAGCTATCCAGATGGGGGGAGAACTCCAAGCAGGCACACCAAGGTGGGAACACAATCCAAAGCGGGGATGAACTCCACGACAGGAGCACCCCAAGGCGGGAACACCCCAAAGCAGGAACCCCTCGATATTTATACCCTTTCTTAGACAAAAGAGCTGAGTTAACACTTCCTAGGCGCGAAAAGCACACAGCCAATCCTCAGCCAAGTCCAGCGCGGGCCCGGCACGGGGCACTCCTCGTGCTGGAAGGGTCACCCCTGCTCCCCCCCCTTCACGCCTGCAGGGCAAGGGGGGAGAAACAGGTCTTTTCGTGCCTTTTTCCTCTCCCATTCAAACCACAGAGGGAGAGGAAATTTCTGGGGTACACGGGACCTCCAGGACACAGGTGAAGATTGTTAATAGCTGAAAATTGTTTATTAACATTAATTCTCACCAGAAAAAAATATTTACAATGTTTGAAGTTCACAGTTTGGATATTTATACACACAGGGAACAGGCAACCTAGAACGCTTGAGAAATAACTAGCAAACACAAACATTAAACATAGAACTGTAAAGAGGTTCTTGTGGTTAATTATACCTCTTTCCCACTAGGGGACTCGAGAGGCTCCTTTCTGCTACTAAGGTAGAAGGCACAATAGAATCTAGTTACAGAATTTCTTACAAAGGGGTTTTGACTATTTACTCACAAAATAGCATCAGACAGTACCCGAACACTTGAAGGGAGTTCTGTTGGTGTCTTGAAAGTTGTTAAAGGCAAAGCAGAGCACAATGTGGCAGGGCAGAGCAGGCATAAGCAGCACAGGCATGCAGCAAAAGCCTATTTATTTGCCCAAATGTAATGGCCTCTTTTTCCACAGAGATTCACCAATCAGAATGGCAAACCTGATGATGGGACAGACAGACAGGCAGAGTCTGCTCAGCACAGTCTGCTGATGACATCAAACTGAGAGGCTTGGCTGATAGAGCTGAAGGCTGTGCAGCCACCAAGTGAGACCTGGAGAGACTGGAGAGCTGGGCACAGAGGAACCAAATGATGTTCAACAAGGACAAGTGCAGAATCCTGCACCTGGGGAGGAATAATAAACTGCACCAGGACAGGTTGGGAGGTGATCTGCTGGAGAGCAGCCCTGTGGAGAGGGACCTAGGAGTGCTGGTGGATAACATCCATGGCACAGCAATATGCCCTGGTGGCCAAGAAGGCCAATGGAATCCTGGGGTGTATTAAGCAGAGTGTGTCCAGCAGATCAAGGGAGGTTCTTCTCCCCCTCTACTTTGCCATGGTGAGGCCTCATCTTGAATACTGTGCTCAGTTTCGGGCTCCCCAGTTTAAGAGGGACAGGGACCTGCTGGAGAGGGTCCAGTGGAGGGCTATGAGGATGATAAGAGGACGGGAGGGCATGGCTTATAAGGGGAGGCTGAGGGACCTGGGGCTTTTTAGTCTGGAGAAGAGAAGGCTGAGAGGAGATTTAATAAATGTTTATAAACATCTGAGGCTAGTCAGGAGTTGGGAGCCAGGCTCTGCTTACTTGCTCCCTGTGATAGGATGAGGAGCAATGGGTGTAAGTTGGAGCACAGGAGGTTCCACCTCGACACAAGGGGGAACTTCTTTACTGTAAGGGTCACAGAACACTGGAACAGGCTCCCTAGAGTGGTTGTAGAGTCTCCTTTTCTAGAGACTTTCAAGGCCTGTCTGGATTCATTCCTCTATGATCTGTGCTAGATTGAGTGGCCCTGCTCTGGCAGGGGGGGTGGACTTGATGATCTCCTTGAGTCCCTTCCAACCCCCAATATCCTGTGATCCTATGATCTTGTATTAGGCCTATTTTGGCCTTCCATGACAGTGTTTCCTGAGTGTCTGTGAGCTGGTGCCACAGGCTCCACTGCAGGGACTCATTGACTCACTGTCTTTTTTTTTCAAATGGGAATCACTGTGTGTTGTAGGTTTTTTTACTTGGAGAAAAATGGAAATTGTAACAGTTTCTTTTCCCAATATGGATTGAAGTAAGCATTGATTCTGGGGGGAGTTCTCTCAAGACAGCAGTACCATCTTGGCCCATGTCGTGAAAATGTGGAAGCTGTTCTGGATCTACTCCATCACAATGCAAATTAAATGTAATTGCACACTTCAAGGCTTAAGAAATACTCCAAGTGAGGTTTGATATCCACAGTGGCAGATTTCTTTCAGGGTAGTAGTACTTAGAACAGACACACTTTCAAAGAAAGGAAGGCTACAATGTTATCAAAAGTTGGGTAAAACTCCACAACATTTTCCTCTGTAACTCATTGGGACAGCAAGGTCAGCCCTTCACAGATGCATTTCCATTTCTTGCATGTCAAGAAAAGCTCAGGGGGACCTCGTTCTGCTCAGTTGGATTTAACGGGTGATGACTAACTCTTGCTTTGGAGCCAGATGTTCACAGAGGGCACATATCACAGAAATTTATCATTGCACTGAGAGTTAAAGTTGCTATGTAGCAGGTGACCGCTGCAGGACATCAGTGCTTTCCACCATATGCACAAATACAATTGATACTTTTACTTAGACCTACTGTTTGTGACACAGTAAGTTAAGAGGCTGAATAAATCTTCTGCATTGCAGAATATATCTGCAATAGAGTGAAATGAGAGGGTCATGGCTCTGGGGAGTCCTCTGTAGAAGAGTTGCTGAGAAGCTGTCTCCTTAGGTAGGTGAGAGAAAGCAGTGGAGCAGCAGGTGCTAGAAGCAAAGTAAAAGCACAGAAGGTGACAGTGTTGAACCTTTTGCTACTTTTGAAAGCATCTGTACATATGTAACACTCATAACAGAAAACACTTGCAAGGATTGTTTCCTCAGAAACTGGGCCCCACACGGGAGGATGGACATGGAGGTTCTGGAGCACGTGTAGAGAAGGGCAAAAAGGTTCACGAAGGGTCTGGAGCAGCTGGCGCACGCGGAGCATCTGAGGGAGCTGGGGATATTCAGTCTGAAGAAGAGGAGGCTGAGGGGAGACCTCATTGCTCTCTACAGCTAGCAGAAAGGAGGTTGGAGTGAGGAGGGGGCAGCTTCCTCTCCTTAGTGGCAAGCAACAGGACAAGATGAAATGGTTTCAAGATGTCCCAGGGAAAGTTCAGGCTGGATGCTAGGAAATATTTCTTCACAGAGAGGATTCTCAAACATTGGAATGGTCTGCCCAGGGCTGTGGTGGAGTCACTGTCCCTGGACTGTCCCACAAGCAGCTTGTGGATCTGGTGCTTTGGGATGTGGTTTAGTATTGACTCTTCAGTGCTGGGTCAAAGGTTGGATGAGCTTTGAGGTTTCTTCCAACCAGATGTCTTCTGTGATTCTGTGAAAAGACTGTCTGATGTAGGTGTAGGTAATCTAGATCAATTGTAACATCAGTTGGTGTTGGTTTTCCTCTTTTTGTGTAAGTAGTTTCTTTTCCTATTGTGGAAAAGCCAAATGCTGGTGTGGGGTATCTAGCTAATGCTGGCACTAAACTCTTACCATTGGCAAAGCTATCCACTGAATCACAGCTTCCATTCCCTGCTAGAATACTCTCATAATAGGTATTTTTAAAATGCAGTTTTATGCTGCTATTTATCCCAAACAGCATTTTATTGTATTGTTATGTATGGTAATTTGAAAGAAGAGCTGTGCTCTGGATAGGTCTTATAATTAATGAAGAGTCTAATTATTTTTTCTTAGCAGCACAATAGCGGGGATCCTTCTGCAAGCTGCAAAGCAGTCCCAGGCCTCACAAACTTGAGCACTAGTTGATGGCACTAGTTTTACAGTGATAAGCCTACTCAATAATAAGCATCAAGAACAAAGCCTTTTATAACTGAGCAGATCTAAGCCATGTGGTTCCTCAGCCTGGAAGAAAATGAGTATAGAAGACTCTAGAAAATTGCTTTACTTGAATGAGAGGTTTTTGACATAAGGCACGGAGTTTTCACGCTTCAGAGGCATGAAAGACAGTTTAGAGGTTTTATTATTAAAAAAAACCAAAACACTAAATAAGGCTTTTATGTATAAGAAATTGTTTCAGAACTGCTCACACATGAGGAGGATGTAGCCATGTGGGTGTTAGTTTCTTCCTAGTAATAAGTGATAGGATAAGAAGAAATGGCCTCTGGTTGCAACATGGAAGGTTAAGGCTGGATATTAGAAGAAACATCTTCACTGAAAGGTTTCTCAAATACTGGAACAGGCTCCTCAGGGATGTGGTTGAATAGCCATTCCTGGAGGTGCTGAAACAGCGCTGAGGGACATGGTTCAGCACAAGAGTTTGGTAGAGTTAAATAATGATTGGACTTGATTAAAGGTCTTTCTCAAATGAAATGATTCTGTGATTCTAAATTTCTTATGGATGCAACATTTGCTTCAAATCTCAAAGTGGGTTTCTTTATTTCTTGAGGCCTTAATTCCCACTGCTGAACTGCAGCCTTATCAGTCCTGGAGAAGTCTAATAGTAGCTGAAATGCAACCCTTTACCTAAGGAAGCCGATGTGCAGTTAATACAAGGTAGAAGACAAGAGAATCTGAGCACAGCAGAGTAATTTGCTCTTCATCAGTAACATGCACAGAAATATTCACTATAGTCTGTTTCCTTATTTAGCAGAACATGATTTGAAGACAATAAATTGAAGAGGGGAGTTTTATTTGCCATAAGGATTGGTGTTTGTATCTTAAAAGGGTACATCTATGACTGGTTGTAACGTCTTTATGTCACTTGGTTCCCATTGCTTCTAAAGTTCATTGTTATCTTACGGTTTGGGGGTTTGTTGTTGCTTTTGGTTTTGTTTGGTTTGATTGGGTTGCTTTTCAGTCTGGGTTGCTTTTTCCTGAATTAGTGGTGAGCTATCTCTATTGGATACAGCACTTTGGCACAAGTGGGATATTTATAGCTTCAGCATTCCTCTGAAATTCAGAATATATTCTTAGAAAGTCTGTGCTAGGCTGGAAATCAAATATGAACACTTTACAGAAACTAGCATTAGCTACTTTATGTAAAAATGTGAAATTGCAAGAAAAAGCTTAAGTAATTTTGTTTGAGATCATATCAAGGCAGGTGACAAATAGGGCAGTTACTGAAACAAACAAACAAAATAGTAAAGCACAGAAATGGGTAGATTTTAAATCACAGTGAGTGTTTCTATTCTGGCAGTTAGAAAGCTGTTTTCATAGGATCATAGGATGTTAGGGGTTGGAAGGGACCTCCTGTCAGGGTTGGGCAAAACTGAATAGTCTAAGAAAGTAAGGAGAGTAAGCAGGATTGAGTAACTGAACTGATAAGGAGGCACAGCTGCAGAGGGGTGGCCTTGTGAGGCTAGCAGAGAAGCTGAGGGAGTTCTGAGCTATACGAGGAGGGGAGGCTGGTCAGCCCTGGGAACAAGCAATGTTGTGGCTAAGCTGCCACAAAGGGGGATAAGGGGGGGTAGTTGGTGAGGTCTGCCTCTGTGCATGTGGACAGCCCATTTCTCCTATGTAAGCCTATCAAAAGTGCACACCCCTGCACCGAACTTCACTATATAGGTATCATGCTTAGCTTCGATAAACAGATTGACCATTATGCATCACACTGGTGTAAGCCCTCTGTCTCTCCCTCTCCTGCGCAGCCTAGAAGAGAGGCCAACTCAACAACCTCCAAAGATCATTGAGTCCAACTTCTCTGCCAGAGCACGACTATAATCTAGTGCAGGTCACACGGGAATGTATCCAGGCAGGTCTTGAAAGTCTCTGAGCAGCCTGTGCTCCATGACCCTTACAGTAAAGAAGTTCTTCCTCATGTTGAGGTGGAACTTCCTGTGCTGTAGTTTATACCCATTGCCACTTGTCCTATCACAGGGTGCAACTGAGAAGACTTTGTCCCTTCCCCCTTGACCCCCAGCCCTCAGATATTTATAAACATTGATTAGATCCCCTCTAAGTCGTCTCTTCACCAGACCAAAAAGCCCCAGGTCCCGCAGCCTCTCCTCACAGGGCAGTGCTCCAGCCCCTTAATCATCTTCCTAGCCCTCAGTTGGACTCTTCTGAGTAGATCCCTGTGTGATGGATCATGCAAAATTAATAATCTGTATTAATTTTGATATCCAGGCAAAGATTATTAGTATCTATGAAAACTGTTTATTAACATTAAAACTCTCCAGAAAACTTATTCACAATTTCCAACAATAAACACTTTGGAAATTTATACACATGGGGAACAGGCAAAACTGGATCACTTGTTTCTTAAAGTGGCAAAAACAAACATTATAGTGGAAGAGAAGATTCTAGCGGTTAATTATACTGCTTATCCACTAGAGGACACAGGAAGCTCCTTACTGCTTATGGCAGAAGGCAACAAGTGAATTAGAAGAGGTTTTAAGTATTTACTCACAAAATATTATCAAACAGTACCCGAAGCACATGGAGGGGTTGCTGCAAGTGGCCTCAAAGCTGTTAAAGGCTTTGGAGTTTTCCCAGGCTCTTTTCTCAGGAAGCTGGGAGTCTATAGCAGAGGTTCTGACCTGGTTCCTCTTGATTCCCAATTCAGCAGAAGCCTTGCAGAGGGGCAGGCAGGATGCAATGCAATGTGCAGTCTTGGCTCAATGTCACATTGGCTATGCAGGCCGATCACATGCAGGCATCTAGAGTCTGCTCCTGGTAAGCTCGAGGCAGTGGTTTCCAGGCAATTTCAGGATGCAGAGAGGCAGCAGCAGCAGCTACCTGCTCATCCCTTTCATCAACACCAGCCCAAGAATAATGGGCCTTTGGACATAGATTAGCCAATCAGAATGGCACTTTTTCAATCTTGACCATACTAGGTGAAACCAGGGCTTTCGTTTTCCTTTCCTGCAGTTGTTTCCCCCAGCACAGAATGGGGGGGAGCAGGGGAACACGTCTGAGCAAGCCAGAGAAAAAAAAATCAGAAAAAAAACAGAAAAAAAATCAGAAAAAAACAGAAAAAAAATCAGAAATCTCTCCATTCAAATAATTCCAAGGAAAACAGTTTTTCTNGGACATAGACAAGCCCATTTTAGGCCTATCAGGCCTACCATGACACTCTGTCCTTCCTGAACTGGGGAGCCCAAAACTGAATGCAATATTCCCGGTGAAGTCTCACCATGGCATAGCGAGACCTCACCTGAATTTTGCTGGATTCTCTCTCATTCTAATTTCTTCTCTAGCTTCTTGTTTGGGGGAAAAAAATCAGAAATCTCTCCATTCAAATAATTCCAAGGAAAACAGTTTTTCTGTAAAGACTTGGTCAATGAAACTGCATAGTTTATGTAAACTGAAAAAGGAAAGATTGGGGGGTTAGAGTTTATTCGGCTTAAGGTTTGTTCAGGTTTGAGTGCTGGGTTGGTGGTGTTATGACCTGCTCTGATATCATTGTGTCAAATACGCTCTCAGTTATGGGAAACAAAATGTCATTTTAGAATAAGCTGTGCTTTACAAATCATTGTATTGTGTAGGGAGAGGAAAGCTCAAAGCATGATCTGCTGTCATTCCACATTTTTCAGTTAGTATTTCACTTACGGGGTTAATTTATCATTGCAGTCTGGATCTCTAATTTTATAATGCATTTGGGGAGGAGGAGGAATTGGATGATAACCAGAATTGGAGGTGTTTCTCTTGGCAGCTGCGTCTTTCTAAATAAGCTTGTGATCGTTCTGTTTCTGATCTTGAATCTAAATCCAAGTAACAGAGTAGTTATAGATAATATTTGCAATTTCAAATAATATTCATTATTATATATTATTATTGTTCATTATATATAATATCGTGGCCGTTTGAGCTGATTGTTCTAATTCAGACATAGGGGAGAGATGAACATTACAGGGATAGGCCACAGAATGGCAACAATAGATAAGTTAATATAATTTCATTGGAGCATCAAGAGCTTAATGTCTAGAAGCACAGTTTGTTCCCCCCCTTTGCTGGCTTCTGCTGCTTTGAGCTACGCTGCCTATCTTCCCTGGCTGCTGTTTCGGCTGCTGCTGCTGCTGCTGCTTTCGCCGCCGCTTGTCCCCTCCCCCATCTCCCTTAAGGTTATTGTATTTTTCTTTGTTTCTTCTCTCATAGTAATTTCTCTTTCTAAATATAATTTCATCTTTCCCTGACTTTCAAAACAAAAAGTCTGTGTTGTGGTGAATTTATTTTCCCATGGGGGGGAATTCACTCTAACCCGGGACAAATATATATTATGCATATATATATATATATATA
>WAAF01018662.1:0-44795 GCA_013400475.1 Tricholaema leucomelas
TCTGAGCTGGTCTGGTAAATTTTATTTGGGGAGTGGTTTTCCCAGCCCACAATATATTAGATTAAAAAAAAAAAATAAAAAAAAATCAGAAGTGTGAATACTCATACATACTGTCCACTTAGCTGTCAGGAAAAATACATGGTATGTTATCAAGTACCAGTTCATGCATTTTTCACAAATAGGTTTTCTCAGATATTTTGTGGAAGTGATAGAAAGACTTAATTGTGTTTATTAAAATTTATATTGTGAATGTATCCCTGATATAAATCTTGCTGTAACCCTCTTCAGTTTCCTTAAAGGAGACATGTTTATTGTCCATAATGAATTGGAAGATGGTTGGATGTGGGTTACAAACCTACGGACAGATGAACAGGGTCTTATTGTAGAAGACCTGGTAGAAGAAGTGGTAAGTAATTTTCATATTCAAATTTATTAAATGAATAAGGTTTATTTGTAAAATAATACTGAAATATTTTAGTTGCCTGTTTTCTAGCTATGTGCTTTCCTAAATCTAGCAATTGGATCTACTGATTTTAAAATAGTGTAACAAACTTAAACTTAATTCTGTATGACCAAAGTCTTTATTCACTTGTAGAAATTATTACAGATGAGTGATCTTGCAAATTTACTGGGGAGTTTCATACACTGAACTGTCCTGGTGAATAATCTAGTACTCATTTAACTGCATTTCTATTTTTATATTTTTTCCATGAAGTTATCAAACTGTATGGAATGTAATTTTTCGTTGTGATCTCTTTGTTTTTAGGATGAAATGTGAGTTAAAAAGGTATTGGTTAGTTAATTATACCTATGAAGGCTTGTGTGAACTCATAAGCTTATCAGGTGACCTATAGATAATTCAGTTATCTGGAGATTACATGGTTTAAGAAAAATCTGGGGTTTATTCTGAAGGGTTTTGGTTTTGGTTTTAACAAGCTCAGCATTGCCATTGCCTTGAAGTCAAATATTATGAAAAATACTTGACAATATTTTCTTGCACATTGTATGTGATTTGCTAACAGCAGTGGTACCTGCAGATGCTTCTCAGTCTGCATCAGGATGTAAATGGTTAAAGTGAAGTGGCAGAAACAAACTATTGGTCTGTAGACTTACCTATCAGGTATCAAGTTAATCTTAGGAAACCTGAGATTTAAAAAAGTTACTACTTCTAAAGAAGGACTTGAAACATTGTAGAAGCAGTCCTCTGAAATAACATATTTTGGCTGAATTTTTCACTTAATGGAGAGGAAAACTACTTTAACTGCAATAAGCCCTTTGTTCAAAAAATTCCCAGACTTCTTAATGTTGTGGATTTTTTTGTTTCTACAGAAGGTGATTTTTTTTTTTTTTTTTTTAAATTGAGCTGTCCTGTTGTCACACACTTCATTAATATGTTGGTTTTCTCATTAGGGAAGAGAAGAAGATCCACATGAAGGCAAAATGTAAGGATTTTTGGTTTGTTATTAAAAGCAATCTTTACTGTTTATAAAAAGTCAGTTATGAAGTTTCACACCCTCTGGGAAGGTGAACCCAAGAGATGTATTTTTTTAATCTCAATACCTTTTTTCTATACTAGCTGCTGAAGATGCATGGATAATTGACATGTAAGAATTCTGTCATTGATGGGTTTTGCAGTGCTAAAATCTTGGATGTGTCCCTGTATGATCACCTTCAGCCAAAATATGCACAATATAATGGTTCTTGAACACAGAGTTTGTCTTAGGTATTCCTCTGGTTTTCAGATCTGCACAACTAAATCCTGGAGAGAGAGCAAAAACGATAGTTCCAGCTTGTCTCTTTTACCTTCATGTAATAACACTTAAGCTTTGAAGAGAAGGCTGGAGAACTATTAAAATTTGTTCTGTTTATTTAAATACCTACAATTTTTAAAAGATTGAATACGATTTATAATTAACAATATGTTGGTATGTCAATTTATGGATAGATTGTCTTCAGTAGTAAAGATGAGTGGCAAAAGAAAGTTCTAATAAACTTCTAGTGGCATGATTATTTCGTCTGTCCTCTGCTTGCTTACCATACTTGCAGCTGTGGCATTTCTGCTTTTTTCTGTGTTTCTCAGTTTGTGGTCTCCAACAAACTTAAAGCTGAAGGAAGCATTTCTTATTAATCTTTCTAGGAGAAAGAAAATCGGTTGAGTGTCTGGTGTTTGTTTACTGTTGGCCAGTGTTCTGCTACTCAGTTTGGCACTAGTTTGGCCTTGAAATGTGGGATTTGCTTTTTCATTTGCAGAGTAGCTTGTATCTGATGCTAGGAGTTTTGACACTGTCTGTCTGCAGTTACTTGTGCCACTCAGAAGAATTCTGTGGAGGCAATAATTCCTTCAGACATGCCAGTAGCCAGAAATTATCCTTTAAAGGTATAGAAAGAAAGTTAAAGCTAGAGCTCTATTCTGATACCTAAGAAGGCCATATTTTTTTAGTATTATTTTAAAGGACAGAGTAAGCTATTAAGTTGTAGCATGTTAAGCTCTCATGCATAGTCACAAGTATCAGGCTGAGACTAGACAGAAGCTACTGAACTCTTTCAGGACACTGTTCTGACGCAGAACTCTGACAAAGTAGAAGGTGTGAGATGTAGCCTAACAAAGCTGAGTTTTATTTCCACAGCTTCTGGCAAAATTCAATTTGTATTTCTCTGTGTAGTCTTTAATCTCGTTATTTGAGTTTTGGATTTCATGATTCAAGCAAATGACTTTATTAGAGTGACTTGAAATAATGGCTATCAAATTATCTATGATTGAGACAGTTCATTTTCATCTCTAAACATAATTGGATTTGAGTATCAACTGTTGAACATTTTTATTGAAAACACTTCTTTTATAAACCCATTATTACTTTTTTTTTCATGCTGTTGGCAGAACAGAATTACTAAATAGCATAATCATTGATCATCTCATCTATGTGTATCAGGTATTTTTAAATAGAGATCAGTTCACAGGTACCAGAGCCTTGGATGTCACCACAGCTAATGAAAGAATGCTGTTAGTCTTGCTTTCTAATTTTTGTCTTCACCTTTGTTAAGATGGTTTCATGGGAAGATCTCCAAACAAGAGGCATACAATTTGCTGATGACAGGTACTTGTGTTTCTGATTGAAGTACAGTGGTAGTGAAATGGCACAAAGTGATTCAGTTTGTATGAAACTGTGGCAAAACTTCTTTTTACATGTGAACATATTTGAGCATTTAATCTGATCAGCTCCTGTTACTTCAGTAAAGCAATTCACTGGAAGAAAACTGCTGTGGCTATGAGTGTTGAGTATATTCTCAAATGTGGTTAATTTAATATTTTTTTATTGAAGTATTTTTTAAATAATACTTGTAATGAGTTATATCCCTTATTGATATCTTCATCAAAATGCTATGGAGAACAAGCTTTTATATACCTAAAGAAAAAATGTATTATAAACTCTTTTAGCCCTTTAATAGAGCAAATATTAATTGAGATGCAAATATCAGGATTTCTGACCCATATTGTTATATATCATGCTTTAAATATTAGAACAGAAATAGTTAGTTTTTGGAAATACATTGTGAAGCATTTTCTGTAAAGTAGTGTCTAAGACGTAAAAAGGTTGCTGACTACAGCCAAGCCTTTTTGCATGAATTTTGACAGTTTAGTTCCATGTCATCTAGTTGAAAATTACTGCTGAAACTTACCTATAGACTTTGCGTTTCTTCAGGTGTGCTACTCTTGTTAATTTCTGTGGGAATTATTTGATTAGAGCTTATATATAATGCTAAAGTAACACATGTGATATGTTTTCAGTCGGTCAAGTGTGCAGTTTTCTTGTGAGGCCTTCAGATAATACACCTGGGGATTATTCACTGTATTTTCGGACCAGTGAAAATATTCAGCGCTTTAAAATATGCCCAACATCAAACAATCAGTTTATGATGGGTGGCAGATACTATAACAGGTAAGCTTTAATGGTAAAAGGAATTGTGTGTACTTTGTATAGGTGTAAAGAATTTGCATAACTTCTTTTATTTATTTACTGATAAAAGACTGACGTTTTCTTAATAATATACTAACCATTTAACCTAATTTCCTTACTAGTTACTTTTAACTGATCAGGTTGTTAAAGCTTGCAGAAGCCTAATGTAGCTTGTTTCTTTTTAAGTATTGTCCTTCTGCACATATTTTACTTCACACTAAATTATGGACTGTATGGATCATATGTTCATCTGTAATTTAGAAAGTGTGGTGTTGCCTCAGTAGCTACTATTTGTATTCTTGCCCATTTGAAAAGAGAAGAGACAAATTATAATTTTACCCAAAGACATTCAATGGGAGTTTAAAATAGTAGAAAATAATATTTACAGGAACAGAGACAAAATACCTTCATTGTTGGAAAAAGTCATTAAATTGCATTGTGTGTGATACTTTGTGAGAAGTACTGATCAGCTCATTTAGAGCTAGCGAACTTTGTGTGCATTTGTCTTGCCATAGGTACCAAAAAAGAAATAATTTGGACAAAAATAAAAAAAACAAGAGATGTGGGAGAAACTAACAATATCATTCCATCTGTGATAGTCTTGGGTCTAGAGTTGTTGTAGATGCAAGACTTCTCAGTAGTAAAAACTCTCCTCTCTCTTTTATGGGAGGCTGTTACCTGCATCACAAAATCAGCAACTTTCCAGACTTGATTACCTTGAACCAGGGCATTCTTCATCCCAATAGAGAATTTCTCCCAGTTTGGCTTCTGAGTGCATGGAGATCCAGCAGCTAGTATCTCTGAGAAAATGTTGAGGTCTCCCAACTTAGAAGCTCAGTGAACTTTTTCATATGTCTTCAAATGGAGGATCACATGAGGCTAAACAATTGGACCTTTATGAACCTATGCATGTTCTACACCCTGATTACCCGAGTACCTTCTGCATTAATCAATCTGTTTCCAGACACAGCCTCATTGAAAACCAAGCTGGTTGCAGTGTTGGCCTTTCGTAATGATAAATTTTATTTGCCCATTCTCTACTTAAATGGCTTATTAGGAAGATGATAGGTTAGGGGCCTCCACCATAGGTGCTGTCTAACTAGCAAATTAGTGAAACTCTTACTAGTCTCAGATGGTTTTGCAGCATTAAATACTAGACCTTCAAAAAGATGCTACTTTCGGTAAGTTATTGTTTTAGATCACTAACACAATACTGGATTCACTTGAGGCGTGCATGTGAATTATGTTTATCTCAAAAAAGGTTCTATGGTGGAAGAAAACAAAAGTAGCACTAGTTATGGCAAAATGCTTTTAAACTATTGTTTTTAAAAAATATTTTGGTATCTAGTTTACAGAGGTCTGCCTCAGTGGGAGAAGGGGTTTTGCTAGCTACAAAAGGATTTATTTCTGCTATGGATTTTAAAGAATTCCATCTATACTTCTAGGCTCCCATTCAGTCCAACTTAGTATGTGCTGCACTTTGATAAGCTTCCTGAAAGGTTAGGGATGAAGTGGCACAAAATGCAAGATAGTAAGGCTGCAAAATGAAGATGTTAACTGCTCAAATTCTCTAATGTAAGATTTACTGTATAAGACAATAAATAAGGAGCAGGAAACAGAAGAAAAACTTTGTGGGCTTTGTAATTCTCTTATTCATTTAATGGGAACTAAAAGAGAATTCTCAAATATGTGAAGAATTACATGGGGGTTTTGGGCGTTTTGAGGGTGGTGGCATAGTTTTTGTTTGTTTTTTCTTTGCCTTTAACAATCAAAAATTGGTTAAAAAACCCAAGAAAACAGGGCACTGAATCCAGAATAGAGAGATATAAAGCATGTATCTATGCAAGATAATGAAACTATTTTTAAGTACTTCTTGGTACAGATATCTCTTGTCTTTGTGGCTTATCTAAAAATAGACTTTACTAGAACATTTCAACTTGAATCTGTTTGTACCATGGATAGGAAATTACTCCGTTAATGATATTTTCACATTTTTGTGGGAAAGCTGACAAAGCTTTGCTGGCTGTACTGAGTCTGCCTGGGGGTGGGGGACAGTTAGTTTCTTTACAACAGCCAGTATGATGCCATGATTCAGATTTGCAGCCCAAACCGTGTTGATAACACCAGTGTTTTGGCTCTTACTGAGCATTGCCTGCACACTGTTGAGGCTTCCTCTGTTTTCCAGAGAACCAAACTGACCAAAGAGGTATGCTCAGCAATAAAAAAATGGAGAGGATATTTTGTCTTCCTCAGCGGGTATTGCTCAGACTGTCTGGGCATCAGCTGCCTTGTGAGAGGTGGTGAGTGAGTGCATTTACATCACTGGTGTCCTTCCTCCTCCTCTACGTAGTAAACTCTTTTTGTAAGGTTCTGTCACATTTACTGTTTTCTCATCTATCCTGAGGGAAAGCACTTTGGGGTGTTTAGCTGCTGGCTAGTTCCAGCCCTTAGTAGGTATTCAGCATCCCACTCTTCCTCCTCCTTTACTGGAGCTTTTGTTGCTAATCATAGCATTATTTGGCAGGGAATATCCCTTTGGCTGGTTCAGGGTATTTGTCCTGCTGTGTCTGCCTCCTTACCATTCTCTGTCCTGTTTTTGGGGTGGGCAGAATGGAAAAGCCTCAGCACTGCGAGTGATGGCTCAGCAACAGTCAAAACACCAGTGCACACTGGTATTTCAGCGTTCCCATTACACCTAAAAGCAGCACTGCTGCTGTGAAGAAATTTAATGCCTTCCGAGGCAGATCTTGTACATCTCAGTACAAAGATAAGCAGTAACTGGTCTATGGATTTTACTGTGAATGTGATTGAGCACTGGAACAAGTTACCCAGAAAAATGTAGCATCTCCTTCCTCTGAGATGCTCAAGATGTGACTGAGCAATGGCTGCAGTAACTGTCTCAAATGCCTGCTGTGCTCTGTTATTCTGTGAGGAACTTCCACGTGTGTTTCACAGAGTTTTCAGTGTGAGAACACTTCTACTGTTTCAGTTCTGATTTTATAGGAAAAGTATACCAAGCCATTTCTGTCCTTTTATTCTCTGTATCTGCTGCCTTTCAGAAATTCAACCTACATAACAGGTAGCATTGAAAAGACAGCAGCAAAAACCTAGACTGTAAAATAAATCATAATTCTTCATTTCTGGTGATTTTATATCAAAGAAGAGGATAAGAAACAATGTCCCAATAGTTTATAAAGTGAACAAGCTCTCTACCTTGAATTTGAGAGATGATAAAATCAGAAAAACTAGATGACTGGAAGGTAATTTTATTTCAGATGGTAGATTAATCTGTATTGTGATGGGCTGAGCAATGTGTGGGTTTGATATTGTCTTTGCCTTTATAGGTTAACAGTTTATAGAGTGGTGTTGCTTAGTTCTGCATCCTAGAGTCATCATTATGTGAACTGTCATCTGTTTGAGTAACTCTCAAATCACTCTTTAAGTGCTAAAATAAAACAGTTCTACTCATCATGGTGATTTCAAAATCATCCAAGTTGGCAAGTTCTGGGGAACCTGAGAAGTCCTATGCACTTTAAAATTACTGAAATAACTGTAATGCTATGTTGAGACACAACTTACTTCCGTATATCAAGCCAAGTTTAACAGTTTATTAAAAAAAAAAAATCCATGTTTATTTATGCTTTCCTTGATGCGTTTTATGTAAATATGATTTTTGTGGTTGTCAGACATCGAAAAGCTCTATGATTCATTTTTTGTCCTCTAGATAAGTTTTGTGGTCAGTCTGATTTCATGCTTGACGTTTTTACATGTCAGATAACTCTGATGACTTGGAGATTCATGTTCTCTAGTGTACTTGTCTGGAGATACCTAGTATCTTTGTGTTCTCACTGTTCAGTTTGTTCAGGCACTGGCACTATATAAGTGGCCATCTGAATCAAGTTCATTTGTGTGATGAGAGGACTGCAAAGCAAACGTTTTAGTCTCTCCATCGTGGCATAAAGTTCTAGTCTATTGAGTAGGAATAGTATTCTAACTCCCAAAGGAGTTTTCAAATACAACTCAGTTTATTCTTCCATTTTATGAAATTGGAAGAATTTAGGCACCTGCTTCTTATACCGAAAAACTCATGCTGGCATTTTTAACGGAGGAAGGGGAAGAGGCATTGACAGTCCAGGTATTTTTTATTTTATTAATGAGAAAAAAAAAATGTAATGCTGTTTTGCTTTTTATTGGCAGTGCCTATTCAATGAGCAAAATAAAAATATCTGAGTCTTTCTGTAATGTGGTAAGGTTTAATTTTCTACGCAGCACATGGCATATGCAGATTGCATCTCAGTAGAAGCTGAAATAAATTACTTGATTTCAGTAATACTAAAACCACAAATTGATGTAGTTCTGTGTAACTGAAAACTGAAAAAGAAATACTTGTGGGAAGATTATTTTATCAGTTGTGTGCTAACTCAGTGCTTCAGAATGAGAGAGATAGAAGGAAATAAAGGTGTCTTGCTTATTGTAAAAGTTTTTGAGATAATTTTTACTGCATCAGATACTCATCCTGTGTTGCATGTAACTGTGTCCAGTTGTAATAGATTTCATTGCTGTGTGCCTTACTATCTTTGCACATGCAGTTAAGTATGCATGAAGTGTCTTCTCACCAGTTTTGTGTTCTATTTAATTATTATTCTTCTAGGTTGATATTTTGCATATGAATGATTAATTTCTATCAGTGTTCATACTGGATTTCTTTATTACTGTGTAAATTTAAGTAGCTGCAAAAGCTAAAGCAACTTGAGTTTCAGCTTGTATCTCACTTCTCTCTTGAGCCTTCCAAACACAACTGCTACTTGAAGCTGGTGGTTAGAATGAATGCTTACCTGTAGCGGAGTGCTACCAACTGAGTATTTAACATGAAAGCTCAGCCATTTTGTAGTGTAAGCTGTTCTACAAACCTTTTCTGTTCCTTTCCTCCTAGAAAGAAATTGCTCTGCACTTGTGGTATCTCTCATTTACCTTCTTTAGTTAATCTAGGATAGAAGTTTATTGCAGATATAATAACAATTTTCAGCTGCCTTGTAGAGCTGGTAATGTACATGTGCTACTTGAATGTAAAAAAGCAGTGTCCTTATCTGGCATTTTAAGCAACTAATTAAAACATTTTGCAGAGTTTAAATTTAATACATTCAGAATACAGTTTTGTGAGATTTCCTTGACTTCATTTGCAGCAATGAGAATTTACTGCTATACTGAAATTAAGATATTTAACACTTAATTTTATTAATTTTGTGAGAAAGTTTTCTGTGGTTCTGTGGAAAAGCAAATTCTCAGAGGAAACACCTGTTTAACGTTTAAATGGAAACACTAACCTGTTTAACATCTGAATCCTCTCTTTTTCTTACTGGAACAGTATTGCTGACATCATTGAGCACTACAGAAAAGAACAAATTGTTGAAGGATATTACCTTAAAGATCCTGTTCCAATGCAGGTAAGATTTTGTCTTTGAGCTTTTGTTGTTGAAGGCATAGGCCTAATAATCAATGAATCAGTTTATGAACAGAATTACAGAAAGCAATGGTAATTAAACAGCATCACCTCCAATTTTAATAGTTTCAGCTTGTATATCTCTTGTTTTATCCTCAAATGCATTCACTTGCTAAAGGTTGGCTTGTAGTCACCAGAAAAAATGGTAAGCATTGTCTGTCCTCTGAAGTGTTCATCCTCTGCTGTGTCCATCTAGTTCTGGTCCCTTGCTCAACCATGCTGTGGCTTAGTCCCGTGTTAGGGGCAACCAGGCTGCCCTGTATCTGAAGTTATTCTTCTGCCAGAGGAAATATGTATGCACAGAAAAGCTTCAGGGATGATTTCAAGGCTGGAATTGCAGGACTTGTTCTGGAGTGCTCTTGCCCAGTAGTAAAAGCTCTTCATGAGGAATCTCCATGTCATGCAGCTTTTCAGGAACTCGTAGCTAGTTATGAAGTGTACATGTTTATTTTATTCCCTCTGTGTTCCCACACTTTTCTGTTTCAATGGTCAGAAATTTAATTTCCCTCTAAACTATACTCAAGTCATACCCCTTAGAGATCTGTCATATCAACATAGAATCATAGAATCAACCAGGTTGGAAGAGACCTCCAAGATCATCCAGTCCAACCTATCACCCAGCCCTAGCCAGTCAACTAGACCATGTCACATGAGACCATTTCTCTCAGTTATCTTGCTAAGCCAAGTGTACTAAGTACAATCCTGTCCATTTTTAATGTTCTTACCAATTTTGGTGCAAGCTTGCCTTCCTTCAGTGTGCTGCACCAGAACAGCTCAGAATACTATTTCAAGGGTAATTCCTTATTTTCTCTGGAAAATACTTAATGAGTCCTGTTTTTGTTTCCTGTAGTGGGTTGATCCTGGTGAGCAGCTAGGGACTGTCACCTATCTTTGCTCACTCCCCTCTCCTGTGGATTGGAGACAAAGACAAAATAAATCCTGGGTTGAGAAAAATATATCTCTGTGAGCAAAGGAAAAGGTGATGGATACAAAGGCATTTACTCACCACTTCCCACAAGCAAACTGATGCCCAGCTGGTCTCTGAGCAGTGGTCACCCAGGAATGCACCATCCTGCCACCACTACTACCTTCTCAGTTTTATTGCTGATCATGATGTTAACCTGTCAAAAAATACCCCTCTATTAACTTCTTGTCAGCTGTCCCAGCTACATCTGCTCTCAGCATCTTGCCACCC
Source organism: Tricholaema leucomelas (assembly GCA_013400475.1). Lineage (NCBI taxonomy): Eukaryota > Metazoa > Chordata > Aves > Piciformes > Lybiidae > Tricholaema lacrymosa > Tricholaema leucomelas. The sequence goes on from WAAF01018662.1 coordinate 10,652, forward strand.
CAGCCACCTTGCTGAGAGCAGGGGCAGAGTGTGGGATGGAGAAGGTCTTGAGGCTGTGCAGGCACGGAACAGCAGAAGCCAAAATGCCAAAACTCAGTGCTACTGGACTGTTGTGGAAAAAGTTAGCTCCTGCCACACCCAGTATGTTGTCATAGCCATGTTATATCATAGCTAATCCTCAGCTGTTTAAGTTTCTAATTTTCTGTTTTCTAGTGGTAAGTATCAACAGGTGTAACTTTCATCTTGTACTAGTAAATTTATACCTTGTTAATCTGATGTTTCCTATGCTGCTAATTGTGTTGTGTTGGCAGTGCTTCTCAGTAGTTTGCTGCAGTTAGCTTGCACTTGATAATGTGGCTGGGGTAAAAGCCAAACAAGAGTCCTGAGACAATGCCTTGAAAAACTTCTCTAGTAACTTTCCTCGTTTTTCTCTTGAATCATAACAGTAATTGTCTTAATTTTAGCTTTTTGCATAGACACTCAGAGTTCCTGTGGTAATTATCTTCTCTGTAATAAATAATTTTCCATGTGAGACTACTTCATATTATTTTAACCTATTAAGATATGTTTACAACTTTCTTTGTTTAAAAATACTTACTTTCATCTTTGCGTTATCACCTTTCTCATACAACTGTGCTCTGTGCTTTTGAGGGGAAGAAAAAAATCAAGTCTTGCATACTGTTAGGCTCAGTCTGCAGGACTTCATGTGTCTAACATAACATTTTCTTCCAAATATTTGTCACTAGATCTGCTGTTTTGTGTCCTCTTCCTTTTTGTAGTTGTGTTATGGATATTATCTTGAGCTCATAAACATCTGGATATTGCTCCCATTTTAAGTCCAGTAATTCCCCTTAGTATTATTACCAGAGTATTTTTCATTTTGCTTTTGTTATGTTGTTCAGAATCATAATTGTTATAGATAGATGGGCAGGAAGAAAAGTAACATATTTAGTATGAGCCAGTTCTTTTATTGCTTTTCATCTCAGTGCCTTTCTCACTACTTCACAGTCTTCCTTTTCATGTTTTCTTATGGCTGAAGAACTTTTGATAATCAGCTTACTTGGTAAGGCCAAACTTGGCTTGTCTTTTGCCCATTCTCATTTGTTACTTGCATTTCCAGATGCTATAGTTTTCTGTGTGAATTTATCCTTTTTATGTTTCCTCTTTTTGCTTTCTTCTCTTCTCTTGAGTTCTACTCAGTTGAGACATCCTAGTTCTAATGAGATTAATGAGGGACTGGTCAACATTGAGCAAGTTGTTTTTAATGGTGATCGACACCATTCTTGTTGCTTGAGTTTATCCTCAAAAGCTTTGGTAGAAGAAGTTTACGAGATAATTCTTTAGAGACTTGCATAAATTTAACAGTGAAAGGAACCACTTCTTACTTGATATCAAAAAAACGCAATGTTGCTCTGTAGAAATTGTTCTGTATTGAAAACTTTTTTTTTTCTTCTATCATAATTCTGGAAATATGGAAATGGTTATATTACATTTCTAGAAAGGGTATTATATGACAAATTATTTTGCTTTATTAGAATGCATGAGAGTGCAATAGTAGTGGATTGATAGCATTCATTACAGTGACATAGACAATGTCATAGAGTGCACTCTTAGTAAGTTTGCCAATAATACCAAGCTGTGTGGTGCAGCTGACATGCTGGAGGGAAGGGATACACCCAGAGGGACCTCAGCAGGTTGAAGAGGTGGGCCCAAGCCAACCTCATCAGGTTCAGTAAGACCAAGTGTAAGGTCCTGCATCTGGGTTGGGGCAATCCCAAGCACAAATACAGGCTGGGCAGTGTCTGCCTGGAGAGTAGCCCTGAGGAAAGGGACTTGGGGGTGCTGGTGTACAAGAAGCTCAACGTGAGCCAGCATTGTGCATTTGCAGCCTAGAGAGCCAACTGTGTCCTGGGCTGCATCAAAAGAAGCATGGCCGACAGGTCAAGGGAGGTGGTTCTCTCTCTCCACTCTGATGAGACCTGGAGTACTGCCTCCAATTCTGGAGCACCTGTTACAAGAAGGATATGGACATGCTGGAACATATCCAGAGAAAGGCCACAAGGATGATTAGAGGGCTGGAGCACCCGTCCTGTGGAGATAGACCGAGAGAGTTGGGGCTGTTCAGTCTGGAGAGGAGAAGGCTCCAAGGAGACCTCATTGTGGCCTTGCAGCATTTGAAGGGGGACTACAGGAAAGCTGGATAGGGACTTTTTAGGGTGTCAGGCAGTGATAGGACTAGGGGGAATGAAGTAAAACTAGGAGTGGGTAGATTCAGATTGAATATCAGGAAGAAGCTCTTCACCATGAGAGTGGTGAGACACTGGAACAGGCTGCCCAGTGAGGTGGTAGAAGCCCCATCTCTGGATGTTTTTAAGGCCAGGCTGGATGTGTCTCTGAGCAACCTGATCTAGTGCCCATGGCAGAGGGGTTGGAACTAGATGACCCTTCAGGTCACTTCCAGCCCTGACTAATCTGTGATTCTATGATCCTGGTTGAGCTTCATAGTATGTAAGTTTTTTAATGGCAATTTCTGACCTTAAAATAATTTTTTCTTCTCTGTTGCCCAGCATCAAGAACAAGTGCTTAATGACACGCTGGATGGAAAAGAAATCTATAATACAATTCGTCGGAAAACAAAGGATGCTTTTTATAAAAATATTGTCAAAAAAGGTTATCTTCTGAAAAAAAGTGAGTTGTGTTTACTACTGTGATTTTTTTCTAAAATAAGGCAGTGTCAGAGAACAGCCTTTTCTTAATCTGTAACCTGAACTTCCTTTCATGCACCTTCAATCTATTTCCTTGTATCCTCTTGCTGGCCCCCAGAGAGAGATTAGCACCTGTTTCTTGAGGAAGGTGTAGACTGTGCTCAGGTGACTCCTCAGCAAGGAAGCCATCTTGTTGGCTTTTCCTCTCTGAGTTGAATTGAAAACCTTTAGCTAATAGATGATGAGCTGCTACACATGTGAAAACTGCAGTGCTTAGTATATGAATAAATGTACATAGCTGCTTGTAGAATGACTTCAATAAAATCAGTCTTGCATCAATGGGACAGTGTAGTAAGTTGATACTGATTTGTCTTTTCAAAACAGAGCTAGTACTGGTTTATTGAGACTCATGGTCACTTTATGATGATCAAAATGTAAAATTAAGGCTGAATTTTTTTTTTCCTAAATGATCATGTGACTTACGCATTCAATAACTGCAGAAGGTTTATAATCCATTGTAGCTCAGAGAACATTTTCTCTGAAGTGGTACTAGAAATTTTTTTTTATGTCTGTGTTTAGGGGTACAATTTTAATTAAAGTTTGCATAATAATATATTCCTGTTTCTCTTCTTTGACTGTACTCTTTTAAGATATTGTAATGCATTCTATTAAATATTAGTCAAAGTTTGGGAGTAACTTTTACATGTACATTCTGATTTGTAATTTAAATTATATTTCTCAACTCTGTTACTTGCAAACTGTTTGGATACAGTCTTAACATTGAGAGAAACTCACTGTTCAAGCAGCTCATCTGCATTGCATAATCCTGTTGAAATTAGTGAAAGCATGTAGGGAATTATTTTTAACTCTTCTGAAGGGGATCTACTTTTACCCACAAGTTGCATAAAACCGAGTATGTATATTGATATTAAAACTTAAATGTGATTACCTGTACATTGTTATTCTGTTTGCAATTTGACAAAAGCTTTACTGCACTCTTTCATTTCCTTCATTTGCAAAATTTACTGTTTCTTTTAAAGAATGCTCTAACTTTCTGCTTGGCTCTTCTTACAGGTAAAGGAAAAAGGTGGAAAAACTTGTATTTTATATTAGAGGGAAACGATGCCCAGCTTATTTATTTTGAAAGTGAAAAACGAGCCACAAAACCCAAAGGACTAATAGACCTTAGTGTGTGTTCCATCTACGGAGTACATGACAGTTTGTTTGGCAGGTAGGACATTGGCTTGCAATTCTTCTATGTGCATCAGAAGAGCTGACTCTTAGAGGCAGGGACAAGACATGGGCTAGTGAGCAAGCAGCCCTGGCTCTACACTGTGGTTCCTGATTCATGCTGAGAATCTACACTTGGTGTGGATTACAACAGTAGACAGTTCTGGCTGATGAATAGTAACTTCTTTAGCTGTGGCAGCTTGATTGCTACATACTGTATGTAACAACGACCTCTATTCATAAATTTTAGAATTTAGTATTGAAATTTTACTGTGAAATAAGATGTCATGGTGATTCAATGTTTTTTTTTTAATGTTGAATACATTAATTGTTCCATGTTGCATTTTACAGACATAGGAGAGTGAGCTGAGAGTTTAAATCCCTTTGAACTAAGAATTCTGTCAGTTCCTAACATTCTTTTGATAGGGATTTGAAAGCGAACTTGGTTACACAGAGTCTGCAAATACTTTTCTATTTAAGAACAGTACTTCTATTAATTAGACCAACTTAGTAGCAGACTAATTTCTATGTCAGCATCCTCAGAAATTGTTTTTACTACAATTTTTGCTGTGATGTTTTGCTACAATGGTTACTATGTTCAGAGATAATTTTCACATCAAATTCTATTCCCTGTAGTATTTTGATGTTTAAAATATGCCAGCTACAAGGGATGTGATTATCAGTGAGGAAGCTGAGAATCAAGAGTCTTTCTTCATCACTGGTGATTAAGAAGAGTTTACATAAATATGTAGCAACTCATCGGTTGTTACGAAAATGCCTCCAACACTCTGTATTGTAAATTATAAAGAAGATATTAGAAATTCTAGTTAGATAGAAATTCTGGCTTTCCTATGGATCTTAGTATTTATTTTAAAATGATAGTGAACATCTATTTGTTTTTGTAAAAAAAACTTAAAGACAAATTGTTTAAACTAGTGGCATTTCTGAAGCAGCAGAGACTTGTGCTTTTGTTAGACATGTTGGGGTTTTGCACATTTTTTTAAGCATTGTAATAATTTTGAAAAACTGTTAAAATAAATAACAAGGAGCCTAGATAAAGAGTATCAGAAGTGTGGTAAGTAGAGTCCTGAAATATGCCTTATGCAAACTGGCAGTTATACAAGAAGTTTTGATGTATTTAGTAAATAAAGAATACTTTGGTTAGCACTGACTACAACTTAACAGCTTTTGTGGGTTAAAGTGTAGCTGGACAGTAAGTGCCCCTAAAAGCGAGTCAGAGGAGATGGAGAGTTGCACTGACTTAGGAAGCTGTTACTGAGGAACTGCAGCTGAGATAAAGTTTCTCATGCATCTCGAGTACTTGGTTTGCCCTTCTCTCAGAAGTACAGTGAAGTCTGTAACTCTGCATGATTCTTTGGTGGCAATGATTTAATGAGCTCCAGGCCTGGCTTCTTCCATGTCTCCTCCACTCCTCAGTGGCATGGCCAAAAAGTGTCCTCTCAGCTTTTCTCCAGGCAGTGAATTGGATGGGGCAAATGAAGACTTGAAACTCATTTGCAAATCAAGTAGGATCCTTCATGCAACACTGGTTTGGGGAGAGCTACATTTCCTTGAGTGCAGTGTGAAAAGGGGTGTAGTATGCACTTCAAATAGCTTGTAATTTGGCAAAGCAAAATATTTTTGTTTAACTTTTTGACTAATCAGTAGCGGTATGCAAAGTGGCAAAGACAGTATTATTGCACTTTGGGTTGTAGAGGTTTGTGTCGCATATTCATGATTTTTGTGTGATCCAATACACTTCTTTTCTGATTGCAGGTGCTGTGGGACACACCGAGATAGGGAATTGCTTATGTTAATACTGTTTCCTGAGATTCTGAAATAACAAATCATTAATGTATGATAAATTAGTTGGGAACTAATGTTGAACCTTGCTGCTTTTAAAGTGTCTAGGAATGGTTCTTACTGACAAGTGTTTTGCATTACTAGATGGCTATGTTTTTTGCTTTGGCTATAAGTCAGCCTATATGCTTGTTAAGTACAGACCATTCTAAAAGGTTCTTAGTACTCTGAAACAAAAGCTGCTGAAGTTTAGTTTTCTAGAAGTGACATAACACATTCAAAACAAACTGCAGTTTTGAAGGACCTGAGAGATTGTCTAGTTGAAATTCTTCCTCTTTCTATATATGATAATCTACAGATACACAAACACAAGTTGATGCAATGTTTGATGCTTCTTAAAGACAATTAAGTGCATTACAGTGTAAAGTTATTAATTCAGTGTAAGCTTTGTTTTGGCACAGACTAACAAGTGAAGATGACAGTTAATGCTACAAAATTTAGTAATTAATTAATTTGTTTGTTTGTTTTTAAGGCCAAACTGTTTTCAGATAGTAGTTCAGCACTTTAGTGAAGAGCATTACATCTTTTACTTTGCAGGCGAAACTCCAGAGCAAGCACAGGTGAGAATTTTTTTTGATAAATATATTTAAGTAGTAATGTTTTGTCTTATGATGCTTAATAATATTGCCCTTCTGAACATGAAGGAAGTGTATCACAAATAGTTCAGTGGCTGTATCTGTATTAGCAGGTGTTACAATGAAATAGCAGTGGGTCTGTAAGAGCAACAGTGGGTGCTGAGAATCCAAGCACTTGAAGGTTCTACTTTGGACAAGTTCTAGTCAGGTCCCATGGACAGAGATTCCATTATTTTCCATTATATGTTTCTGGAGATGTTTTGGGTTTTGGATGGTTGAGTTTTGGTTGGTTTGGGTTTTTTTTTTTTTGCATTTTGGTTTTTTGTTTTCTTTTCTTTGTGCAGTTCCATTCAGAAGAATAATTTAATCACTAGGAGTTTTTCATAAACCAAAGCCTAAAATGCAAGGTTTCCTTCACAATCACTTCCCTGTTCCAAGCTAACTGCTAAGGCACGTATGTGTACACCAATGACCAGTACATATTGAACAGCTACCTTTTGCAGTTAATTGTCCTGTCCGATAGTTGGTGCTTGTTAATAGTCGTGAGACCTGATTTCGTGTAAGAAGTAAGCTATTCTGGTTCCAGTAGGCATCCTTTAGTTAGTAGCCCTCCGGCAATTATGTGTGTTGATTAAGAATTTTAGGATAAAAGCCTAATTCTCTGCCATTCACTCACCAGCAGGAGAAAATGTCTAAGAAACAACGTCCTTACTAGGTGTGCAGCTTTGAAAGTTGCATCAGAAGTGAAGCTTTGCTTTTGGTTTTATTTTAATAAATTAAACTCTTTAGAGCACTTGTATTAGACTTACATTCACCAGAGCATGAAAACTGTATAATTTTAGTATTCTTGTGCTGTAAAGGAAGGCACAATTTGTATTAGTTGTCCTGTTAATACAAGTTTATGATGGTAGCTGACATCGCATCAGAATGATGCAGTGGCTTTTGTCACACAGCTCAGTGTACTGTCTTTGAGAAGCCATGTGCTGTAGAGTAATTGAGAATATATATATCAATTTCTGTGCTTTTTCAGTGTGCATTCATTTTTGTCACATCTGCAGTGGGTTGTGTTCTAAAAATTAAGAGTTAAGTGTGTAGAAGACAGAATGTCCTATCTTATTCCCTGAACATTTGGTATAATCTGCTTTTGGTCTTGATCTGCTTAACAGGTTGTTCACTGCATTTATACAGAATACTGAGTGTTGATTTTTTTTTTTTTTTTTTTTAAACAAAATGGCTTTGGCTCAGAGAAGCTTAAAGATATTTCTCTTTTGAGAAAGCTTAACTTTGTTACTCTGTAACAATGAATAGAAGGATAGTTTTATTTGTATATTAAGGCTGTCTTGTAATAAATATCTTGTAAATAAATATCAAAGCAGCACCATCCTATGAGCTGCTTTATGACATGACTTTTCATGTTTTGTTACAAAACAAAAACAAAGGTAAAGTGTAGCCTTACACACTGGTGTCACCCTGCTTACTGTAGCACATTGTTCATTCACACTGCTCTAAGCTTTATCGTTTAAAGGGAAAGGTTTTCCTGCTATGAGAGAGTATGAGATGTACTTATGCATCCAGGAAATACTTCTGTTAGAGTATTTAAGGAGGCATTTGTTTCTTTGATTGCTACTCCTGAGACAAAGGAAACTAGCTACTGTGACTTAGTGATGCATAGCTGAAAGCTTTTCCTTCTGTGGAAAGTTTTGACAGCTGAAACCTGACTCATAAGGTGGTGTAGCTGAGTGTAGCAGAATTACATCTGGCTTTATTTTGTAATTATATAAGGTACTGTGAAGACCGAGATTGAAATACTGTTGTGGGTTTTTACTGGCATTTGTAAACTGTACTTTGAGAATAGATGGCAAGTCTTTGAGATGGAGATGTAAGAAATCTGTTGGTCAAAACCCAAATGTTCTGCTTTGCAAGAGCTACCCAAAACTTGATGTCTGGTGCACCAAAATTAGAGAAGGAGGCTATAGCACATCTTCCATCTTCCTATGGCCCTCTGCCAAGCTCCTCTGTTAGCAAGTTCCTCATGCTGTGGTGACTTTTTCGGAGGAGGCCTAGTGAGTTGTCAGTGCCTCTTAGCAGTTAATTTGTTTAAAATCAAATTACACACAAAGTTTTACAGTCTGTGTGGTATTAAACAACCTGTTTACTTCCTTGATCAAAATAGAAGCCATCCATCCACTCTGCTATACATATTTGTGAGCAAAGGGTGGAATATTGGATATATGCTCTGTGTTTTTCTGTTAATACTGTTTTTCATTTGTGTGATGTATATACAATATTACAACTGCCATGCAGAGGTATTGGAGAGAGAAATTGGGACAGTTTGACTTGCTAACTGTAATTCTTGCAGAAGCAAGCAAGCTTTCCCTCATTTTATATAAAATAAATAATTTTCATGTAATAATGCTAGAGTGGAAAATTGGTGGAAGTCACACTGTATATCCATTAGTAATGCTTGATATTTCTGAAAGAGAAAATGGCTAGATTTGCAAATCCTTTGTTAACATTTTTCTCAGTAAAGACAAGAATCTAGCTTTGAAATTGCAGAAAACTTAGGTTTTGGCAACCTAGAGCGAAAACTTCAGATACGCTTTTTGGATGTGTCTGTTCCACTGCAAGACTGTATCTGACTCTTTTTTATTACTGTTCTGCATGCTTCTCTCTTAGGACTGGATGAAAGCACTGCAGATGTTTTGCAGTTTAAGAAAAACCAGTCCAGGAACGTCAAACAAGCGTCTTCGTCAGGTGAAGCTGATACTATGGGGTTGGTGGTGCATGCAAGTGGAATGTTCTGTCTCCTTTCTGCAAAATCATATTGATAAATCTCACGGTTTCGCTTTCAGGAGTAGTAAATTCTGCATGTACTTACTGTGTGACCTCAGAAATGAAAATAATCTCATGAAGCCAATTTGAATGACTTAAATTTTGTTGTAATATTTACCTGTATAAAACCCAGGGTGGCCTCAAGCAATCTAAATGTGCCTTGCTAAGTATTATTTTCTTGCTACATTTGACTAAAAAGGTGAAGTCAGTGTTTGTATAATATTAAATTCTAAAATCTACCACATATTACAGATTTTCAGTACATGCTGAACCATGCTTGTGGCATAGTTTCTCTTGGCCTCTTTAAAGTGCTGTGTTTGACAGAGTGAAATCAGGGGCTTCAAGTTGCAAAAGCAAAGCAAAAAGAGTGACAATATTAAATAATTATTTAACAGAAAGAAGAAAATGCTCATCTACATAAAGGGATAGAATTTAATGTATTGCACAAGAGAATTTTCTCTCATTTGTTGGGAAAGCACCATGTAAACCATTCCTTTTGAAATTGTCCATGACTCTTAAGGTGCCAGTCTTTGATTTCAATAAAATACTCTATGAACAAAAAAAATAGTATTTTCAGATACTAATGCCTCAAAAATAATTTTAAAAGTAGAAAACAAGATGTCTTAAAAATATGGGTCTGAAGATTAATTTTCAGTAACAATGAGTAATCATTTTGATACTGCCGACTCTTAAAATCGATTCTATTACTTCTGTTCCATGCTCTTACTATGAAATTTTGGTTGCTGTTCATTTTTCATGGATTAACACAGCATTTAAAAAAGTTATTCATATGTTATGTATTTTAGCAACAGAAATTAGATTTAGTGTATTTTTTTTTTTTCAGGTCAGCAGTCTAATTTTGCACGTTGAAGAAGCTCATACCCTCCCAGTAAAGCATTTTACTAATCCATATTGTAACATCTACCTGAACAGTGTGCAGGTAGCAAAAACACACATCAGGGAAGGGCAGAACCCTGTTTGGTCAGAAGAATTCGTGTTTGAGTAAGTCCTAAACTTTTTCTTACTGAATTCAACTTGTAAGTTGCATTGCAAGTAAGATTTTTGACAATCTATATTGTTTTGCATGTGCTTTTGAAAAATACTGTATGTATATTTATACAGCGGCAACCTTCCAGCCATATTCTTCATGGGCTGAATTTTCTGTAGTCACCTAGTTATCTTTGTTAATGTGTCTTTGGATGATGATAACTCAGGATTGACATGAGTTTAGAATAATGTCAAATGCCAATTCAAGTACAGTGTTAATTCAGGCTTTCTTTTTTTTTCTCCTAGTGATCTTTCATCTGATATTAATAGATTTGAGATAAGTCTTAGTAACAAAACAAAGAAAAGTAAAGATCCAGATATCTGTAAGTATTTTTTGTAAAAGATGCATATATATATATATATATATATATATATATTTGTTTATCGACTTCAGCAATTGGTACTTTGTGTGGTTTTCATTACATTTGTCAAACATTACCACAAGAATATCAAGTGTGTTTTTATGCTCACCATACTTTGTATGTTTTGGATGTCTGGTGCTAGCTTTCCATTGATGTTTCTACCCTGCATGATTTTTAGTAATGAAATGCACAGAAATTCGGTCCTGTGCGTCTGATGGCTTCCCAAGCTCTGATCTGGAGTAGCAGTTGCATTACACAATGACTATGTATGCCAAAATGCAAGAGAAGCTGTCAATATTGGTTTACTCCATAGAATGCTAAGTGCCACAGAGTTTTGGGTTTGATTGCGTGCCATTTCTTTTCAGATATTTTCATTGCATCCAGTGAGAAAGGGAAGAAAGGTGTAGTACTTTCATCATTAAAAAAAATTTTTTTTATTCCAGATCTTGGTGATCTCTGAATAAAACTTTCCCTGCTTTCCTTCAATTTTACCTCATCTGTCTACTTTCCTTGTACTACTTTTGAGTTTAAGCCTGAAGCTACCTCAGGATCCATATTTTCTTCTGCCTTTGACAAAAGTTGCTGAGAACTTGTTTTCCTCATAACCCAGACAGCTGCTACTTCAACTCTTTTTTTTTTTTCTCTTCCAGCAGATTACCAGCAAGCTGGTAAAATCAGCTAAGTTTTTTTTTTTTTTTTAAGAAAGGGGTTGAAGAACATGAATTATGTGAAGAAGAAACGGAATTCTGCTTTTTAAAATCAGTTTAATTCTCTTCCCACACAATGTTTCAGGGCAGTTTTTTTGCATATGTGTTTGTTCTCTTATTGAAGGTATCTTATTTTCCACCATAGTTGTTCCTGGAGCAGCTTCAGCCACCTGCTTTCTCTTTGATGCCTGCTGGGCAGAACACCCTGTCCACTCTCCTCAAATTTGTTCCAGTTTTTCTTCTTTTTTTCCATTGTGTTCAGAGATACCTGGTCCAAAATCTGTCAGAGTATTTGTGATCTATTGCAGGATTTTTTCACTTATAGAATCAACCAGGTTGGAAGAGACCCCCAAGATCATCCAGTCCAACCTATCACCCAGCCCTAGCCAGTCATCTAGACCATGGCACTAAGTGCCTCATCCAGGCTTTTCTTGAACACCCGCAGGGACGGTGACTCCACCACCTCCCTGGGCAGCCCATTCCAATGGCAAATCACTCTCTCTGGCAAGAACTTCCTTCTAACATCCAACCTATACTTGCCCCAGCACAACTTTAGACTGTGTCACTTTGTTCTATTGCTGGTTGCCTGGGAGAAGAGACCAATCCCCACCTGGCTACAACCTCCCTTCAGGTNTTTGTGTTGCAGGCCTGTTACATGTGTTTCAGTGCTGATTTCTTGATGTTTTTTTTTTTTTTTTTTTTGGAGATTTGTAGGAATAACTTGACCAAAGTAGAGGAGTTACTACCCATTTTGAATTTTCTTGCAGAACTTGATAAAATTTCAAACCTTTTTCTCTTTTCCTCTGACTAGAAAACGTTCTGCATAGAAGGGGGCAAAAAAGATTCTTTGCTTCTGACAGGCAAAAAGGCTCTACTTGCACTTTTGACCATGTTCTTACACTGTTCTCTTACTCATTTGACCTGGAATTTCGTTATCTATCTACTCCAAACCTTAGGACAATAAAAGAATCTTTTAAGAGTACAGTTCTTGAATAGGATCCCTAAGTAACTTCCTTACTGAAGAGGTGGTGTTGGACTTCAAGACTTACAGCTGCTGGGTGGTAATAGGTGGTTTCCTTATCTAGGCTAGCAGCAGAACTGGGTGAATGTTGATGGCAGGTAGGTACACTCTTACAGCATAACCCAACCATCCTTTCATTTCTGGGATAAGGATTAGACTAAGTCAACTTGAATGAACATACCTCTGCTAACAGCCCTAGTCCTGTGAAGTTCGGGGGGAAAACAGTGAGCTAAATCAGAATTTATCTAACATATCTGTGTGCTGCATTGCCTCAGTAACCCCTGAACTCTTCAAAAACATCAGAATTGGTTCCTTTCCTGAGCATTCTTCTTTTTAGCCACAGCTGTTATATGTGGGTTCCTATGAAGTGACAGTCATGAGAAGCTTGTGATATTCCTCTCCTCAGTTAATTGAGTGATACTAGCTTTTCTGCTTGCTTTTCTCCCCATGGAATACAAATCGAGGGCCCAAAAATGTCTCACTGCTTTCTCTCATCATAATACACAAAAGTTAAATACCAAAATACCAGAATGATGCTAGCATAAAGGCTATTTCACTGGTTTTAAAATACTCCCTGAGTTTTCGAGTTTTGACTATGAAGTTTGCTTACTATGAGTATTCCATAATTACTGTATAATTTCTAGTTTTTAAAAGGTATTGCAATAGTCACTACTGTTACTAACTAATTTACTACCAACTCTTTTTAAATTTGGCTCTTTTACAGTAGATTGCATAAGGATGTATTCAAATAAATACATCTTTATGCAGTGTGTCCAATTGCACATGCAGTGTGTTCTTGGTGGTCCAGAGAAGGGACATCAAGGTGATAAGAGGGCTGCAGCACCTCTCCTATGAAGACGAGTTGAAAGAACTGAGGCTGTTCAGCCTGGAGAGGACAGTGCTCTGGGGGGACCTTAAAGCTACATTTGAATATCTGAAGAGCACCTACATCTGAAGAGGACCTACAGGAAGGCAGGGGAGGGACTGTTAGAAAGGGCTTGTAGTGATAGGTTGAGGAGCAGTGCTTTGTAACTGGAGCAGGGTGGGTTTAGTTTGGAGGTAGAGAAGAAGTTCTTTACAATTAAAAGTAGCAAAATACTGGAACACGTTGTCCAGGGAAGTAGTTGAGGCCCTGTTCATTGAGGCATTCAAGATCAGACTAGGTGTGGCTCTGGGCAGCCTGATCTAGTTGGAGGGAAGCTTGACTTTTGAGGGTCTCTTCTAACCCAGTGAATCTGTGAATATATGTAATACAGCTTGGAGGAAAAAAAAAAAGTAATCTCTAGAATGTATTGGGAAACTTCTGCTGCTACTACAAACTAGGATGGTCAGGTAGGAGTAGATAGCTGAATGAGTGAATCCCCAGAACAACAGCACAATCAGTTGAACTGGATTGGAAGTTCTGGTTTAGTGCTTCACCATGATAGTTGATTAATTTGTATTTCATGTTGAAAACCAAACATTTTTATAGTGGAAGTGGTTACCTCATGCAGAGAAGTCCATGAAGCAAGTTTGGTGTTAGCCTTTCCTAAGTTACTAAGACACAGTTAGTATTTGCAGTAGTGCCAAAGCTTGTTTTTTGAAGCTGATGAATGGATTTATAGAAATATGGGCTGTGCTGAGGTGGCAGTGACTCATGGCTGTGAAAGGCAAGATTTAACATGTCCATGTGTTGAGCAATTTCCTCTAAAAATTTGAAATAGGTCTTATTATGAATCAATAATGGAATTTTTTTAGGGTTATTTTCATGGCTTTATTTTGTTCTGGCAGGGTTAGACAAAGGTTTCGTAGTAAATTTGCATTCATTTCCAGTCTGAAGACTGGGACAAACTTAAGTCTGAACCACTTTTGTTTTGATTCTCAGGTTAAAGTTCCTAACAGTCAGAATGCACTCTCATTGCTAAATATGCCCAAAGCTTCATTAGCAAATAAACTACTAAGAAACGTGGTGGTTTGTTTTTTTTTTAATTAATGTTCATCATGTAAAATATTTTTATTCCTTTTTCTTTTTTTTGATCAGGATTGTTGCCAAGGGAACTCTTCCCTTTATCTGGAGAGATGAACTATTATTTGCCTTGATTTTCTGTGTATATTTGTTTCTCTTTTAAAATGTGCTAGACCACTGTAAATACCGGGAAATTTTTTTAACTAATAACAGTCTTGCTGAAAGTAGCCTAATAATTCACTGTAAACTGATAAATGGAAAAGTTTTGTTGCATCAAGTCAGTTGACTGTTTGGTCTAAAGACATAGTAGCAGGCAATCACAGAATCACAAAATGTTAGGGCTTAGAAAGGATCTCCAGAAATCAGTCCCAACTCCCCTGCCAAAGCAGGATGACCTAGGGCAGGTGACACAGGAACACATCCAGGTGGGTTTTGAAAGTCTACAGAGAAGGAGGTTCCATAACCAGTTGGAGGAGCCTGTTCAGTGCTCCATCACCCTCACCAGAAAGGTGTGTCCTTGTGTTGAGGTGGAACCTCTTGTGTTCTGGCTCATACACATTGTTCCTTATCCTGTCACTGAGCACCCTCCAAAAAAAGCCTGGCACCTTCGCCTTGGCACCCACACCTCAGATACTTATAGACATTGATAAGATCACCTCTCAGCCTTCTCAAGAATAAACAGCCCCAGGTCTCTGTCTTTCTTCATAGGAGAGATATTCCAGTCCTACAATCATCCTTCTATCTCCCCATCAAATCCCTGTCTCTTTCGAGTTATGCAGCCCAAAACTCTGACTACGTGAATGCGTTAGCTTGTACAATTTTACTGACTCCAAATAACTTCTGCAGTTCAGGTACCTTGGCAATTTCAAGGTACCAACACTACTGAAAATTAATTAATGATTTGGCCATTTGGAGTTATGTGTCATCATTACTTAGGCAGCAAGTTTGTGCTTGGGAACGCTTTTAAACACAATTTACATAAGGTGTTACAGTCTTTAACAGGGAGTTAGTATGAAAGAAATAAATATGATAGTATTTGATAAAGCCACAGTAACACTACAGTAATAAAAAGTAAGAAGTAACAAGCTCAGGTTGCAGACCTGATGGTGGTACCAGCCCAAGTTTGGAACAAGAACAGTGAATTCTGAACACTTCTCTTTTTGGTTTCTGAATGATACCCAGACTTGCAGGGTAGCACTTTTCTGAATCATAGAATCAACCAGGTCAGAAGAGACCTCCAAGGTCATCCAGTCCAGCCTACTCACTTTGCTCACTACATGGGTGTGTCAGTATCCATGCAACATTTTTATATATATATATATATATATTTTTATATATGCATTATTCTTCACGGAACGCTTTTTATATTTCTTCAGTTTACAGGTGTCTTTTAAACCATTGAGGAAAAAATCTGTCAGTATATTAATGGCAAAACCTCTTGATTATTCCTATTAATTCCTTGATTGTTGCTGTTAATAATCTTTTGGTGAATGAAGATGATGTGCTGAAAATTGAGCTGTTGAAGTTTTTTTATTTAGTAGTAGCAGTGTTTAGCTGGAGATGACTTACTGAGCAATGCCTTTTTTTCCCTGAAGTGTTCATGCGTTGCCAGTTAAGCCGATTACAGAAAGGACATGCCACAGATGAGTGGTTTCAACTCAGTTCCCATGTGCCACTAAAGGGTATTGAGCCAGGATCTCTCCGTGTTCGAGCACGATACTCTATGGAGAAGATCATGCCAGAAGAGGAGTACAGTGAGTTTAAAGAGGTATAAAGTTGTTTAATTTCCCTTGCAAAACTGATTTTGTTGTTTGAGATGAATCTCAATACAATGGTTGACCTTAAATAGTATTTATGGTGATTTCTATATATCTCCCCAGACATATATCAGTTTTTCTAAAATTGTGTATTAGGAGAAGCTTCTGAGTGTATTAAAATTCTGTTTTTTCATTCAGCTCATACTCCAGAAAGAACTTCATGTAGTCTATGCCTTATCACACGTTTGTGGACAGGATAGAACACTTTTGGCTGGCATTTTACTGAAGATTTTTCTCCATGAAAAGCTTGAGTCCTTGTTGTTACGAACACTAAATGACAGGGAGATAAGCATGGAAGGTACTGTACTAAGTGATGCTATAATTTACTGGAACGCTGGCCAGGTGGGGAGGGAAGGGATCTGGCTCCACTTGTTTCCTCCTCCTTGAGCTATGATGTGATACAAACACAGCACATTCTCCCTCTGCTTTTTGTTGTCTTTTTTTCCTGAAACTTTCACTTTGTTGTCTTTTACCTTCAGATGAAGCTACCACCTTGTTTCGTGCCACCACTCTAGCAAGTACACTTATGGAGCAGTATATGAAAGCCACAGCAACAAGTTTTGTTCACCATGCACTGAAAGATTCCATATTAAAGATAATGGAGAGCAAGCAGTCCTGCGAGGTAATACTTTGAACTGTTATTAATACTTTGGTTTGTGGACACAATTAGCAACTGGTTGTTATGATTTATGTTTACATTAAATACCAGCTTCAGACACTTGAGTTTCTCAAAACTAAAGCTTGTTTACATGAGAAATAGACTGACTTCATTAATAGTTGTGAGTTTTTTTTCCTAAGTCTCTTTGAACAATTTTCAAAACTTAAAAGTTTTTTAATTCCTATTTTTTTCTAAAGTGTCATCATAGAAGTGCCTTGACTTTTCGTTTTAATTTAAAACTTCCTGATACTAAATGATTGTTATTGATCCTAAGACTGTTTTTAAATTGACTCTTCTAACTTGTGTGTTTAACTTAATTGTTCAAAGGGTGGGAGTTCTCAGAATTTTGGATTGGGAGAGACCAAAAGGTCATGCAGATGGATAGTGGAAGATGTCTAAACTGTTAAAAGCTTAGTGTATTGGAACTTAAAACCATCACTTCATTATTTTCCTTGATAAGCCGTTGAAATATACTTCTGAGTTCTGTAAGAGAATCATACAGCAGCAGAACTTTTAATTCACTTGGAAGCAGTATTCAGTGTGTAATATTATGAAACTGCATGGAGTTCTAGAAAGGAGACGAAACGCAACCTTTTGCTCTTTCCTTCTAGCTAAATCCATCAAAGTTAGAAAAAAATGAAGATGTAAACACTAATTTGGCACATCTACTCAGCATACTCTCAGAACTGGTGGAGAAAATATTCATGGCTGCAGAAATACTGCCTCCGTAAGTTGCAGTTTCCTGTTCAGATTTGTCTTTGAAAATTCTTACTTACGTGAATTACATTGCACCTTAAAATGGTGATCTTATTGATTTCAATTCTGCTAGTCAGTGTAAGACTACTGTGTTTAGGGCTGGCTGCAGGTTTTGAAAAAAAATAACAATTTCAGAAGTTAAAACTGTTTTTTTTTTTTGCAAAAGCCTCTGGCCAGCACACGTGCTTTTCCTTGAAGGAAAAGCTACTAGAGCTCAGGGAAGGAATCACAGTAAACATACTCAATCTATGTTTTTGTGGAAATATGAGGAAACAGTAGTAATTAGCAGACAACTGTATATCTTTAAATTGATTACAAATACTTTCCAAATGTGAAATGTACTAGTAGTCCCCTTTGCCTGGTTCAGTAGCTTTTAAAGTACACAAAATCCTCAATTCTAAGTGGCACAAAAGTGCTTTCTTTGTGTCAGTACTGGCAAAGCTAGCATTAAAAGTTTCCCTGTTTTTAAGTATATTATGGATCTTTCAACACATTGTGGAAGTTTCCCCTTACGTTTTCTTACAGGAGAGGACTACTGCTGTCGTTGCTTAACTTTTAAACATCTAACTCGTTTGTAAAAAGAATACATGGTTTTGATTAAGGAGAGGAAAAAAAATAGAAATTAAAAGAAAACTTTTTAGAAAGGAAATACTACTTAAGAAACAGGAAACAGTTTTAAAACATTTAATATACATGAATAATCAAAAGCACATAGAAGTGTGTATTAATGAAGACTTTTCCTTGCCATTTATAATTTACTTGTTAACATGAGTTCATTATTCAGCTTTCATTTGAAAGTTGGTTCTATTTATTATAAACTAACCATTAGTTAAGATTAATTTATAAAATTAACTAATCATTCCACATCAGGTAGGAGATTGCCTACACCCTGTCTGACCTGCTTTCTTAGTTCTGTAGTGCTAATGGAATGAGTAATTAGCTACTATTTTTGCAGGACATTGAGGTATATTTACGGGTGCCTACAGAAGTCTGTTCAAAACAAGTGGCCAGCTAATACCACCATGAGAACCAGAGTTGTTAGGTAAGCTACTTGGCACTTTGTTCTGCAAATAACCTTTTCCAGCCTTGTTAAAGACTTCATATGATAAACAGGTAAACATACTTCAGTGTGTTTATCTGAGGAGGAGACTTAGAGGGGACCTTGTCACTCCCTACAACTACCTAAAGTTGTAGTCAGGTGGGGATCAGGTTCTTCTCACAGGCAATTAGTGACAGGACAAGAAGGCACAGTCCAAAGCTGTGCAAGGAGAGGTTTAGATTGGATATTAGGAAGCAATTCCTCACAGAAGGGGTGAGTATGCGCTGGAACAGTCTGCCCAAGGAGGTGGTGGAATCACTGTCACTGATTGGATGTGGCACTTGGTGGCATGGTTTAGCTGATGTTGTGGTGTTGGGTCACAGGCTGGGCTTGATTTGAGAAGTCTTTTCCAACCTCAATGATTCTGTAATTCTGTGACAGAATTGCATAATGCTTACAAAGATTACAGCAATATTTAAGCTATTTGTGATGCTAAGGCTTTATGTCCTAATTAAGGATTATAAACTTGCTAGATTCTTAATTATGTTCTTAGAGCCTGGCCAGAATAAGGTGATGCAGTGCTGAGGTCAGTGTAGCTTTCTTTTTTTCAGTTTGTCAAGTTTTACCAACTCATAAATCCGCAATTTCCTTTTTCATGCTGAGAAGGAAAAACCTCTTTCAAAGCAGTATCTCAGGTGGATGTTTTTCACTTCTGCTGTGAACAGAAACTAAATACTTTTTGATGCTGCTGAAGGCTCTTTTGGGTTTCTATTGAATGAACTTCTAGTTCTGCAGTCAAAAGAGGAGTGCTTTTTCCCTAGCTTTGTAGGTGGCAGAAGTTACTTTGTGAAGGAAAGCAAAGAGATATGCCATTATTTTTCTGCTCTAGTGTACTGTTGCTAAGGTATGAATCACCTTAAGATAGCCTAAGGCTGTGTTGCAGCCAAGAAAGACGTTCCCCCTCTCCTGTGCTCCTCCTTACATTGTCCTGAGGGAGCAGGTGGCTGTGGGATGGATGTCTTGCAGCAGACAGTGGAAAACCTTTGGGAGGTCAGGGATCAGAGGCTCCTTCTCTCCAGAGCTTGGCTTCAGCATGATTTTACAGTTAAGTTCTTTCCACATGGTTTCAACATTTCAGCTCACCTGGGAAATCGGCTGATAAAAGCTGAAAGAACGGGCACATTGAAGTCATAGTATGACACTCATAATTTGCTAGCAGATTCACAAAGCGCAGGCCTGTTGGTTGGTGTCTGTCTCAGATTCCATGCTAACTTAAATGCATGAAGATTGCACAGTTTTGCATTAATTCTCTAACTTTTTTGAACAAATTGCAATTTTCTTCCCATTTCAGTGGCTTTGTTTTTCTCCGACTGATTTGTCCTGCTATCCTGAACCCAAGGATGTTTAATATCATCTCAGGTGACTATATGCTTCAGGTTGAATTCAAAGCCTATAGAGCAGTGGGTATTAAAATACTGTCTGATGTATGTTGCTTATGTTACTTGAGTGTCTTCTCCATAAGGCGTCTGCTTTTCACCCTTAAAGTTGAGGTTGTGGTTATCCCCACTGCTGTTTTAAAGTCCATAAAAACATGCATTTAATAATACACTTTTAAATTAAAAGTCTTAACAGTGGGGATTATATTGTAAGCAGTGTGAAAAACACGTATGTTATCTTGAGATGCCACTTTGGATACAATGCAATGCTAAAATTAATGGCTGATATCCAGTAGTATCTCATAAATGAAGAAGACATACAGAGTTGAAAATGAGTTTGCAGAGCTTGGAATACCTTTGTGCCTCTAGGAAAGTGTGATTGAATGACTGCTTCCAGCCATTGGAGAAGTCTTTTCTGTGACTCACTAAGTGGAGTCAGTCTCAAATAGGAACTCTGAAAGATGAGAGTAGGGTTGCATTTAGAATGGGCAGGTTGTGTAGATTCAAGATGGTGATCTTGGTTAACTCAGCGGCCATGTATAGGAGAATTCTCATGGGTTTGCCTAAATGAATGGTCTTACTACATCAGTTCTTACCCTGGTTTTTAATGCTGTCTTGGTAGAGTGCACTACAGGAGTTAACTAAAACATCCGGGAATGCTCCTTGGCAAATCCAGGATTGCTGTGTAGGCCTGTGGCAGAGTGCTGGCATTGGATGGCATTCTTCCAAACAGCTTGTAGGGGTGATATGCATAGTGAGGGCAAGAGTGGGAAAATCAGGGACCACATCTGACATGCTGTTGGCTTGGGACTTTTGTATTGTGAAGGTTTAATGTTGAGGGCATGAACTATCCCATGGCAGTTGCCTTAAGCACATAGAAATGTTTGTGGGCATTTTTAACTTAGCTTAGGGGTGGGTGGAAAGGAAAGGCATAAACTACTGAAAACTTTATATTAAACTACCTAGAGAGCTGAGTTGCTTAGTTTTAGAAGTTTGTGTGTAATGTTATCTCTCATCTTTGTCTTTTGTGGTTTTCTTCCTGACAAAGACCATGCCAAGCTAGAGGGCAGTTAGTTTGCATTAGCCATTGCTCTTCCTCCATCCCTCCCTAGCAGTTTCTTGATATTTTTTTTTTTTTTAGCAGTAAAATGCTGATGTGGAAATAGGAGGAAATCAGAAATATCATTCAGAAAATACATTTTTCTTTATTCATAGGCAGCTTTTAAGACAGGATAGCAGATTTCCTGCTGTCTTTAAGCTGCACTAAATGAGAAGGGCTGTGTTGAACAGAAATTGCCTTTCTCTCACCCAGTAATCACTTCCATACATGCTTTGGAAAAAGCATTTGAGAAATAAGGCCTGGTACACAGTGATTCTTTCCTTTAGGATTTTATTATCTTCAGGTAATTTTCAAGTTAGGTACCTCCTCACTTGAAATACACTGTCTGCAGGTGTCAAAAGTTACCTAAAAATCTGAATCATCCCTTTTTAAGTTCATCTGTGAGAATCACATCCAGCTAATTTTCTTGACTGCTGCTAAGGTAACCTTACAGTCTCCATGCAGGGCTTTTAGAGATGTTCAGGAAAAGACATTTCTTTTGGAACCAAGCTGCCAGTTACATTCTTAGTCGGGAAAAAAATAGACAAAGTACAGAAAGTAGAGGGATATGTATTCCCAAGTCTGCATGTATAGGTACATCTCAGTACAGGCAGCAGTCCTATCACCTCGACAGTCGTGATTATTTTTAAAGTTAAAACCCTAAGTGTTTTTATAACATGCACTTCCTTGGGTCAGTTCTCCTAACCTGAAGTTCTAGATTCCAAGGCTAACAACTTTCCAGCCTTGCACACTTCAATTATTGTTTTGTACCAAGCACTAGATAACCATCAACACCTCATATCATTTGCTCCAGCTATACAGTACAAATTAGAACTTATTTTTCAGTGGATTTTAGAGGAGGAGAGAAAGAAAAAAGTAAAGATGCAGACAGACAATGAAGAGTTTGTAGCATTCTTCTGAAGAATTACAACGTATATGCAATAACCATGTCCACTGTGGAGCATTTCAAACCTGATTTTCAGCCAGGCCATTTACCATAACTGGAGGGAAAAACAATTTTGTAAGAAACAAATGCCTCTTCCTTTGGTAAAGGAAGTTTTAAGTCAGTGGTTAATATAAAGTGTTAAGTGTAATGATAATTACCGCAAGTGACTTATTTCACGGGAATACAAGCTAAGATTGCATGCAGTGTTTTACTCTGTTTTTCTGGTGCCAGTAAATCAAAGTATAATTTGTATGTCTTGTCACTTATGGGTATACACAAATGAGGAATAAGGTAAACCTGCCCTTTTTAAAAATTCTAACAACAAATAATCCTCCTTTCAACAGAACAGTTTCCTTTTTGTGAAAATGGTTCCTCCTTCACCTAACTCTTACTAACACCACTTTATTTTGCGTACATGTTCTGTATGTAACTACTACAGAAAATCAGATATCTGTATTAGTGGTTTTGTGGACATTATTAAAGCAAGGTAAGTTTGTCACCAAGTGACATCTTCCACATGCAGTTCTGTGATAAAACTAAAACTATTTTTATTTAATGAAAAAATATGAGTGAAGAACTTTACATCTTCTTGAGTGCTGTAAGTTTTGGACAGAACGTCTTGTAACTCTCTGCTTTGTGTTCCTGCCAGATTCTCCTTCTCCCACTGCTGCAAGAACGCTGACGCTGGTCGCCAAGTCTGTGCAGAATCTAGCAAATCTGGTTGAATTTGGAGCTAAGGTGAATATGAGTAGCCCAGAACTGATTTGTAACTACATTTCAATGTTCCTGTGTAATAACTGCAAAAATAAGTTGCCATCATTTTGTGCAAAGCCTGAGACATGACCTTTTGTCCTCATAAGCAGGGAGGCCTCTCTTATGCCATTTCTTCTATGCTCTTTCATTTAGAGATAAGCAGGGTGTGGATCTGAACCAGAGCAGTCAAACTGTGAGGAAGCAGTACTGGAACTCACAGTAACACTTTGTTCGATTCCATAAAGATTCTGAATCTGGTAGTGGGAACACCAGCTGTTAAAATCACTTATGAACTGATTTACCATACCAGGAGGTATTACAGAGTGTGATGTAACCAGGTATCGAAGCTGCAAGAACACAGATAAACCCAGCTGGTAGGAGTGTGGGGTGCATTCTTTTTTCTCTTTGTGGAAGAGCTGCCTCATGTTTGTAACCTCCACTGGACTCTGCATTAGTTCGTTGTTCCTCCTGAACTGGGGATCCAAGAACAGAACACAGTACTTCAGATGTGCATTGCCAGGGCAGAGTAGAGAGGGAGGAAAACCATCCTCAGCCTTCCATTCCACACACATAATCTATCTATATATAGTAATTAACTTTCAGATGGAGACTAATCAAGTTTAAATTCCCATCTTGGTACCAATTACCTGATTCTGAAACAAATTAAGAACTGAAACTCAATGTTTCCCTCTCCCCAAGTTCACCCTGCCTTTATTTACTCCTTACATTGCTGTTTTCTGTAGTAGAGCACTTTCATAGAATCATAGAATCAGTCAGGGTTGGAAGGGACCACAAGGATCATCTAGTTCCAGCCCCCTGCCATGGGCAGGGACACCCTACCCTAGATCAGGCTGCCCAGAGTCCCATCCAGCCGGGCCTTAAATACCTCCAGGGACGGGGCCTCAACCACCTCCCTGGGCAACCCATTCCAGGCTCTCACCACTCTCATGCTGAAGAACTTCCTCCTCATGTCCATCCTTAACCTACCCATCTCCAGCTTCACTCCATTCCCCCTAGTCCTGTAACTCCCTGATATCCTAAAAAGTACCTCCTGAGCTTTTTCGTAGGCCCCCTTAAAGCATCCCTTCTATCTGTATTCATTTTCGTACTGCTAGACATAATTAATGTAAACCAAATGTACCTGTTGCTCAGGCTGCAAACTGCAAGGTGGTGGCATCAGCACCGGCTAGCTCCATGGCTGTGCTGTGGTCTTTTAGAGGAGAACAGGGTGTTCCATGAGACAGGAAGCCTGACAGAGAGGAGATCCCACAAGATTCGGCATCTCTCTCTGTGCCTGAGAGGGTGATGTGGCTGGGGGCATTGTTGGGGAAACAATGAGGTTTAAACCCTGTGAAACCAGAAGAGGCACTCAGACTGCAAACTCTGAGACAGTGGCTTTCTTGCTGGCTGGGATGCAGTGAGCGAGCACATCAGGGACGGGGTGTGGTCAAACAGCTGGGAGTAGGTGGCCATTGTGCAGGCAGGCTTTTCGTTTGGGTTTGGTTTTTTTTTGGTTGGTTTTTTTTTTTTCCAGAGAGTGGAGCATCCCCTCCTTCTTCCCTGAGCCAGCATCTCTTGTGAGAGAGGCAGGTGAAGCATGGGCAGAGCTGCATCTGCAGTGGGTGATTTAAATGCCTGCAAATCAAACCGAGGCGATCTGTGTCTGCGATCTCAGGCTCTGGGGCTGCTCTGTCACTATGGCAGGCTGGAGAGCTGGCACTGTGTGGCATAGGGGCTTCCAGAGAACAGAAACCAGGCAGAATGTGGAGAGCAGAGCGTCCCCTCCTCCTTCCCTGAGCTGGCCTCTCTTGCAAGAGAGGCAGGCAAAATGTGAGCAGAGCCTCAGCCACACTGGGTGATTTAAATGCCCCAAGAGTGCAGGGGTCTAATATCACCCAACAAAGTCAGCAGAGAGAGGTGCTGAGTCACCTGGTTTTGTTGTTGAAGTTTTCTTGAGGTAGATCACATGGGCAGGAACAGCAATGGTCGCAACTTGGTGTAAAGTGGTTTCCAAAACAACTGTGTTGACTCAGAGGTCCAACTTAAACATGGATGTGTCCAGGCCTCTGACTGTGAGGAATGCTGGAGTTTCTTGCTTCTCGTAGACTGCAGGGTCTACACCTGTGTCCCCTGTGAGCAGATGAATAACCTGCTCAGCCTAGTGGCTGAGCTGAAGGAGGAATTTGAAAGGCTACAGATTATTAGGGAATGTGACAGGAAGCTGGACTGGTGGAATCAAGCTCTACTGTCCCTTAAACAGTCTGAACAGCTACGTGAAAATCACGATACTGAGAGCTCTCTACCCTCTTGCTAGCTTGCCAAACAGGACAACTCAGAAACTGGAGATCAGTGGAGTCAGATTCCTCGCAAGTGTGGCAGGTGTGGCACTCTGGTAGCCACTGAACCCCCTCAGGTGCCCCTGAAGAATAGATTTGTTGTTCTTGGTGAACCTGTTTTCACCAAAAGCAATGTTCCACAAGTGAAACCAACCAACAGCAACTATGAAAGCTTGTCTAGTTTAACATCATTCAGAGAGGCTAGCAGGGAGCAAGCCTATTAAAACATCTTCAGTTAAGAAGAAAAGACAGGTGCTTGTCATCAGAGACTCACTTCTGAAGGGTGATGAGGGTCCTATATGCAGGCTTGATCCAGTCTTTAGGGAAGTATGTTGCCTCCCTGGGGCCAGGGTTAAGGATGTAGTGGGAAAACTTACTACCCCTGTACATCCAACTAGTTACTGTCTGTTGATGGTTTTCTGAGTAGGCTTGAGAAGTAATGAAGAGAGTAATGAAGACTTGAGAGCCCTGAAACAAATGGTGAAGGGGTCAGGAACACAAGTAGTTTTTACCTCTGTCACACCAGTAGCTACACCTGACAAGGGCACGAACGTGAAAAACTAGCAGATGAGTGCCTGGCTATGGGACTGGTGCCAAAAGCAGGATTTTGTCCTTTAATCATAAGCTATTCTACAAGCTGCTGACTACTAGCCTGCTGACTGTAGATAGGAAATGCTTGTCTCCAAGAAGAAAAAGAATCCTGAGAACTAGCAGGGCTGGTTGATAGGGCTTTAAAATAATTTTGAAGGGGATATAGGTGAAAAACAGGTTCACTGAAGAAAAACCTGGGACAATTGTGAGGCAGGGTACTAGCTCCAATCGTATCCCAGATGCTGTAGGGGATGGTGGATTATGTGATACCCACAATGGTAACAGATGCTCCTCTACGAAGTCTCTGAAGTATCTCTGTACCAATGCAAGAAGCATGACAAACAAGCAAGATGAACTAGAGATCTGGGTGCAGTCATGGGGCTCTGATCTCATCACAGTTACAGAGACATGGTGGACAGCTTGCATGACTGGAATGTGGTAATGGATGACTACATACTTTTCAGGAATGATAGACTGACAAGGTGAGGTGGTGGAGTTGCTGTCTGTGTAAGCAACTAGAATGCATTAAGCTTAACCCAGGGAGAGATGATGAAAGTATTGAAAGCTTATGGGTAAGAATCAAGGGACATGCAAACATGAATGATGTGGGTGTTTACTACAGGCTACTAATCCAATAAGCTGTTGATGAGGCCTTCTACAGGCAGCTGGAAGTAGCTCAAGATCAAGTGCCCAGGTGCCCTGCCAGTGCAGAATCACCTATACCAGATCACACAGGAATGCAGCTAGGCAAGTCTTGAGTATCTCCAGAGGGGGAGACTCCACAACCTCTCTGGGCAGCCTGTTCCAGTGTTTTGTCACCCTCACAGTGAGATGATTTTTTTTTCCTCATGTTTCCATGGAACTTCCTATGCCTCAGCTTCCACCCCTTACCTCTTGTCCTGTCATTGGGCATCACCAAAAAAAGCCTGATTTCCTCCTCTTGGCACTCACCCCTTTACATATTTATAAACATTAATGAGGTCACACTTCAGTCTCTTCCTCTCCAAGCTAAAGAGCCACAGCTCCCTCAGGCTGTCCTCATAAGTAAAATGTTCCGTTCCCTTAATCATTTTTGTGACTCTGCACTGGACTCTTTCAAGCAGTTCCCTGAGATCCTTCTTGAACTGAGGGGCCCAGAACTGGACATAATATTCCAGAGTAGCAGCGGAGAACGTCTCGTGACCTACTAACCACAGACCTTCTAATACACCCCAGAATGGCATTGGCCTTCTAGGCCACAAGAGCACATTGCTAGCTCATGATCAACCTTCCATCCACCAGGACCCCCTGATCCCTCTCCCTTTCATTGCTCTCCAGGAGGTCAGTCCCCAGCCTATACTGATCCATGGGGTTGTTCTTCCCAGGTGCAAGACTCTACACTTTCCCTTATTGAACTTCATTATATTTCTCCATGACCAACTCTCCAGCCTAAGTTTTGCTGAATACCAGCACAATCTTCCAGTGTGTCATCAGTAAACTTGCTACACTTTGTGTCTTCATCCAGGTCATCTATCCACCTGGCTATGTCCTCATAAAAGGCTATCAGGTTGGTCAAATATGACATCCCTGTGGTAATACCGTGTTGGCTGTTCCGTATGACCCCCTTGTCCTTGATTTGCTTAAGTACAGTGCTGAGGATAAACTGCTCCATTACCTTTCAGGGATGGAGATGAGGCTGACTGGTCTATACTTACCTGGGTCCTCCTTCTTACCCTTTTTGAAGATTGGAATGATGTTTTATTCCTCCAGTTCCCAGGCACCTCTCCTGACCACCATGACTTATTGAAGATGGTGGAGAGTGGTCTGGCAATAACCTCTGCCAGCTCCCTCAGCACCTGCAGATGCATGCATCAGGACCCATATATTTATGGGTGTTCAGATTTCTTAACTGGTCCCTAACCCAGTCCTCATCAACCAAGGAAAACTGCTTCTTTGTCAGGTCTTCCACTGAGGCCTCAGGTCTGGGGCTCCTGAGGACAGTCTTCAGCAGTATAGATGGAGACAAAGAAGGCATTCAGTAACTCTGCCTTTTTTGTGTCCTCTGTCACTGGGACACCCACCTCATTCAGCAGAGGGCCTACACTGCCTCTAGTTTTAGTTTTTCCTACAGTATATTTGAAGAAGCCCTTTTTGTTGTCCTTGACATCCCTTGCAAGGTTGAATTCCAAGGAGGTCTTAGCCTTCCTAGCTGCCTTCCTGCATCCCCTGGCAAATGCCCTTATAGTCCTCCCAGGATACAACCTTGAACAACATGAGGAGAAACTTCTTTACAGTAACACTGATGGAGCACTGGAACAGGTTGCCCAGAGAGATTGTGGAGTCTCCTCTGGAGGCTTTCAAGACCTGCCTGGATGCATTCCTTTGCAGACTACCTGGGTGATCCTAATTTTGGCATGAAGGTTGGACTCAGTGATCTTTGGAGGTCCCTTCCAATATCTATCATTTGATGATTCTGATTGCTCTAGAAAACTCCCAGCTTTCAATGCAGTTTTATTACAACACCAAGAGAACACCAATAAAGATGGTCTTAGTTCCCAGGCCAAAACACAGCCAAAGACTAAATCTGTTGACTTAGGCATAAGTGTCTTCAGGCTGATACTTAAAGTTATTTCTCTGACACACAGAACTTGTAATGCAGATGTTAATGAAAGAACTCCTGCTCATACCTTTGAAAGCTGAGCATTTGTTCATTGTTACTAGGCACCAAGAGACATCCTTCTGAATGTAAATTCATGTTAGTATGCATATGGCAGGAAATTTAAGTCCTCTGAATAGAATTAAATAGAATCATAGGGGTTGGAAGGGACTTTCTACCTGAGGTCTGTCATCTGACATTAGACATTCACTTGAAAAACTAAGATCACTCGAGATGACAAACTAATTTTTGCAGTCATTTGACTGCACTGTATTCACTTCAATTACCTTGGCATTGATTTGTTCTAATGAATGCTTTTAAAAATTACTAGGAGCCATATATGGAGGGGGTCAATCCATTCATCAAGAGCAACAAACATCGCATGATCATGTTCTTGGATGAACTTGGGGTAAGTGGTTAACAAAACTTCACTGGAATTTACATAGCAACACTGTAAATGAAAAATTCTTTACATTTATTAACTACCTCAAGAATGCACCAGCTTCCACACAATTTTCAATGCTTGTAGCAATAAATTTCTCTTGTGCATGTTGAGAAACTGCGTATTTAAATTCCTGTCAGGGAATTTAAACCACCAAATGTCATCTTAGACTATTTTCTGTCTGTAGAAATGAAAGGCTGAAAGACTTTTTTTTTTTTTTTTTTTTAAACAACTCTAAGGATTAGAAACTTTGGCTACAAATACTTTAGAAATACTGATCTTGAAAACGCCAAAACTCTTACATGTGTCATTGAGATTGAAATTTTTAATTAAAATAGTTTGAATTTCACTTCTGCATTACCAAATGTGTCGCTGTGTATATTCCAGATATTGTAGTTTTAAAGTGTGCTACAGTCTCTGTGTTCTTTTAAACAGTTGCTGTTTTGTGTATGACAGCTGTAACATGAGTTAGGTCCTCTTGTTTTATTTGTGTATTTTTACACCAAGAATCCATCTAAAAAAACAGTGCCCAGCTTCTTGGTCTCTTAAAAGTGACCTAGAAGATGTCTCTGAGTATTTTAAGATACAAAAATGAGGGTGGCATTCAGGCAGGTTGTCAGTGTTACCTTTTTTTGGTTATATTGCAATTTCTGCATATTGTAATACATGAATTTTCTTTAAGTGACAGATTTTTCATGAGGTTTCTGAAAAATTGCTGGTTTGAGAATAACAGCTGGACTAATCTACTCTTAATGACATTGTTTTATGACAAATTAGTTGGGTTACTAAGTAGTTAATGAGTTAGTTGATAGTTACAGGTCTTTGCTGAAGTTTTGTTGCTGCTGTTCTCTCATTTTAGATTTTTTTTATAAGCACCTAATGGATGAATCTGCCACATTTAGGGGAAGGTTACAAGTCTCTAAATGCAGTAGCTTTCTGCTCAGCTCAGTGGTAGTGTGTCATTACCAAATCTTGCAGTTAGAGCATTTCTGCCAGGAGTAGAAATTGCAGGATACTCGTAAAACACATCTCTCCTCCATTTATGAGGAGAGAAGGAAATCTCTAAGTCGTAACAGAAAGGTGGACTGGAGAGTGAGCTGCAGAGACAAACATCGCAGTAGCTGCTTGTGGTACAAAACAAATGTGTCAGCTGTAGAGATGGAATTTATCTCCCCGGATGCTTGGCATCCTACATCTGCTCTCATCTCTTTTTCTTGTTGTTGAAGAATGTTCCGGAGCTTCCAGACACTACAGAGCACTCTAGAACTGACCTGTCTCGTGACCTGGCAGCCTTGCATGAAATATGTGTGGCACACTCGGATGAACTGCGGACGCTCAGTAACGAGCGAGGCGTAATGCAGGTAAGGACAGAGGTGTGCCTCCAGCTGCTCCCTGGAGTCTGGGTCCTTCTGTAGTACTTCTGGCTGGTACCAGGACTGAACATTTTAAGGTACTTGCAGTTCACCAGAAGGCTGTCAACAGTAAAGCTTAAAACAGATACAACAAGCATAAAAAATTGAAGGGTTTTGAAGACAGGTCTTATGGGGAATGGCTGAGGGAACTCAGGCTGTTTAGTCTTCAGAAGAGGAGGCTGACAGGAGTCCTCATTGCCCTCTACAACTACCTGAAAAAACGTTGGAGCAAGGTGGAGGTCAACATGCAACTAATGACAGCACAAGAGGAAGTAGCCTTAAGTTGTGCCGGGGAGGTTCAGATTGGATATTAGGAACAATTTCTTCACAGAAAGTGTTCCCATGCATTAGAACAAGTTGCCCAGGGCAGTGGGGGAATCACCATCACTGGGGTGTTTAAAAGACGTATGGATATGATGCTGAGGGACATGGCTTAACGGTAGTAACTTAGCAGTGATGTTGGGATTGTGTGCTGTAGACAAGTGGTTGAACTGGATCTCAAAGGTCTGTTCCAGCCTCAAGAGTTCTGTGGTTCTAGTATTTAGTCCAAAGTTTTGTTTCTTCATTCAACAAACCTGAAGAAGTTACTTTAAAGTTTCCAGAGGAAGTCTGAGTTTCTAGAGGAAGCTTAAACCCACAAAACTACTGTCCTCTGACAGGCTTTCTGGGTCATTAGTTTTAGGATCTTGGTTTTTCATTAGCTTTCTATTGATAGCTCACTTCTGCTTCCTAATTTGCCAGTACATGCATAAACAAAGCAGGCAGACTTCTCTAGCTGTGTGCCAGAAGTACATTTGTTAAACCACAGAGATCCATAGGTGGAGAGGCAAAGTTCACAACAGCATTTTAGACTTCCCTTTCCAAACTGATGTTTCACTGACTGCAGAACTAGCTGTTTCCTTTTTTGGTTTCATTATAAACTACCCAGTAGCAGGTCTGATAGACTAATGCTGAAAACACCTCTCAAGCAAGACTGTTCTGTTTTCAGTGGCTAACACACAGTTTCACCGACTCTCTTTCTACAGCATGTTCTTAAGAAGCTTCTGGCTATTACCGAACTGCTTCAACAAAAACAAAATCAGTATTCAGTGTCTAACAACAGCAGGTAGCAGCCCTCTACCTGAATTCTGCACGGATCCAGCATGCCCAACATGGCGACTCACACCAGTACCACTTTTTTCTTGCTCTTGCCAAAAAATAGCACACCCTATCACATTCCCAGTGATGTGTGAACTATGCAAAAAGAGAACAAAGATCCTGTTGGTGAATGATTGTACCAGCAGCTTTTTTTTTTTTTTTTTTTTAAGCTATCTGTGCAGGACATTTGCACTTTTTTTCCACTTGGAAACAGTTTTCACAACCTCTGAGCCTTTGGTGTACAGTTCACCTTCTGCAAAGAAAATGCTGTGACTGTAGTCTTGAACTTTTGAAAACTATTTTCAGCACCTCTGATTGCCAAAGTTTTGCTGTCTTGTTGGAAAAGCATTATCAACTGACATGAAACATGTTGTTCTGACAGCTGCATATAACTGGATAACATTTCTTACTGTAATGTCTGACTGGTTACAATAATTACGACTTTTGACTGTTTCAACCACTTCTAACTTGTATTTACAGTTTCCAGAATTTGATGTTATGGTAGAAACAATCTTTACTGTACACTTTTTTTTACCATGCTGTTTCTCTTGCTGGAATCATTGATAAAGAATATGGAGAAGAATGGGGGTATTTTCAGCTTTATTTTTTTGTTTGTTTGTGTGTTGTTTTTGACAGGCCACTGACTCAGTCAGAAATAGTTCTTCTGTCAAGAACCGTATATTCAGATAAATCACAATGCTTTGTAAAATGTTTACAACAGTAAATAATTTGAATTCATTAAATTTATTGATCATTATTGTATCAGACATGCATGCATTCATTAAACCATTTTATAAAATATGTATTGGTTCATCTTATCTGTACTGTAAATCTAGTAAAAACGTTTGTTTTTTTATAAGAAACAGTTAAGTTTTTAAAATAAATCATGCTGCAGATGAGCTCTGGCTGGAAAAGGGCTAGCTGGCTGCTGTGGAGATTTGTTACACATGCATATTCACACAGTGTCATTTTTATAGCATGAATCCTCAGAACAGCTTTACCTTGTCCCTGTGTCTTAATCTGTACATCACTCACAAGGTGAGAAATTAGATCTTAAAGTTAAAATATGTGGTGGAGTCAGAGGGTGTTTCAGCATCACCTTTTGTAACAGCATTAGCGCACATCCTCTAGGTCTACGGTTTGGGACACTTCTTGAAGACAGTGGCCTTGTGCTGTAGCAGACTGCACCTGGCAGACAGAGGTGATGCTCTCAATAAAACCTAAAAAGACTTAATGTTTTCCAGCACTGTACTCTTCTAGACCATCCCATGACAACCTGATGGATCTGTCAGTGTCAAGCCTGTGTTAAAACGAATACCTTTTCCCTGAGATGCAGGTTTTTGTGGTGGCTTTTTTTTTTTCCTTCCTGTGTGCATTCTGTGTACTCCTAGGTCACAGACATCCCAGTTTGACTTTTTTTTTTTTTAAATGACGAAGTAACTGGTGAGGGCTCTGCTTACAGCCTCCAGCCAGGTCAGGACCCCAGCATGTGGTTTAAGCTGTGTTAAGTCACACCTCCCTTACTTAACTATGAAGGTGGTGGGGAAATGGTGCCAGGCTCCCTGCAGTAAAATGAGGATATCTGCTTTTCTAGTGGGACCACGAGCTTGGTATACAGTTTGTCAAAACTGAAGTGGATAAGGTGAGTTAGTGGCAATTGAGTTAGCTAAGTGGAGCTAGCATAACATGGTAAAAGTACAAACTTAGGAGAACAAATGTGGGTGGCTCTTTACCCATCACAAACAAAATGCAGTGATGGGAACAAAAAAGGAAGAAACGCCTAAAAGTTGCATGTGCTGTCAAACTGCATACATTCTGAACAGTGCATGAAAAGGAGACAGACTTTGCTCTAGATCTGAAAACATCTCACCACTAAGTATTTTTTAAATCATTCCCAGTTGCCCCCTAGTTAAGTTGGTCACAACAATCTAATCTGAGATCTCATTTGCAGACTAAAGTCACACAAGCATGATTATTACTTTCCATATTGTGAAATATGTTGCTAGAGCCTCCTGGTACATTTCAGAAGAGCCTTACAAATCTGTCAAGTCATATGGACCCAGTTGTTATTCCTTTAGATGCTTCAGTGAGAAGCTTGGGAAGAGGGGAGCACACCCTGCTTTAAAGCATATAAGGGTCTGTTATCAGCATTTGTCCAGGTCTGCCACGGTCCAGTACAGAAGTCACATCTCAAACCAAAGCTCTTCTCTGAGTGACAGATCTCTTAAAGCAAACATTTCTTACTCATGTCTGACCTCTCTATTCAAGTTTAACGGAACTATAATTATTGTAGCAATGTTAAATTCTGTATTGCAAAGGTATAAAGAAACTGACAGAATAAATACCTCATGACACAGTACAAAACCTGTGGCCAA
Organism: Tricholaema leucomelas; assembly: GCA_013400475.1. Taxonomy (NCBI): domain Eukaryota; kingdom Metazoa; phylum Chordata; class Aves; order Piciformes; family Lybiidae; genus Tricholaema lacrymosa; species Tricholaema leucomelas. Next base: position 44,368 of record WAAF01018662.1, read on the forward strand.
CAGGCTCAGACTTGACAGTGAAGAGCAATTCCTGCAGTGGTAGGATTTCATCTTCCTTCAAGATTACATCGAGTCCATAAGATCATCATCAGTCCACTCTTCCTAACAGAAGGGAAAAAGCAATCCCTTGAGCAAGGTATGAATCTAGTGTGTGGGCCAGGCACTGCCTTGCTGTAGAACACATGCTGTCACTGTATGCTATTTAGAGAGAACTTCACTGACACACAGACGGTCCCCTATCTCTGAACTGTGCCTGCTATCACCATCCTTATATAGCAAGTTTACACTGAGCTCTTGTGTACTTGACAGATAAGCATTTTTGCCAGGTACACAATCATGCTTACCTTGCACACTTCATTCTGCTTCTCACAATCCCCCAGCAATTAGTTATCTGAGTTAGCTGAGCTGGCCAAGCCGCTCTCCATCAT